>JABAKD010000016.1:9170120-9618506 GCA_012845835.1 Undaria pinnatifida | reverse complement strand
CCCCCCCCCCCCCCCCCGGCGCCGTGCTCCGTCCCGGCCTAGTAGCTGGATGCGAGGGTTTATAGTCATACGACTACGGCCATGCAAAAACTGAGTACACCCCCCCCCCCGCGCCCCCCCCCCCCCCCCCCCTCCTTGGCCTCTCAAATGGAAATCCACAACAACTATTGAACAGTCTAGCTTTTTCTTTGTGGTGGCGTCGGTGGAGCTGCGCGGAGAAGATACTCCTCGACAGGAAGCTTTGTCCGAGACCGCGTGGGTGGCGGGCACCGTGTACTTCGTGCGGTTGTTGCTAGACCTCACGCTGAGGGTCCCGTTGTACTGGGGTCCGATACAAGTACCGACGGCAGGCTGGACCCGCTGGCGGAGAGCCGGGGAGGGGAGGGAACGCGCGCCTCGATACCGGAGGCCTAGCTAGCGTGTTTTGGCTAGGATGTATTTTCCTAAATGATCGGTCGGGGCTCCTTAAAGTAGCCCCCAAAATTCGCCGTAAAAAGCTCGTGCTACGGTAGAAGTTAGCACTTGTTGTGTGAAGAAATGGTCTTTGAAAATGACGGTGCTCCCTGAATCCAAAATAGTCCGAAATAATCGGCCATTTTTTTTTTGCTTGATGATTCTCTCGCTGTGCACCCCCGGGCCGAGGGATGCTTTCATCTACACGGTATCATACCAGTTTTGTTTTGTTTTTTTCAAATAATCTTTTGGGTTAAGAAAGACATGTCTTTATGAGCTCCGAAAGTGATGGAGAGCCCAGAAAAAAAAAAGCGGTGTGCACTCAGGTCCTCTCTATTGTGTGTAGCACGCGTCGAAAGTCACCGTTCTTATTTTCGTTGGCAACATTTCTTGTTTGTATACTTCGTATATATACACCGGATACCTGCTAGGCCGTGGGTTTGCTACAAGGAAGGGTGTAGTTTATCGTGTGAAGAGCCTTCAGAAAGACAAAAGGTATGTATATCCCACCTCTCGCAGCTTAAGACGCGTGCTGCGATCGGCCGCTTCCGTGGGGCTTGATTTTTTTTTTGTTCGGAAATTATTACGGGGGACCATAGTAAATAGGACCAAATATTACTAGTCAAAATATGGAAATATATTGGTTTTTGTGTGTACCGTAGGTCCTATTTACTATGGTCCCCCGTAAAAATAATAACCCAAATTCGTCGGTCGGAAGTTCACCGAAAAAATAAATATATATATATATATATATATATATATGCGGCTTCGAAGTATCTATATACCCAGGTATATATATGTCGTTTTCGTACCTGGAAGCACCACCATGAGATTGTTCATGACCCACGGCATTATATAGCACTCTCTTTCGTTTTTTTCCCACCATAACCAATTTTGGGACAGGCTACACAAAGCTCCAAAAGTGAACAAATAGCCTCTGAAAGGGTTTAAGGTATACAGTACCAGGGTAAACCCGTCCCGAGACGAGTCTTGAAAGCCTCCTGACCCAACCCGACCCGTTCCGCGATATTTTCAACACACCTCTACCTCCTGACCCGATCCCGTTTTGACCCGCGAGATTTTATAACCAGCTCTGACGTGATCCGCGGGCGTCGGGTCTTGACCCGTGTGAAAAAGCCCCCTCTGGCAGAAAAAACAACGGCGTGAACCTCGACCGTAATCAGCAAGAGTGCATGCATCGATCGCCAGTTGTTTCTGCAGTTCTAACAGCACACAAGCCTGTCCCCATGTTCCCCTCTCCCCTCGCTCCGACGATCGCTACGATAGATGTACACGCGTAGCAAAATTTCAGTCTGATTTTTTCTCGTCTTCTGAAACGACGGGGCGGGGCTCCTTGTAGAGCCCCAAAACCCCTTCCCTCACATACTATATTTCCAAGTAATTTGTCCCCAAAAACGGGTTCCGGTTGTAATAGATACAGGGGGGGTTAATAATTTAACCACAAATCGTCCTGGAATTTCATATGCCCCCCTCCGCCCCCCCCCCCCCCCCCCCCCCCCCCCTACCCCCGCCCGTACTTTTTCGGTTTGTTTACCTTATACTGAGTATTACGGAGGACGATAGTAAATAGGACCAAATATTGTTGGTAAAAATAGATGAATATATAGGTTTTTGTCTCCACCGTAGGTCCTATTTACTAGGGTCCCCCGTAATACTATTTTTAACAGTAAGCCAATGGGATTCTTCATGTCGGGTATTTCTATTAAAGCACTCTCATTTTTTTTGCCCTGATATCGACGCATGCTCGTACGCAGTAGCGAGGATGCACTCTATGGTCCATTTTTTTTCTGCTGCTCTCAAGGTGAGTCGTTCTACGGTAGCCCTCCCCTTCCCCCCCCCCCCCCCCCCCCAACTTTTCTTTAGCGCGACATCGCAGGTTTTGAAACCAGCTCCCGGCCCTATCTCCTAGATTACGGTGCCCCCTTGCCACTCGAGCCATCCCACGGTAAGGGTTGCAGTTGTTAGATTAACTACTAGTATAGACGAGCCATCCCACGGTAGGGGTGCACAGCATCAGCCCATCACTCCTCACATGAGGAGCTCAATATCTCACCCGATACTACATGACTTGGAAGGCATTCGTTCGCACAACCCGACCAAGCTTATACATGCCTTAGTCCCAAAATAAAATGTACCCTCGTGTGAAATTTCTTCGCTAACCGGGAGTTCCTTACATTAGAAGCTCAATTGGCCAGGTATACCTTTTTTTGGCGCGATCGTACTACAACTGCAGCCCCTACACCGTAGGATGACTCACTCCGAGGTTGCCGTTCTCGATAACTAGTCCCCGTCGCAAAACAAGAACATAACTCGAGATATTGTTTTCATCAAGAGCATCCCTTTCTCGTGTCGAGCAGCCATGAAACGTTCGTTTAAAAGAAAATCGCTGGTTTGGGGGGGAGCTATCGTAGAATCAGTCAGGTGTGCCTCACATGAGGACCTCTATGACTTCCGAGAGGCAAACACTGATTTGGCGTCGGAGAGAGGGGGGGGGGGGAGGGGGGGGGGGTACTCAGTTTGTGCATGGCCGTAGTCGTGTGACCATAGACCCTCGCGCATCCTTACTATGCCGGGACGGAGCACGTGTCGGGTTTCCACCAACCAGGCGAAAGCTGATTTCTGGGCGGGGGGGGGAGTTCCTACCCGACGATGAACAATCCCACGGCTTCCCACGACCTACGAGGTATTCCACGAAATTCCGGCGATATTGTTCGGGTCAAGGAGCGAGCCCCCCGTCAAATCCCGAAATAAAAAAAAAAGTTCGAGCGAAAAAGTGCTCCTACAACGCAAACCTCTTATCGTAGCGCACGCGTGTTGCCAGCCTTGGGGTCGAGAGGTCACAAGTGAGGAGCTCCCCCAGCAAAAGCGACATGGTACGCTGCTCCCCCCCTCGTCGTCGTCGTCCTCTCCGCGCGGGAAGCGTGATACAACAGAGCGAGAGGGGGTAGCAACAATTTTTGCCCTTTTTTTTTCGTCCAACCCCAGAATCGTCAGAGAAAAATAGCCAAAAAAAAATTATTGGATTGCGTTGTGTGATCTGTTCTCGTTGTGTGTTACGAACACTGATTCTTACCACGATAGCCCCCCCGTTCCTCCCCCCCCCCAAAAAAAAAAACAAAAAAAAAACAGCGATTTTCTTCAACGTACGAAACGTTTCATTATGGCGCTGGTCGACACACACTAGAAAGCATACTATTGAAAGAAAAGTCACACTTTTGTCCACATATTTTCTTGTGTGCGAAGGTCTATCGATCGATGACGTCGGGGATGTCGAGGGACACCGTACTTTTCAGGAGATACGACCGGGTGGAGCTGGTTTTCAAAAACGGCGATCTCGTTATAGGGAAGAGTTGGGGGCGGGCTACCGCAGAACGACTCTTATCGTACCCTACGAAAGCCATATATGTGGGTTTTTTCACCCGGGGTGGCAATTTTGATGTTTTCTCTGGACAGATCAGTTTTTTGGGAGAGGGTCTTCTTAACCCCTTTACAACTGGAAACCCGTTTTTGGGGACAAAATTACTTGGATTTAGTATAGGGAGGGGTTCGGGGGCTCTAAAGGGATTAACAATCCCAAATTGGGAAACCTCAGAAAAAAAAAAGGCGGTGCACCCGCTATTATCGTGTAGCGTCGCGCGGTGTAACTACTACAACTCTACACATTAGTTTAGACTGGTTCTGCGATATAGCCCCCCCCCCCCTCCAAAACCAGCGATGTTCGTTAACTATTACGGAGGACGATAGTAAATAGGACCAAATATTGTTAGTAAAAATAGATAAATATATAGGTTTTTGTGTCCACCGTAGGTCCTATTTACTAGGGTCCCCCGTCATAGTGCAGCGTTTCATGGCGCTGGTCGATACGAGGAACAGGACGCTACGCAAAAACCATCCTGTCTCACATACTCTCATGTTTGCAAAGGACTACTAGTAGTACTGTCGAACGATCACGTCGGGGAGGCAAGGGGCAACGTATTTCAGAACCTACGGCCGAGGGCTGGTTTCAAGACCGGCGGTTTCGTTTCAAGAAAAGCTGGAGGGGCGGGCTACGCCGTAGAACGACTCAGTACCAGAGTACTCTATACGAGTGTGAAACGAGTCATCCTCCATGCTATTATGATACTTCCAAAGTAAATAGGGGTGTGAGCAGCAGAAAGTTTCTGCAAGCTCGCCCAACAACGAGGAGAGAGAGCTCTCCAATATCTCGCGCCCGAAACATGACTCTTCGAAGACGGCGGCATTCGTTCGCACAACCCCTACCTACCAACAATACTTCCACAATAAGTATTCGAGCGCTCTACCCGGTATTTTATAGTTTCACAAAAACAAATTCACAATTATGTACATTCACTCGTGTAACATGGTCATACACCAAGCGGTACCTAGTTCCACGCTTCAGGGTCTCAATCGGTCAGAAACGTTTCGCCCACAAAGCGCAACCTCTCTATACACCTTGGGATGCCTCGAAATACAGAGCGCGGCAATAAGGGCCTCTTTCCCCCTCCCTGCCCACATAGCGCACGCCCAGCTATTCGCCTGGTCGGCGGACACAGCCATAATAGCAGGGCTTTTCACGGAGATCATGACCCGACCCGCGGATCGGGTCAGGACGCTTTCAAAATCTCGTGGGCCGAGTCGGGTCGGGGTCAAGAGGTGTTCCAATTCTCACGGGCCGGGTCCCAAGGTCGGGTCTGGAGGTGTTCGAAATATCTCCAGTCCGGTCTGGCCACCACGATCCGGCCCGACCCGCGAGCAGTGCTCCAACCCGTGCAAAGCTAGGGCCTCATTTACAGCGACTATGAAACAAAGATTTGCGATGTTAACTATCAAGCGTCTAGGAGGAGCGTGTAGTATTATCACCACATCACCATGCTGCCGCGCGTGTCGCACAGTTCCTTACGATGCCCTTCGGACGCATTCCCCCCGCCCCCCAAGCGGCCCGGATTGCCTCGTGTGGTGGAACCTGTCGTAGGCATTATGTTATTTTTATTTATTTATTTCCCTCTTTATTAAGTTCCGAAAGCGGAAATAGTTCTCCGAAGCAACACAATAAGCTCTGCCCCTCTCCATTCAATTTCGCTGCACCAAAAAAAGAGTTAAAACGATCCGTGCGGGTATGCCAGAAAAATTTAGTCGCCGCCACCCACCGCCCCTCTTGCCAAGCTGCTGCGGTTACACTTTGGGCCGCTCCGAGTGCGAGCCAATCGGAGCACCGCCGTCAATTTCTTCCTACCAATCGCATTACGCGAAACACCCCGCTCGTTCTATTCCCCCGCACATTTTCTTCACATATTGGATCTCACCCTGAGCCCCTTCCCACCAACCGCGTCACGTGAAACCGTACGCTCGTTCTATTCCCCCGCACATTTTCTAGGCATGTGCTGGCCAATCAAAGTCGTCCTGTTACCCAGCACACTTTGATGATGTAGCCTGGCCAGCCACAGCCGCCCTATTACTCCGCACATTATCTGGTTATACTTTCGGCCAATCATAGCAAAATCATCCAGATTAGGTTATCACGTCTTCAGCACAGTCCTTGAAACGCCTCAGGAATGCCACAACTCCGATGTTCCTTGGCTGTCATACGGCAGCAGTTGCGCCGCGCGAGATAGGGGAGGAATAATTGTGGTAGTTAGGCAAAAGTAGTCAAGGAAGGAAGGCCGGGTGGGAATGGGCATGGGGAAAAGTTTGCCCCAGCAACTGCTGGCACCGTCCCGTGCAGTAACACGTGGTATTGCCACTCACGCGATAAACAAAAAAAACGGTTCAGCACCTCTGCGGTAGCATGCTTGCCACAAACCAAAAACACGCCTGAAGCGGTCTTACCAAGCGTCTACAGTAGTGCGCAAGCACGACTTTTCTGTAATACGAGAACGACACCAATCCGACAACAAACACAAGCCCGACATGACCAAACGCTGCTTCAAAAAAAAAAAAATGTGCCAAAAATCCTAGGTCGGGGATGATAAATCAACGTCCCCGGGTCAAAAGTGCCAACATCCTAGGTCGGGGATGATAAATCAACGTCCCCGGGTCAACCAAAATGGACGTTTCAACAAGTTTAGAATCTAATCTGCACGGGGATATAACCATCAACGATTCTTAGGTCTAACGATGGCATTACTAACCGCATGGCCTCCATTCCATATCCAGCTTGTATCGATCTTATTTTTCATATCGAGCCACGATAAAAAGTAGCAATGATTTATTCAGGTGAGTTTTGTTCTGGATGGCGGATCTCCTTAAAGCCCTTTAGAGCCCCAAAATCGCTCCCGATACTAACTTCAAGTAAATTTGAAAAAAAGGGGGGTTCCAGTTGGAAGATCGATATTGTTTAGCAACATTTTTTCGTTGTGTACCTCGGCCACGAGATCGTTCATTCTCTCGCGCCAATATTCTGCTCTCAAGAGAATGTGTTTGGGAGAGAGATACTGCTGTATAGAGTTTTTTCACGCGAGGAACTTCAGGAAAGTAGCGTGTTCTATCTTGCTTTCTGAAGGCTCCTACCTTACCCAAAGACCGACTTCGAGAAAACTGAGGACAAAAAAAGCAAACAGAAATTTAACAAAACCCATAGCCTAGGCATGAATATATATATCGTATATAAACATATTGCAAAACAACAAGAACGACATTCCGACGATTTTAATAACCCACTTCCAGCTCCAAGAATACTCGTAGTCTAACTCCAAGTGTTTTGTCTCCGTGTTGGGAGTGCGGTGTTAAAAACGGTTATCTCTTTGTTACATCAGAGGGGGGGAAAATGGCCACCAAAACTGACGTGTACAGCATCGACCATTTGAAAGCAACGCGGGCTGCTTGGAAGCATCGGTAACACATTTTCGTACCCGAACTGCAACAATGCAACAAGTTGCCCGACATGGTCTCATTTCGTACCGCCACTCACTGATGGGACACGGTGTGTAACATCGAACGTATTGTGTATTTGGTTGCAATGCCCGATGTTCAAAATGGAAAAGGAGGTGGGAGCTCCACCGTTGGAAATAAAGTAGCCAAAAATGCTACCTCTGTTGCATTAATAGCACACATCGAGACTGCTGTAGTGGGAGGACTCTCCCCACCTCAGCGCTGCTCCGTGTGGCCGAACGCTGCAAAACCATTAGATCGTCACTTGCAATTCGTTTTTTTTTTCCAATCTAAAACTCCTAAAGGCGTTCAAATAAAATACACGAGCGACAAAAGCACGTGTTTCTTATTGACAACGCGCTACCCATTCATACAACGACACGATACCTGGAAAACAGAAAGAAAAAAGGCAGGCTCCTCGGGCAAATCGTTCGGCCGTCACGTGCGGTTCGATATATTTTTCAATCGAAAATGGCTTTGTAAATAAAATACACGAGCAGCAGAAGCGCGTTCTTTTTTTGTGACATCACGCAACCCATTCTTACAGCTACATGATACCTGAAAGAAAAAGGAAGGCTCCTCAGGGGAGCACAAAAAAAACACAAACTTACCTACACGCCTTTTTTAAGGAGTCAGACAGGGGGAGGGGGGGGGGGGCGTACTCATTTGTTGCTTGCCTTAGCCAAACGAGTATGCCCCCCCCCTCCCCCCCCCCCTCCCCCCCCCCGTGTCTGGCTCAGGAGGGGGGGGCGGGGGATTACGAAAACCAAGTGAAAAAAAAAATCTTGAAAAAAAACTTCATGTTCTCGATTCGCACAGAAATCAAAAAGCTCCGTTTTCTCTTCTCATCAATGATTATTGGCCTTTCTTTCTACGAGCGTGGCTCCGTTCTCTCTTTTTTTTGTGTGCCCCCCTGGGCTCCTTACCATTATTTGTCCTTACCGGGTCCGGAACCGCCGATTGGCGTTTCATGAGGGTCATGAACTCGTTCTGGTCCAGACGTCCGTTCGAGTTCACGTCTAGCAGCGCGAAGAGGGTATCAACAATGCCGGGAGACATGACCTCCCCCTCTCTCCGCCCCCCCTCCTTGCCGCCGTCGCCGCCGACAGCGTCCCCTCGACGATCACCTTCCTTGTCCTTGAACGCCCCAGATTTAGATTCGTCTCCCAAGGTTTTGCCGCCCCCGCTGTGTTGGCTTGGGGGAGGCGGCATCCGAGGTACCCAGGTGTTGTTGTTGCTGCTGCTGCCGCCGGCGATGTAGCTGTCGATGGCCTTCGCGGGACCGAGAAGCTTTCGAAAGAATAAGTCTCGCTTTCTGACCCTCTCTGGTGTGGCGTTGCGGAGGAAGAGGTCTCCTGGCTGCTGCTTCAATCTGGATCATCAGCGAGCAGGAGAAGGAGCAGGGGGAGGGTCAGGAGAAGTAGCGGTATCAGGAGCGCTAGCTGTAGTAACGGCAGCAGCAGCAGCAGCGGCAGCAGAAACAAGAATATACCAGCAACAACATTAACAACGATTACAATAGTAGGGACAACAGCAGCAGCAGCAAGCGGCAGCAGCAAGCGGCAGCAGCAGCAGCAGCAGCAACAGCAACATCCGCGACGACATCAGCATTTTCGGGCCAGAGCATTTTGATGGACGGGCCTTCTCACGTAGCATACACAGGAGTACCCCCAATTTTTTTATACTGTCAATAGTATAACACGCGTGCTACGACGATGGAGGTAGCAGTTTTTTTTCGATTGTTGTTTTCTGAATGACGGGGCTCCTTAAGTTCGCACTGTACACCCAGGCCATGGGCTTGTTCATCCGGTTGCACTTGTCAGTTTACTACGACCCGACCCGATTCGATCCGATCCGCCCCGACCCGCTCCGACCCGATCCGACCCGACCCGACCCGACCCGACCCGACCCGACCCGACCCGACCCGACCCGACCCGACCCGACCCGACCCGACCCGACCCGACCCGACCCGACCCGACCCGACCCGACCCGACCCGACCCGACCCGACCCGACCCGACCCGACCCGACCCGACCCGACTAGACCCGACCGACCCGACCCCACCCGATCCGTGAAACACCCAGAAAAATCTAGCCTCACCCCATACCGTATCGTATGCCCAGACGTGGGAGTTCTTACATTTACCGTCCGCCTGAGAATAACACAAAATATCAAAGCATCGTACCAGGTACTGTGGTACGGTAGTCTCGCAGCAGGTGCATCAGGTACATCTCGTTTGTTCAGATTGGGTGCGGAAACACACAGAGGTAGGGCTGGTTGTGCTTCGCGAACACACTCTCGGGGGGGTGGGTGAAAAAACGAACGGCAAAACCTTAAAAGAGAGTGCCCCAGCCGAAGATACAGACAGGATGGACGGCACCTGAAGAGTTACAGTGATAATGAGGCGGGTATGATCTAGGGGATAGGACCTGGTATCCACAGCAGCACGTATTTCGTGTTTTTTACCTTCCGCCCTCGAGGGCGGCCTCGACGGCTCGTACAAACTCCTTCCGATCCAGCCCCTTCCCCTCCACGCTGCCCGACACCTTCATGGCCACCTGGAAACCCCGCCAATGTTTTTTTTAAGGGTAGACAGGGTGGGTAGGGGGTCGTTGTTTTACAATTTATAAGAACATATACCTGGTAATATAATATGACATGGTATAGGCATGGTAAAGTGCGTCGGCATCCCCGATGGTCTATCAGTGGTGGGTTAATCTACCAATCTGGGTCCAAATACAAGTACGTTTCATTTGTGTTTGATTGTGTCAATAGTTAGGAAAAGTGGCTCATGTTCAGACCCAGACTGATACGAATAGCAACTTCTGCCGAAGGTCAATTTCGCCGGTTCGAGCTCCCCCGTCGAGTGCATACTCGTGTATATTCATAGGGAATTTTTCCTGTGCAAAAAAAGACTCGCGAGCGGAAAGCGCGCGAGCGTACGTAAGCAACAAAAAAAGATGAAAATCGACGAGCGTTGGGAATGCTGAATGAACCCTTTGCGCGACGAAAAAGAAGGCACGTACCCGGGAGGGGGGGGGGGGGAAGGAAGAGACGACATCTGTGTTCACGGCTTGTCCAGAAGCTGGAATGTAAAAAAGGAGAGTAACAAACAAAAAAACAAAAAAAAGAGAAAAAAAAGTGTGTGCCCGGAGTGCAACGTACCAGGTATAAGGAGATAAGGTGTGCGACGCGCGCGCAGATCGCTGCAGCAGTACCTGTACTGCGGGACTGTCTTCAAGACGGTCGATGAACCGCTCTTCTCGTGCTTTTATTAAATCGCTACACCGAGGTTTCCTGAGAGGCTATACATGAAAATAAGATTACACGATACCAGTCCTTATATCTCCGGACAGAGGGGATTTTCTCACGCTGCCCCTAAAAAAAAATCATCTGATCGGATCACGATATCACGTAGGGTTCAAAACATACCTGGTAAGTACACGCACAGTACCGTAGGGGTTCCTCAATAAGGCGGTGGTGCGCCCGAGCACTATGACCGCCTTATAGAGGAAAGCCGCCTTACTCCTTCCAGGTTATGAGTGCAAATACCTCAATACCCCAGTCGCGCCAAGCGATTTTGACCGCCTTATATCGGGATACCGCGTTACTCAGACTGCCTTAAATGGGAACCCCCACTGTACTTTAACGGAGGTGGGGTGGGGTGTCGAAAACTTCAGAGATGGCTTTGGAGGGGCGATTTATCTCTCGCTAAGCATCTCCACCCAGTCCGCCTGCCTACCCACACGAAGCGCACAAGCTCCCGGCGCTAAACATGGTACACGTGCTGCACACTGTACACGGCCACGTTCTCAGCTCTTTTGGGGGGCCATGTACAGCGAAAAAAAAACAAACAAAAAAACGCGTCCATATCATTGGTGCGAGCGTGCAGCACACGGCAGGGCAAGCTGTGCGCGTGTAAAACAAACCTAAAAACGCTTTCGTTCACCTGTCATGGTGCGAGAGCATGCAGCGCACGCAGGGCAAGCTGTGCGCGCGTCTTTTTACGCGTACTCGCGTTGGAGTTGGACTGGGAAATCGTCGTCTGCTAATCGATCTAGCAGCCCGAGTTGCTTCGCATTGTATGTGGATGCTGAAGTCGTCAGTCATTATTCGTCAATTTTTCCTTCTGAAGCCCCCCCCCAAAGGGTTCGAGTTGCCTCGTGTTGTACGGATGCTGAAACCGTCAGTTTTACTCGTCAATTTTTCCAGCTTCTAATTCTTTTTTTTTTCCTAGTGTAACTCCAAGTGTTTCGTTCCCATGTCGGGGGTGCGGCGCTAAAAAGCGTTGAGACGTATCGTTTTTCTTATACTGTTAATAGTATAGACGCGTGCTACGATGGAGGCAGCAGTTTTCGTCTGAAATGTTTTCTGAATGACGGGAACTCCTTCTGAATGACGGGGACTCCTTCTGAATGACGGGGACTCCTTCTGAATGACGGGGCTCCTTCTGAATGACGGGGCTCCTTCTGAATGACGGGGCTCCTTCTGAATGACAAGGCTCCTTCTGAATGACGGGGACTCCTTCTGAATGACGGGGACTCCTTCTGAATGACGGGGACTCCTTCTTCTGAATGACGGGGACTTCTTCTGAATGACGGAGACTCCTTCTGAATGACGGGGACTCCTTCTGAATGACGAGGCTCCTTCTGAATGACGGGGACTCCTTCTGAATGACGGGGACTCCTTCTGAATGACGGGGACTTCTTCTGAATGACGGAGACTCCTTCTGAATGACGGGGACTCCTTCTGAATGACGGGGACTCCTTCTGAATGACGGGGACTCCTTCTGAATGACGGGGAGTCCGACGGGGACTCCTTCTGAATGACGGGGCTCCTTCTGAATGACGGGGACTCCTTAACCCCAAAATCGTCGGAAAAAATCGGTGATTTCTTTTTTGCACGATTCTCGTTCTACACCTAGGCCATTGGGACTTTCTCATCCGGTACTCGTAGCAGTTTTCATTTTTCTCCAAATCAGTTTTTTGGAAGAGTTCTTGAGCTTCCAAAGTTGAGAAAACCGCCGAAAAAAAGTGGTAGCTATATCTCTATTATAGCACCTTTTTTTTTTTGGCAAAAAAAAGAAACACTGGTGTTGAGGAACTTAGTGAGGTATTAGTCCGTTTGACCACTTGCAACTGATTAACCCATAGCTTACCCAAACTAAGCCTTATAACACTTTCCCCCCTGAAGCGGCGAGATAACAGGTCGGCCGAATATACGGGCGGACCTGTCATTTATCCAAGCGGTTTCATTTCCTGGGGTACTAGGGAGAGTATTTTTCAAGTTCGACATGGGGAAAATCTGAAAAGTTTATTGTTGTGGATGGTGGGGATCGAACCCACTACCCAAAAACCCATGGTCTGTCGACGACGCCATTTGTTAAGGTATTAGTCTAGTGGGTTATTAGTCCGTTTGACCACTTGCAAAAGGTTAACCGATAGCTTACCCAAACTAAGCCTTATAACACTAGTTTCTAGATTTTTATTGCGGGGGCGCCCTTAACCCCAAAAGTCGTCAGAATGCCCATCTTGTTTGAGCAATTATGATTCGTCCCAAAAGCACTACCTTCGACAAGGGCCTGTAGCTTTTTTTTTCGGCCAAGAAGAAAAAAAAAAGAAGCATTTTCTAAATCTTGCGGGGCGTCCTTCACCGGAAAATCGTCCGAATGCCATTCTTGTTTAGCAATTATGATTCGTCCCGAAAGTGCTACCTACCACAAGGGCAACAGCAGTTTTTCGGCAAAAAAAAAAGAAAGCAATTTCTAAATTTTTTTTTGCGCGGGGCATCAACCCAAAATCGTTTGAACGCCAGTCTTGTTCACCATTATGATTCATCCCAAAAAGTGCTACCTACGACAACGGTAGCAGTTTTTTTTTTCCGGCAAAAGAAGAAAAACAAACTAGCTTCTAAATTTCGCCGGGCGTCCTTCACCGAAAATCGTCCGAATGGCATTCTTGTTTAGCAATGATTCGGCTGTAAGTCTTATAGGCCATTGGGGCTTGCTTATCGGGTTTCGCAAGCTCATTTTTATCAAAACGAGCTTTTTGGGGGGTGGAGGTATGGAGCTCTTCAAAGTGAGGAGGAACTCCAGAAAAGAATACGGTGGACACCTACGGTTGCATGTGCCGCCATGCGTCTCGAAAAACCTCGAAAAGGGTTACTAACAAAGCAGTACCTCCATCTCCGGCAGGTGCTGCAGAATTTCTTGGAAGGCCAGAAACTCTTCCACAGAGATATCCACCTGTAACGAAAAAAAAAAACGAGACAACTAAGAAAAATGACGCGAAATCACGTTAAAAAACACGTATAATACCACACACGGCGGTGTTATCACGCAGCTTGCAAAGATGACGTACGTATCGACCCTCTAAATTTATCGAACTCACAGCTGGCGTATTTAAACTGTTTTTCTTTTATATTACCACACGCTTTTTACCCATTGAGAAAAACAACAAAAACAACTAAAAACACCGCAACAATCTTTTTTTTTATATATATACGCGACACCGCCTTAAGACGCTCCTTACGCTATTCTCTTTTGCGTGTCTTTTTGTTTCCACCAAATTCCAAAGTCGTCCATCTCAGTGCTTGCCAATCTTCTTTTCCTTCTCGGCCCGTGTTTCTGCCTGCCTCTCCGCCTCACCCCCCCCCCCCCTTCCCCCGTACCTACGCCTGCCTACCGATACATTCCTATTTCAATGACGACGGCCAACGCCGCCGAACGGCACCGCTTCACTCGGGCTCGATTTTGGCGGGCTTCCGGGAACAACAAAGACTGATTTTGCAAGAACGCCGCCCGCGGTAGAGCCCCAAAACCCCTTCCTATACTATTTCCAAGTATAAATTGTCCCCCAAAACGAGTTTCCGGGTGTAAGGAGGGGTTACCATACCCCCCCCCGAAAAAAAAAAAAAAAAAAAAAAACGATTCAGAGTGTTGTGTGTCGTCCACCAGTAGATCGCCGCGAAAAGTGTCAGCGACGGAGCTTATTAGAACATGGACTCCGCCGCACTGTCTTGCAGCCCATGAGTATCTATAGCAGTAGTTGGTTCGTGGTCACAACCCTTAGTACACACTAAGTTTCACCTTCTGGACGAGGAAGAATGCAATACAGTAGCTACAGAGCTATCGGGGGTGTCCTACTGTTTTTCACAATGGATGGATCTAACCCTATTTACGGGGGACCCTAGTAAATAGGACCTACGGTGGAGACAAAAACCTATATATTCATCTATTTTTACTAATAATATTTGGTCCTATTTACTATCGTCCTCCGTAATAGCCCTAACCCTAACCCATACTAAATGTAGTACAACATGTACCGATGAGAGCCCCCCAACGACGTTACCGGGGTGAATGGTTGAAAAAACAAAAAAATAATGTGTATCTCTGCCTATCGGGGGCAACAGATCGATTGACTGTCCAGCCGAGGGTAAGCGTTATAAACAAAAGAGCAATGACCGAAATCGGGTACACCCGATCGACCGATAGCCGTTATCGGGTACCCCTTGAACACACAGTCCCACAACGACTCAGGACGACATCTCATTGGTCCACAACGGGGTAAGCGTCTCGGAGCTCTTTTTTCCGGAGCTGTTTCTCTATCTTTTTTTTTTTTTTTTTTTTCTATCCTCCGGCGGATGGGGAAAAATAAAGCTTTAGCTCACCACACTTCCGCGTATTTTCATACGCGTCGTGTGTCGATTTAACTCAGTTGCTTTCGCAGCCCAACGCTAGCTGGCGCACCCTTCGAGTCCCATTGTAGGCATAGCGTAAGCTGTCCCTATCAGTGGTCTTCGTTACAACCCCGGCAGGGCAAGCTGCCGTTGTATACAAATCAATCTTTTTCCGGAGCTCATTTTTGTGGACCATGAAGTCGCAGTTAGCACCCCTACACACTTGTCCAGCCGAGGGTAAGCGCTATAAACAAAACCTTCAAACCTTCAACGTTTCGCTAAAAACAAAACGAAACAAAAACATAAAAAATGTTCCCAAAATACATTATTTTTTTGTTTCCGAACCTGTAGCTTGGCCACAGCCTCCGACTCCGCCCTCTTCATGTACTCTTTGTACAGGTGCCGATCGCTGTTCACCTGGCGACCAAAAACAAAATAAGAAATAAATACATGCACAAAACCAAAAAAATAGAAAAATCACGCACTGCTACATACAGAGCTGTCTCCTTCGCAGCTCCTTTTTTTCGCTCTCAGACAAAGGACACCTTAATAATTAGTCGACCTCTGCGTCTATATATTATGCGAATGGCGCGTTTGTGGTTCAAACGTGTGTTTTTTACACGTATTATAGTACGAAAAAAAAAGAAGTAAGTTTGGCTTATTTGCTATGGCTCAAGAATTCTGGATTAATTTGTCACGTGTAGACCTCTTATTACCCTGTAGCGCAAAATAACAAAAAAATACAAGTCCGTCACGAGCGGCCCCCGGCCGCGTGACGGTGGCGTCTCAAACTCCCCACCTACCTCTTATGAAACCCCTCCAAAGTTTAATTAATCAGGCCAACCCGGACTCCGATAGCCCCGCTCCCTTTTTCTGCGGGGCTATCTACCTCTCACAGCCCCCGCCCCAACAATTACACTGACTTGTTGCAACCTGATTCCCTCCGTCTTGAGCGACAGGGCGGGCGGGTGGGAAAGTCGATCAATTATAATGGGCACTCTACTTGACTCCTTTCAATCCTGCGGTGCTAAGCGCGCACGCTCCCCTGTGCCCCAGGCGACCGTCCCTGGCATGCGCGACAGCTATTCTGCCGCTGCTGTCTGGCTATCCTATTATTTTCGTCTCGCGAGACGATCGACAACAGTTCGTCTGTTAAATCAGAATCCCTTCCACGCTTCCACAAACACCACTTTCCTCCGTAAAGTTACATTTTCGCCACCCGAGACTAAAAACTAGTCGGCGGCTTGCACATAGTCAGCCAACGCCCAGCTCTAGTCATAAGACGAGTACAACTATATGGCGAGTATAAGGGCCACGACTGTAAAACCCAAAACGCCTACTACGGGGAAACCTAGCCCCTAGGACCAAATATGGACGGTAAAAAGAGTGGAATATATAGGTTTTTTGTATACTGCTGTGGGTCCTGATTAGTATAGCCCTCCGAAGTAACAGTAGGGTTTCGAGTTGGAGGTTGACAATGCGTTGCCGACTACATGTTCAGGTTGGCTAGGATACCAGTGAGTTGCGTAACTTCGCGCTCTTTGTATCAGACTGGTGTGTTCGTGGCTGGCAACGCGTTTTACGTCGAGAAAGACATAAAAACTCAGCTGAATAGTTTACTTCACTACCCAGTATACAGTAGCGCGTTTGCGATTTCCAACCTCTGTTGGGGATAGGAAAAAAAAAATACTCCGTATTGAAAAACTGACGAAGTTGTCATACAGTCCAAGGCCAACCAAAACCCACGAAAAGTGAGGTCAACAACCTACAGTAAAAAAAAAAAATGTTGTCTCATAGAGGAAAAATTACTTATTAACCGTTTGTTTTTCGAGAATTTTTCGTGAGTCAGGTCGGGTTGGCCTTGGACTACTGTGACGTTCGACGGCTTCAATACTATATTGCTATATGTTTTTTACCCAACTCGTACCCCAACCAAAGCCGGTATATCGCAAACACCCTAATATATACTTCGTATATATATAAGACCGTGACATTCAGACAAATTCACAGCCCTACAAAACGCCTACCAGGTACTACAAAAACTACTATAGCACGGGAACAAAATACGCTTCAGTCCGAGTACAAAACTTGGTGTAAGTCGCAAACACCCTACCAAAAATTAATAAACCAGCCGAGACACCCAGACAACTCACAGCCGCAAAAAACGCCTACCAGAGGTACTATAAAACGAGCACGGCGGGGACAAGAAAACGCCTCAGAGCACGAGTACAAACCTTGGTGACGAGAAACTTAGCGAAGTCTGTCGACGTCAGCAGCCCCTGTCCCCTCGCATCGCACTGGTTGAACTGCATCACCAAAGCCTCCCGCTGGAGAAGCCGCACAAACATGGCGAACTGGTCCAGGGTCATCTGGCCGCTGCCGTCCTGACCCATAAACAGCCGCTGCGCAACATCTGCGGCACCGCAAGAGATAAAACTGGGGCGTCAGAAACGCCGCCGTGGGTAAATATTTCTAAATAATTTACCTGGGGTGGTGAATATCTGCCCAAACTAGACCGACCAACTATTAATGGTCTAGCTGTTAACAACTTACTTAGCTAGCTAAATACGAAAAAAGTAGACTGGCTAACTAAAAAAGCTAAACAACTTGCCGGTTGGTGAGCCAACCGTGTGCCTGACCAGTGGTAAACCACGAAGATAATCCAACGGCATAACGAAGCACGGGCAGGACCACGGGCTGGCGCAGGAGGCCTGGTCCAATCCAATACTTACATCAACTGATCGACGGTAGATGTACATGATACGAATACATAGACATCAGGGCGATAAAAAACAGAGGGCCTTGATTTGGCACAAACAAAAGATCATGGAACAACAACAGCTTGTATCGAAATGTCTCGGAATGAACCAACGAACTACCGACGCGTGGCACGATGAGAGGTTAGCACTCTTTGGGGCTGAAAAAAGCCTTTTCTGAGAAACGGGGCACTCCTTAAGCCCCAAAAAATCGTCGGAATTTTCTTTCTCCTTTTTCGGAAACAAAAAAAAAATCGATTTGTATACCCTAACTGCTGTAGTAGGCCATGGGATTTGTTCATCGCGGCATATAGCACTTTCGTTCTTCCCTAAAATCACTTTTGGGACAAGTGTAGAGCTCCCTCCGGAAGTGAGTGAGCCCCAGAAAACAAACGATGCACCTCAATCATGGTCCGTGCCTAGCTGTTGCTGCTTGTTCTCACACCAAGCCATCGCCATACTCTTGTCCATGGTCAGAGAGCAGGCTCCACCAACTCTGGAGCGGGTAGAGCTGTGAGTCGGCAGGGTTTCACGACTAAAAACTAATCGGTAGGTACCGGGAGCCAACTAGGTGACTTTAGTCGGCCAGCCCGCTGGTGAAACCAGAGTATGGTCAGCCGACTTGTCGACTTAAGTCATGCGAGTGAAACGAGCCAAATCAGCCTCCCCCGGGCTAGGTTGGGGGGGGGTGCCCAGAAGAGAAAAATCCGCTTCGCTTCGGACAAAACAACCCTTCCTACGCGCACGGAAACCCAGTAAGTCGGATAGTCGGCACCTCCGTAAAACGACTATCAGTCCGACTAGTAACTAGTTGATTACTTAAGTCGTGCCGACTCACAGCTCTAGATTGAGGGGAGGTGCCCAAAAAAGAAAAACCCGCTTCGCTTCGTATTAAACAATCCTTCCTACACGTACGGAAACCCAGTAAGTCGGATAGTCCGCATCTTCGGAAAACGATTGACTATAAGTCCGACCAATGACTAGTTGGTAACTTCAGTTGTACCCACTCAGCTCTAGGAGCAGTACAAAAACTATTATTTGAAAGAAACTACCAACTCGATAGCATCTACGAACCAACTAACTAGACTCTCAATACTATTGCGAAAAAAGTACATCAGTCGTCGACGCATCGTCAGTCAACCAACCGGGGGTTTATTGTCGGACCACCCGTAATAAAAACGCCTTCCACATTTTGGTAGTGGGCAGGGTTACTTGGTATAGTGGGTAGGGTTATATCCAAGTCGTGGTGGAGGATTCAGAAACAACAACATACTACCTGGTATCTGGTATACACGTACCTATAGTTGCCATTACCTATCCAACTACAGGAGGCATCGCCACGGACACTGATTGTGCCGGACGTAGACGGGTGGAAACATCAGTTCAATGTGAACAACACACGCACAGTAGGGGTCCCCCATTAAGGCGGCTGTGTTCCATAGCAATACGACCGCCTTATAAAGGGAAGCCGCCTTATTCCTTCCAGGTCATGAGTGCAGTTCCCCAGCCGCACCAAGCAATTTGGACCGCCTTACATCGGGATGCCGCCTTACTGCCCCTTACTCAAACCGCCTTATAGGGGAACCCCTGCTGTACTAAGCAACATTGATCCCCCTGGGGCTCCAGGGGGGGGAAAAATCAACGATGAAAATCGATGACTCCAGCATCGGGCGCTGCTGATTGGGGGATGACAATCAACGCTGGTGTCCCAAGTACAACAATGAAAGGGGTCGTCGGACAGGACGGGCGCAGGCAGCAGCATGATCCTACTCGTGCTGCTGCGCGCCCACGCTACTGACTGGTAGACGCTTGGAACCGTCGCAATCACCGTTTCTTTCTTGGTCGCTGTATCGCTGTACAAAGGCCCCAAACGGGTAACCCACCTCCGCATTCAGCGGGAAAAAGCGATGACCGAAAAATACGACTATAACGTCGCCCCCCCCCCCCCCCCGCGCCCCCCGCCCCATCCTTCACTTTCGGGAGGCAAGGGTCAATCGTCTCAAGACTTCGGCTATGCATGGAATGAGCAAACCGCCCTCACCGGCATAGCTCTCCTTACGGCGGCGGCTGCCCTCCGTTCTGCCGACGTTGGTCTCCCCTCTCAACACTTCCATGAACGACTCGAACTCGTCCCCGTCTATCGCGCCAGAGTCGTCCCGATCAAACATGCGAAAAGCGATGGAAAGCTGACCGCGGAACATAGCACACAGAACAGACCAGTATACGTCGGGTGCAGGGATAAGGAGAGGGGGGGAGGGGATGGAGGGGGGGGGGAGGGGATGGAGGGGGGGGGGGGGAGGGGTTGGAGGAGGGGGGGGGGGGTTGGAGGGGGGGAGGACAAGATGGAAGGGGGGGGGATACGTGCCAAGCATGTCCATAGTGTAGACAAGGGCTCCGCTCTACCGGCGGCAGACGCCGCCCGCTACGCTCGCGCAAGGAAGAATACAACAAATCTGAAGTCGGCAGAAAGAAGAGGCCCATGATTTGGTGCATCTGGCGATTGATAATGCCAAGAGTTACTTACGCAGAGCTGATTGCCCTGTGCTCTGTTGTGTGTGCTTGCTGGTGATGCCACGTTCTGATCGCCAGTACGGGTGTAATTTTCGAAAAAAAAAGGAGGACCGAGAGGATAATCAAATGAAGAAGGCGGAAAAAAAGACGAGTATACATGTTCATACATACCGGTCGGTGCCTGGTATCGCATGATGCCTGGTACTGCTGTATGTTTGAAAGAAAGCACAGCGCAGCACGGCACAGCACCGCAGGGCAAGGCACGGCACCGTACGGCACCGCACAGCACCGCACAGCACTGCGCTGCGCTGCTGAGCTATAACTCCATGGAGGAGAGCATTTTTTTTTGTGATTCAACCATGTGTTAGCTGGTACGTACAGCAGTATTACGGGTGGCACGACACTTCGAATGATACTTGGCATGTAGGAAAAGTACAGCAAAAAGCACGCAGCACGGCACAGCACTGCACAGTACCGTACCGTACGGCAGGACAGGGACCCGTGCGGCATCGCACGGCGCTGCGCTGCTGAGCTAGCGTTGCGGTGCGCTTTGCTGAGCGGAGCCGAGCTGATGATGATGCGCCAAGCTAAGCTAAGCTGGGACCTTTCGTATGACATAAGACTTTTTATTGTAACTAAGAACAAAACGCGAACAAAGAAATTAAAAAAAAAAAGCTGGGCCGTTCCGCAAGTACGCCACCGCACGGCGCTGCGCTGCTGAGCTATAGCTATGCCGGGCTGAGCTGTGAGAGCATTTGCACCTGGTACGTACAGCAGTAGTACCGATGGTATGAATGGTACTTGGCATGTAGGAAAAGTGCAGAAGAGAACACGCAGCACGGCCTAGCACAGCATAGCACCGTACCGCACGGCAGGGCACGGGCAGGGCACGGGCAGGGCACGGCAGGGCACGGCACCGCCCCGCGCGACACTGCACGGCGCTGCGCTGCTGGGCTAGCGCTACGGTGCGCTCTGCTGAGCGGAGCCGAGCTGATAATGCGCCAAACTTAGCTGAGCTGGGACTGACATGAAACTTCTACAAAAATAAGGTGAAGGAAGAAATCAAAAGAAAAGCTGGATCGTTCCTCAAGTAATGTACGGAGGCGGTGTCTAAGCGGGACCCCCGGAGATGCCAGGGATGCACCAACCGAGCACTTTCACCATATAAAAACAAGTAGTTATATGCTAGCGCGGCATGGGCGCGAGAGTGAGCGCGTTGTGCGGTGGAGCGGGTCGGTTTGCCAGTGCTTCGTATACCTTTCGTCGAGGCAGAGACAACAAGGTGCGGAAGAGCATGTACTCCTCGTAGCTGATCAGCCCGTCACCATCGATATCCACCATCGCGAGGAACCTAAAAAATACAAAAACAAAACGAAACAAAACAACATGGAAAAAACAAAACAAAAAAGAGAGAACGAGAGGGCAATGTGAAAAAAACACGCGTGGCGGGTTAGAGAGCAGCGGAAACTAAACAAAACACACACAAAAAAGCGTACATACGGCGAAAAAAGAGAGGGAGAGCGCGAAGGGAAAAAGCGCGCGTGGTGAAATAACAGAGCGAGCGGAGAGGGAGGGAAAACGCGAGAGATAAACCGCCCCCTTCAAGCAAAGCGAAAAAAGCAACAGAACGCAAAACCACTGCTGTCTGGCCTCTTGACTCGAGTCCCGGATGACGCGTATGATACCACATAAGAGCACAAAAGCGCTAGTTGTACCCTTGCCCCCCGCCCACTAAAGGCCGCCTCCGGCAGTCCAACCTACCTCCTAGTAGCCCTGGGCGTAACAGGCCCGCCCGCCCAATGATAGCCCCCGTCTGACAGTCCCGTCCGCCAAAAATCCCCCCCCCGCGCTTAACAACAGCTCCCCCCCGGACAGCCACGCCTACCCAATGATAGCCTGTCAGTCCTGCTCTCCAATCGATACCCCCCCTGCTTAAGAATCCCACCCGTGTACTAAATAACCCCCCCCTTGTGACAGTCCCGCCACCCAACATTAGCCCGCCTGATAGTCCTGCCTCTTCCCATCTAGGCTCACATCCCTTATACTCAAGTTATTTTGGCATATCTGACCGCTATGAAGATCGGTGACAATGGAAGGTCAAAAGCTTAATGTTCCCGAAGATCCCAGCCAAACTTTGCCTGAACGGTCGCCTATGGACCCAATTTGGAAGAACTATTTTTTGAAACTTTCCAGAATTCCGGAAAAAAACGATATCTCGGCGCGATCTTGGCCATCAACAACATCGGGCTGAGAAATTATCAAGCAGATCTTGGATGAGACGCGGCGCAATTTCGTGTTCTCCACACACTTCGTTCGACGAGATCAACGATAGCGTCGTGAACTCTGAACGTGGCGAGTTCGTTAGGGGCTCCGACCCCCCCTTGGTGCACAACGCTCACTCTACGGCCGGTGATGTGTGGCGGGCACCGATCAGGCTTCTGTTAAAAACACATTTGGCGGCTGGTGTGTAGAAAACTGAGACAACTCTCTACAAGGTATCGTCTCCCAACGGGCGAAAAACATAATTTTGAGCGGATGTGACGGAAGACCACAGGACAAAACAAGCAGCCCATCACGCCCTAGGGCATGGATCGAGATGAACTCTTCAGCGCTGTCAACTACACTCACGTAGCCTTGTCCGGAACGAAGAGGAGTGACCATGGGTTGTCTATCTCGAGATCGAAGGTCAATCGTGTTTGGTGGGCAATGTTGATCAAGGCTTGATGAAAAATAGACAAATTGACCTGTTGGACAGCAGGACCCACAAAAGAGCCAGAAAAAAAAACATTTTCGTCATCTATTCCCCATAGCGACGTTACCCGGAATCTTTCAGCAACTAACCCCCCAAAAAACTTTGCAAACTTTTTGGCCAAACCATCGGATTTCCATTGTCATCGGTCTAAGAGCATAAAACTGGAACATACGGGTATTTTTTCGAGCATAACGAGCACAATTCGGGGGAAACATGGTAGCAAAATACTTTGACGTTTTTTTTCTCCAGCAATCACAACAACAATGAAAAAAAAAGGAGCAGAATCGACATAAGCAAAGGCGCTCAAAAACTAGCGGAAATGAGAGAGAGAGCGGAGTGGACAACAGCCTCGTCCCATGGGACCCACTTACCGTTCGCGTGAGATACCCCCCTTTGCCAAGGCCAGCTCGTCGAGGTGGACCTGCGTCACTCCCAGATCCTCCAGCACCTCAAGATGGGCCTCCACGGTAATGTGAAACCTGCAGAGCCCTCGGCCCGCAGCACGAGCGCGCGCGCACGCAAAAACAAGCACGCAAAAGCAAGCACGCAAAAGCAAAGCATCGCGAAAAGGAGGACGCGTTAACATCTCGTTCGATCACTTTAGGACTCGTAAAACAACCCCCCCCACACCAATCTACCGAAGAACGAGTAGAATGTCCCACAAAAACGAGCCGCCTTTACCGCAATTCTGGATGATTGTACATTGTAACGATAAAAAAAAGGTACAGAAAACCGACAAGTTGGTCTAGCCCACGTGTGCTTCCAGAATTACGAGAAAGGAAAACGTCAAAAACCGCCCGAAATAAACTACTTTAGACCCTCAATCCTATAAATCGAAGTATCCCTACAACTCTACCCCCGACCCCCAGCCCCTACCCATAAAACTTTGTCCGGAGAAAACCCGGCGTTTTTTCTTGTTGTTGACAATTTGGTCGACTACCTTAAACCCCATGAACCAATTTTTTCCCCGATTTCCATATTTTATCCTGTATAACAAATCCACACGTCTCGTGAGAGGCTGCTCACAAAAACGGGCGCAGTAGTAAACGAGGGCAAGTAAACACGCATATGCTACGCTACGATAGGGTCAGGCACTTTTTGGCGCAATATATTCCTGACCCCCATATGATATACCGAGGAAAAAAACTCAACAGCGTCGTTTTTTGTTTTCTTTGGGTTTCCTACCCACGTTATGGAAGTGCGTGTTCATTAGCTCTTTAACCGTACACCTTATATCTGTTCCTCAGTTCTTTAACCGTACACCTTGTGTCTCAACGACCATTTTTGGGTGCAGCATATAGATCTCGTCAAGTGAGGACTGATTCTACGGTAGCCCTCCCCCCCAAAAAACACAGCAATTTTTATTTAACGAACGCTTCATGGCTGCTCGACACGAGCGAGGACGCCATAAAAAAAAATACCCTCACACATCTTTTTCTGTGCCAAGGACTATCGAAAGACGACGTCGGGGTGGCAAGGGCCACCGCAAGGACCACCGCATTTCAGGAGATACGGTCGGGAGCAGCTGGTTTCAAAACCGGCGATTTCCTCCAATAAAGCTGGGGGGGGCTACCGTAGAACGAATATGAGGAGTCTCTTCCACTGCCATAAGATGGGGTCTAAAATAACGGCGGCAGGACACCCAGTCTACCAATAAGCAGTAAATAATCACCAGCACCAGCACCAACTCCAACTCCATACACCTCTTACGTCGTTGGCACATACTTCGAGTAGTATACTCAGTAGTACTGTGAAAAACAAAATCGAGTTCTGATGTATTTTGGAACATTTTAACAGGTTTCACAGATCGGACTGATATATTATATGCCAGGTACATACCTATATATATGTATATGTATACTTGTGTTTTTTTTCCCTTCGGGCACATCTCTTCGTGCTCGCACCTTTGTCCCAAACGTCGGGTGGGGTGGGCACAATTCGACCGTCGGGCTCACGTTGCCGGAGGTTTGGGCGCGATCCGTGCAGTGTGTCGCGCGTGGCAAAAATATGTATATATATATTCTTCATCCCATTTATTATCCTCGCACTACTCTAGCGCTCCCTCCCAGCAGCAACTCAGATCCGGGGTAACATAGCGGGCCCTCCTCCCCCGTCCCCACTACGTGATAATAACGACAACGACAACGACAACGACGACAATAACAAAACAACAACGACAACAACAACAACAACAACAACGGCAACAACAAAAGCAACGACAACGGCAACAACGACAACAACAACAACAACAACTATTACTACTACTACTACGGTACGTGCCTTCATTTTTATCACGAGAAGAAGTCAGCATTTTCTTCCCTCGTCCACCCGCGTCGAATTGTGTCTACCCGCGCTGCTAGGCGTTCTCAGCAGTTGATCTCTTTTTTAGCATTTTTGCAAAAAACCTCAAATCTCACCACGGTGGGAGTCGAACTCAAAAACCAACGCTGGTAGTATTCGAGGGTAACCACTAGATCACCGGGGCGACCGGATCTGATAATATTACATATATATATATTTCAATACCTTGATATTTCGGGCTACGGCTCCAGCACGGGGGAATTTTGACTACCCAATTTATACTCGTAGGCAGAACGTGAAAGGGGGTTCTGGTACTCGTAAAAAAACGGCCCTTTAAATACGTTGTTGACGCGGCGTGACAAAAAGCGCCTCCATAGTGGCAGCGTTAATAGTGAAACCGCAAAGTTAAAGACTGCAAAGAAATAGGGTAATAAGCCATTCGGACGAGTGACTCTTAAGCCGCTGCAAAAACAGCGGCAAAAAAAAAAAGACTTACCATAACCTTGATTTTCGGGTAAAAAAAAAAAAAAACAGGGCGCACATTTTTTCGGAGAAAAACTACTTCAAGTTCGTAGCACGCAATTTCAGCGGTTTCAGCGGCAAAAAGGGCTCAAGATGAAACAAAGCACTCTGCATTTGTCCAAAGCGTGGGAAAAAAATAAATACTTCACAAACAAACAGACCTTTTCATTTGGCTTAGTACTGTACGTGATAATTAACAATAGAAAACACAATAGAAAACAAAAATAAAAGTCAGCTTGTGAGTTCGCCCAATTTAATTTAATGGTCCACACTCATTTTTTGCAAGCTGCGTGATGCTCAGGCCGCGCTTTTTTACAAATGAAATACTCTTTCAAGATACACGACACCCCTGGACGCTTCCACGGTGACCTCAACAGGACTATCTACCAAGGGTGATTTCTGTCTATAGTAATAAAATTGCTGTATTGGATAAAACTATTCTAACTACAGTACATCCGCTGCGAGTTCGACAAATCTAAAGGGTCGATACCTACATTTGCAAGCTGCGTGATACACCAGCCACTCTTTTTCAGCGGGAATTGTCCAACATTGGAAAATGAGAAAAGAAAAAGAAAAACAAACAAAACAAAACAAAACAAACAAACAAACAAACAAACAAACAAACAAACAAACAAACAAACAAACAAACAAACAAACAAACAGACAAACTTGTCATTTCGGCCACACAAACCTTTTCCTTGCTTCGATCATCTCCCTGACTTCCTGCGGCGTGACCCTAGCGTCGTCGAGGATTATCTTCATCACTTCCTTATAGCCCGCCACCTCCTCCTTCGTCGGCCCGCGGTGCTTCGCCTGCATTTTTCCGTGCGCAGCAAGGAAAAATGCGTCAGAGGGTCAGTCAGGGCCACATTGATATACAGCAGGGATCCCCATATAAGGCGGTATCCCCCTATACGGCGGCATCCCCCTACAAGGCGGTATCCCCCTATCAGGCGGTATCCCCATATAAGGCGGTATCCCCCTATAAGGCGGAATCCCCATATAAGGCGGTATACCGATATAAGGCGGTCAAAGTTGCTTACATATAAGGCGGTATCCCCATATAAGGCGGTCAAAATCGCTCGGCGCGACTGGGGAAGGAATTGCACTCAAAACCTGGAAGGAATAAGGCGACTTCCCCCAATAAGCAAACATGTGGGTTGACGGTGTTGACAGTCTAGTTTCGTCCCGTCAAGGCCTCGTCAGACGTTATATACTTCTTTCAGTATGGAGCGGTCCTTGACGGCTGTCCGTCAAGGGTCAAGAGTGCCGTCAACCGACATATTTGCCAATAAGGCGGCCATATCGCTCTGGTACACCACCACCCCTACCGTACGGGCGGGGAGAACAGCAAACGAACCAAGGGTGAGAAAGTAAAGACCGCAGGAGGAGGGGGGGGGGCGGGGAGGGGGAAAGCCGAAAAATAGGGGTGTGAATCGAGTCGGAGCCGAATCACCCAATTAATCGGAGCGATTTCAATCGGAAATGGGATCGGCAAAAAACCGGGACGATGTGTATACCCATATTTTGCCAGTGTCACATCGGTTGGGACAGCCCCAAAAAAACTCAATTTCGCACTGATCGCGAAAGAGAAACTAAACGAAATGGCCATAAACTCGCTGCTGCGCTCGCCCGATATACCGGCGATATAAACGGGCAAAAAATCGCCGGGGAGACAGACAGGGCCAGAAGGGGGGAAAGGACAAAAGGTCAAAGCGTGATGTGAACAGAGAACAACGAAACGCGCAAGGACGACAAATCACACGACCTGTGAAGAGAGGGGGGAAAGGCCGAAAAGTGGAATACAATATAGAAATCACACAACAAATGCCGGGTATAACGAAACAGGGATATAACACAAAATCCGTTGAAAATCGACGAGCACAAGAAGCTGAAAATTAGGAAAGCTGAACCCTATGCGCGATAAAAACGAAGGCGTGTACCGGGCGGGTAGAGGGGAAGACGCCTATGACCACGGCTTGTCCAGAAGATCGCTGAGGGTAAATCTCGTACGGGTTGAGCTGGAGGTTAAAAGCGATGACTACGATACATACATGGATACGTAACATATGCACTATTTTCTGGCTCGCTGTTCTCCGGCGGTCGAGTTTCTTGCGCCTTCGGCTTCGGGGCGAGCAAGGCGACCGTCGGTACATCACGACGCATGTCTAGATCCAGGCCGAGCTCCGTGGCGGTGCTCTGATTTTTTTTTTTTCTCACACTTTTACTTTCCAGCGTCTGGACAAGCTGTGGTCACCGGTGTCGTCCCTTCTCCCCCCCGGTTCTTGCCTTCAATTTTTATCGCGCATAGGGTTCAGCAATCCCACTGCTCGTCGATTTTTCATCGAGTGTTGCTAACTCACGCTCTCGCGCTTTCCGCAAGTCAGTTTGTGCACAAGAAAAAGTCCCAACGAATTTATTCGAGTATGCACTCGGCGGGGCTCGAACTCACGAAAATGACCTATACCAGGCTCGAGGATAACCTGATACGCCACCGGGGCGACCGATAAACCATCGTCGCTCAGCTGGCTCTTGTTTTTATGGGGTTGCGTTCCGCCTCGCTGCTCAAACCGAGCAGTTGTGTAAAAAATCCACAGTTGTTTTAATATAACCCACTCCCCTCCCGCACTTTTTTTATCCTCTCGGCTTTCCCGCCCGCCGTATAACATCACCAGTCCAAGTTTTTTACCCTCTCTGCTGTCTGCTGCGACGCAGCAGCAGCAGCTGTAGCAGCACTCCTTTGTAACAGCCACGAACGGCGTTTCTGTGTGTATGCGCGTGCGCTTCTGTGTATGTGTGTGTGGGGTGCGCGCTGTCATAGGCACACAAAACGATCAAGAAGAGCGGTGTTTTTTTTCAGAAGCAGCCGCCCAGCCTCGTAGCCACAAAAGTAGTACACAGCAGTACAGCAGAAGTACAGCAGTACAGCAGAAGTACAGCAGCAGTACAGCAGAAGTACAGCAGCAGCACAGCAGCAGTACCGCGGTGAGTGCAGCACAGCAACAGCGACACAACGGCAACCGCGCTCCAAGCTCTCGCCTGTGTGCCAGTAGTCGCGGTGTATGTGCTTGCGGCTGTTGCAACGCAAAAAGAAATCGAACCACAACACCCACACGTCCACCCCAACAGTGGCCAAACACATTTCGTCGGACCTCATACCAGGTATACGAAGCATACAGCAGCAGCAAAATCAGTACAGTAGCTCAAACCTGTATATATCATTGGAACGCCTGTGCTTCCCATCTTCTGCTTAAGACGCGCCCGGGGTGGGGTATCAAGCCAACCCCATCCCAAAAGGGGAACCTCGTATAAATAGCTTGGGAAATGATCCAAACAGCAGTAGCAAAGACAGGCACCACAGCGACAGCACGCTTTTCACACCTCTTCTACTGCTCCAACGAGTCTGGGGACGAAAGCGGCGACCCCGCGATACGATACCGAGACGAACGCAATTGTTTCCGTGGATACCATTTACGACCTTCGCTTGGCGCAGCCCAGAAAGAAAAAATTAAACGCGCTTACTTTTTCGCTAGTATATATACTGGATAAACTTCGCATAGGGTTAGTACAAATAGGGACAATGTTAACATATATCTGGTACGTGGTAGTAGGGTGATACACTATGGGGTAAATGCGCAGTGCTGTACAGCCAAGCAAGGTTCTCCGGCGGGACGCGATTAGATTGAAACCCCGGGGGGTGTCGCAAGCGAAAAGCGAAAAAGGGGGAACATAGGAGTTCCGATGAGCGGCATCAGGTACCATAGCATGAAAAAAAAAAACTCGTGAAAGCTAAAGAAAACAAATGTTTCCATTAGGCAAGCAACCGGGCATGCATCACCGACCAGCCCAAACGAGCATATATTCAGTTGTACAACTTTAATGGTCAATAATCGGTAAAAAAATTATTCATTTTTTCTTTAAGCGACGATATGTAGAGAGATGGAAGGCGTCGACGACAGTTTCGGGTTTGCCCGCCCCCGGGGGCGCGGGGATTGAGCGTTAGTATTTACGACAAGAATATGGTCTTGCCTGGAAGTTGTACTTGAAGTTGTCAGAGCCGACCTTGACGCCCTTCCGATGCTGGTACGGCGTGATGGAGCGCGCGAAGTCTTCTGGAGTCATGAACGTTCCTCTTCCAAGAAAAAAGCAAACCCAGCAAACCAAACCAAACAAACAAACAAAGCGGGACGAAAAATAAATTCGGAGTCACGAACGTTTCTCTTCCAAAAAACAACCAACCCAACAAACCAAACCAAACAAACAAACAAAGCGGGGCAAAAAATAAACAAAGAAACATTTTAGCAAAGCCACCCTACGTATATTTCGTACAACAAGCGGAGGGGAAAACACGGAAAAAAAAAAAAATCTTCCATAGTACTGCGCTTGCAAATGAGCGGGGTGGAAAGAAGAAAAACAAAACAAAGCTACGGTATGCATACCAGTATACCGGTATAAAACAGAGAGGCACGGCGCAAAACAAAAATGAGGTTTCACCCAACGAGACGCTTCCATGAATGAAACGGCGACGGTTACAAGCTAAGCTAAACCACCTGGCTGGCTGGACCGCAAGAAGCGAACTTCCATTTTACAATGCGCACGCACTTTTTATATATACATATTGCGTCGGGAATCCGCCTCCATTGTTGCTGTTGTTGTTATCACAACACCTCATGGCCACAATCTAGCCCGAGGTCACAGGACAGACCATAAACAACTCTGGAATTGAAGAATCCCCCTCACCGGAACACAAAATAACATACTATTGCATACATATGACATATGACATATACACATGATATCACCGAAGCGAACCCGTGCGCCTCAGGCAAGAAAAAGGAAACTGGGGGCCGGGACTCGTTGGTCGATCGTTTCACACGTTTCACGAACGAGAGCGCCAAGTCGCGCCAATGCGCCAACCCCTGTTCACCGCGTCCTTTTGTCACCTGTCGTTGGTGACGGACGCGAAGAACTCGAAGACGCGTTCGGCGCTGCTGAAGTTGCGGATGCGGTCCTCGTAGGACCCGATCATCTATTTATACACATATTTCACCGAGGGCAATCGGATATATACATCATGCAGCATACAGCATACAGCGACGTGAGAGCAACGGTCGGTCAGACAAGATCGATCAATAGCTACGCGTGTTTTGTGGCTTTCTTTCGAGTGAACGTGAAGCTGTGGTTTACAACGCCGCTGAAATATAGGGACTTAATTCACGATAGCTGAAGCCTTTTTTCAACTTTATTATTGAAGGGTTGATTTCGACCGGGAAGAATATAGCGGGTGAGCAGCAGAAGAGCGCATGGAACCGGGTATACCTGTGTGCGTGTTCTTGTACAGTCTCGCCCCTGAGTTGTCAGCTTGTGCCCAACTATTGGTGGGATCATGCAGATAATGCCGATTCGGGCATTATTGAAGAGTGTTAAACTGCACGTTCGACACGAAGAGCTGACTACTCGAGAAAAAGCAGCTGTACGTCAGCCTTGCGTCAGTTTAGATGCTGGGCTGTTTCCGAAGAGCTGGGCTGTTCGAACGACCTGATATTCTGAAATCCCAACGAATTTACTAGACAAATAAACTGAAGTATAATAAACAACGACACAATCTATGTGCATGGTGCGATCATGCGGTGAACAAATGGCTACGAAAAAACGAGTTCTTCGTACGTACTCGTATGTGTCATACCTCGGCGTCCTCGGTGTGCCTCAGGCTGGCGGGTTTAATGCAAATCAGCAGCACAGCAGGGCTTGCTGTTGGCCCAAATTCGTTCTCATTGTTCAAAATGTAGGCATTCACGAGACGCATGAAGTGGTGCAGTGCAACAGCTCGGTCCATGTGTCAATAAAGTATTAGAGCTCGAACCCGTGTTCTTAGGCCGACAAAGACAGACCGCTGCGCGCGCGACAAACCATGCCAGAAGCCCAGCTCTCTGGCCACAGAGCGCACACCAGGCTTGGAGCCATCGTGTGCGCGCTTGCCACACCGGCTGCGTAGTTGGGGCGTAGCTGGTATTCATAGCTTGGTTGGGAATTGAAAAGTTGGAGGCTTGTGTGTGTGCGGTTCAATTCATCATGCTGTCGTGCAGTGTGCTGTTTTGTTCTAGTTCATTGTGACACATGTCACATGCCGCAATCCGAAGCCTGTGTGCATGATATTATAGAGCGTAAAATACGAAGTTCAACATATAACAGCAACAAAAGAGTGTTGGGAAAAACAATTTTTCCAAATCGGAATAAAACAAATCGAAGATCAACGCTGACAAATTAATTTCCCCGCCGGCAGTCAAGCGCTGAGAGTAGTCTGAAAGGCCGGAGAACTGCCGAAGGCGGACGCCGAAGGCACCGACTTTTTCGTAAGTGAGTTTACATGTCGTAAAAGGGCTTCATGGTGAAAACAGCGTGCGCATAAACTTTACGTACCGTTCTTGGGTGTGTCCTTCTGGGGAGATCCTGCGATCGGGCGGGACATAGAATGAGATCCGGGTACGCGAAGGTGGAAAGGAGATCCTATTTTTTTGGCCCCATAGCGAACGTTATGAATAGAAACTCGTTCCGCTCTTCGCTCGCAATCAATTAGTCAGCGTTGGTATTGGTAAGGCCAATTTGTACACAGTCGGATCAGGTCAGTCGAAAACGACCCTGTTCGATTGAAGCCGAAATCGGGCTTCTTACACAGTCGAAAAAGAGCCTTTTTGCTCAACGTTTTTCGACTGAGCGATTCGACTGGACCTGCCAGTCGAAAATTTCAGCCGAAAACATGTTGTCAGTCGAAAACGTGTTTTTCTAACCCATTGCATCGCTCATCCCACCGAAAAACACACATCCACACGCCCACACACCCATACCAGGCACCACACAGCTGTCATACAACAGCGCCGACGGTGGCTTTTGCTGTCACTGCTGCTGCTTTTTGCCGGAAGTCAGGGCGACGAATCCTAGCCCCACCCGCCAGCAGCGTGTATCATAAGATGGCAGCAGCGAGCGGTATCGGTGTCATTTTGCCAACAGCGGCTACGCTTGCTGTAGGTTTGGCGTCTGTCGGTTGAGGGCAACGCCACGAACGTAGCTCTTGGCCGCTTTCGGCTATGTCCAACGCCACCAACCCGCTTGGACGACGGTTCGTCGCGTGCGAAACACGCGTTGCTCGCGGAGAATGCACGAAGCACAGAGACGTTCGACTGCCATACAGCAGTACTCCCTCACACCAACCGTCTCCAGAAAGAGCACAAACACCATAAATCGACTCGACTGACGATAAGAAGGAGGCGCAGAAGAATCCAGTCGAAAAAGGCCCCTTTCGACTCACGTGCCCGGCTGTGTAAGGGTCGGCCTACGCTACGCGCGAAGCACCAAAATAAAGGGGTTGCTTTTTGCTGTTGATTTCGATTATTGCTTCTTGGTCAAAAGTTGCTTAGTTGCTTATTTGATTTGTATGACGCTCAGTGTGACCGTACTATAATCCATACAGCTAAAATAAGCAAAATAAAACGACATGTTTGCTTTGATTATGCTTACAGCACGAGGTGCAGCAAGCCGAAAAATTTGCTCAACACCATCAACAGTTCGAGTTTCCGCCGCCTTCGGCGGTTGCACCGCCAATACCGGAATAGCGGGTGTCCGCCACTCTCTTTCCCTCTGTTCGTTGTTGTTGTTGTTTTCTCACATTAACTCTTATCAAAAATCTAGAGTCCGTGGTCACACAAAGGTGCTGGAGCCCTAGGAAGATCCGAAAATCCAAGTGAAATCAAAATTCGTCAGGGAAATACTACGCTTTCCCGCCTAAAAACGCACGAGACGGAAAAAGGCGCACAAGTGAAAAGGTCAAATGGGCAAACTGAACTCACATGGCCGCGGGTATCCACTCAACTACAGCATAGAGTTCCCCCGTCCCCACAACTAACCAACTCGCGGCTACAAACTACAGCGGTTGGGCTGCCTGCACCGTACGAACCGCACGGTAATCGTGAGTATAGACGAACGCGCCTGCTGTCTGGAGTGCTGTCAGAGTGACGACCCGCGGGCATGCAGTGAAACAAGAGCAATGAAACCAAAAATCACAGTACAGATATCAATGATCGCCCCTCCTTCCCGAGTTATTGGACACGTTGCAGCGCAGCTACGACGCCCGTGCCTGAAAATTGAAAATTGCGGCGGGTCGTTCCCCGTGAAGGGTATACAACTCTTCTACAAACTCTACAAAAATCAGTGACGTAAGTAACATGTTCGTACTGAAAAACGACGATACGAGCCAGCAATTACTGCAGCAGAGTACAGCAGCCACCGCCCTGATCCCCTGTCTACGCGCTGGATATCCCATGCTATACATCTTCACATCAGCCGAGCACGTACACGTACCCGAACACAAGGCACGAGACTGCGTAGTCATCTACGTCAATGTATTCTATTCTAGCCGGTCGCCCCGGTGGCGTATCAGGTTGTCCTCGAGCCTGGTGCAGGCAAGTTTCGTGACTTCGAGTCCTCCCGAGTGCATACTCATATAAATTCGTAGGGGTTTTTCCTTGTTTTCGAGAGCGTGAGTTCGCAACAATCGATGAACAACCGACGAGCAGTAGGATTGCTGAACCCTACGCGCGATAAAAATCGAAGGCGTGTACCGGCCTCCAGTAGAGAGTGCCACTTGTGCACTTTTTGGACAACATGGTTGGCGCACACTGTGTACGCGACGAAGGGGGTTTCACCGTACAATGGTTGTTGCGTTACATTGGGTTAGGGTTAGGGTGTATATATAATTTAAAGAGTATGTCAACCATGTTGTCGAAAAAGCGGCAAGGTACACTCTGTACCGGGGGGGAGAAGAGACGGCACCTGTGACCACGGCTTGTCCAGAAGCTGGAAAGTAGAAGTATCATTGAAGTGTGGGGGGGGAACAAAGAAACTATGATAGATTTCCATGATCATCCGCGTTCCCGTTCTGTCTCACATCCTCTCGAAGGGTAGGCTCTTTGGTGCCCGCATCCTTGCCCTTGTCGTTGCCACTAGAGCCCTGGCCCTTGCTCCCCCCGCTAACGGTAGCAGCAATGTTGGCAGTGTCGCCTGCTCGCTTACGCGTTGCTGGTGCAACAGCAGTAGAGTCGGCATGGGACGTGCCTTGTTGCTGTCTCTGCGACGATAAAGAAGCCGCCAGACCCAAGCCGATTCCGAGGCTCACAGAGGCAGGAGCGTGCCGACTAGCTCGTACTAGTATCCCTGCAATCATACTGAGAGTCTGGTGCAACTTTAGGAACGCTAGATGGCAGACTGACAGAGAGCAGAGGTACAGAGCACGCGGAGCATTCCGAGGTTGAGGCGGGGTGCAAACCCTTATGACCCCTAAAACAAAACGCCCCTAGTTCTTTTTGGAAACCATTGAGCGAAAAAACTTTTAATTTCGCAACAGCAGGGGGTGGCACAATTACACCTGCTGTGCTTGATGCTCTCTTGAGACATTTTCGGATCCCCCAGGACCACTATTGCGCCAACTCGCTTAGGTGGCGGTTCGCTTGTCGGCGCGTTTGAAAAGAAGCGGGAGAAAGAGAAAATACAGGCTTTGAGCAAAACGGTTGCGGGATCCAAACACGGATACAGCACACCAGATACCCGGTACAAGCAGTCCCTGTATCCTGTAGCACGTAGTTCGAACACCAGCGAACGTCGGGCACACGGATACCAACATCAGCGAACAGTGAACATCTGACACATACATGGCGTTTTCACGTCAACGCGAGCTGCGGGCGCCCCCTTCCGGTGGTGGTATCATAGGTACGTTCGAACACAAGCCCGGCGACCAACACCGGACTGCAAACATAAAAAAACCGATCTCTTGTTGAAAGGCTTCGAATTCGAAGGTTCTGCTGGACACATCGTGTATCTATGCGATACATAGACGAGACTAAACTGCTAATTATAATATGCGGTACATAAGCTGCTGCCAGACATTCATTCGACGTATTGTACGAGTACTGCTGTATCAAACTGGGTACTGGGTATCATATGAATAGCAGCACACAGCAGCGAGCGCTATGTCGTTGCGGTGTTCTAGTATCAGACATGGGTTTTACACCATGATCGAGGCTAACAATATAGTCTTGACTACATCTTATCTGAAAACAAGGCGTCACACACACGTACGTACCGGGTATCTACGATACAACCAATATTTTCATTTATCAACGCAACGAGTACGCATGTCGTATACAGGTAGTAACGGTGATATTCTACAACATTAGCCCACCCTAAATATTGGCAGATTCAGATCACACGACGATCAAAGGATGGCAACAAATGTTGTTCGACGAGAAGTGGTAACGGGTATCTACGACGATACAACCAATATTTTCATGTATCAACGCAACGAGTACGCATGTCGTATAGTAACGGTGCTATTCTACAACATTAGCCCATCCTAAATAATGGCAGATTCTGATCACACGACGATCAAAGGATGACAACAATATTATTGTTCGACGAGAAGTGGAGAAGATAAGCACTCGCTCTTGTCCGACACAAGTTGCAGAAGCTATAACGATGACGGTCTCGCCTCATGGAACCTGATTAGTTGCACTTATGCACCTGCGACGGCCATTAGCATGGCTGCTAGCCGTAGAGCCCTTTTAAATGCTGTATACCATGAAGGCATGTCCGTATCGGAGTTATGTGGTGTCGTTGAGGCACTTCGTGATCGAATAATTACGGCGGGTGGAGGTAGGCGGATTCCATGGATCTCGGCAGGGCATTGAGGACAATAGTCCAACCATCGCGCTATTGTCCATAGTATGCCCCCCCGCATTTATCCGGCTACGAAGTGTCTCCATGACATCACCAAACTCCGCCACGGGCATGCCTTCGTGGTATACCTGGTACAGCAGTTGGCAAGGCCCTATAATAAGCGGCCATAGTATTGGCCGTCGTATGCACGATCAAGTTGCCACACAGCGAGACCGTCATAGTTGGCCTCCAAAACTTGGTTCACGATTGGAGTTGGCAACAAGGCAAGACTAGCCAAGGAAAGTTACGGATGCGTTTACGCTATACTTATTTTTGGCAACCTCGGTCTCGTAAGCAGTTAAAAAAACAGTAGTGGCTGCTGTACCGTGGGGTATTTCTGGATTGGAGACATGCGAGGATTCTTCAAGGATGTTGAGGAAGATGTCCGATTTACAAGCAAGTTAGGCCTGCCTCTGAAGTTGCCACGGATGAAAGTCCGGAGGCCCACCCGACCATCGCGGGCAAAACGAAGTACGAACTAAGAAATTCATGCTCGGATGCTGCTGCACTGCGGGTCCCATTGCTGTGCACTATAGACTCGCTCGAGTACGGTTTCGAGGTTCCGCTCATGTTACGAATACGACGTACGTGTAAGTCGGTATTAAGCACTGTTTACTATTCTTAAAAAAAGTTTCCTGCGAAAATTCCTGTACGATTCCCCATATGATCCAGACCAACTCCGTGGTAATGTCCAGTTCCCTCTGCAGCAGGAGATTTGCGTTCATGTCAACATTCGTGTCCAAGAGACCCTCACGCTCGACCTTAACACAGTCGGGAAATCCACAAACTCGACGCACACTTGCGCTGGAGATCTCCACTCTCGAGCTACGCGTGACTGCCTCCCGCTCGGCGATCTTCACTCCACTCGTGATGCACTCAGTGTGTCCACTCGTGACGCACTCAGCGTGTCGTAGCTCATTTCCTGTCGTTTGACGATATAGAGGAGAAGAGATGCACTCGTTCTTGTATGGAAGCCCGACCTCAGGCCTCGTGAGAGAAGTGAGGTCGGTGGCGGTTTCCATTTGCCGCCCTTCCCAAAATTCATGAGAACCCTCTGTTCGGCTACGCAACACCGCACGTTTGCTCTGTGCTTTTCGAAGATGCGGCTATCTACAAAATGTAGCGAGGCTACAGATCCACCCGACACATCTTTATGATCCTGAAACCGCCTATTGCAGGAGTTAAACACCGTTGTGGAGCTGACAGGGAACGCTCGGGGTCGGGTATGTCCATGTTTTAGCAATATGCCAACGACGAAAACGCGAACAATGCGAACGTAAACACTAATGACGGATAGACGCGGAAACAAGGTCACACGGAAAGAAAAATGGCACTGCAATCAATGGGATGTGCAAATTGCGTGATTTCGAAGATGCTCGTCAGTTCTTCGGGTTACTCCGACTAGGGGCATGTTTGGACAGATCACAATACACACCATCCAGGTCCAACCTATGCCGTTACGAACATGATGTGCGGGATCCAGGTCCAATCTATGCCGTTACGCAGATCATGTGCGGGATTTGTATCGTACGGGTCCAAAGCCGGAAACACTGCTATAATTGGACCATGCAGCTCATAAGGCTTCCTCTCGGCAACTTAATCTAGATCATGCACATCAGACATATCAGGTACATGAGTCCCTCCTTTTTATGAGAGGGTCGGTGCACAAGTCTTCGAGCATTTGTCCCTTACGTTTCCCCCTATTCTTGGGCTTGTCGTCATCCACCGTCCGTCGCAGACGCGATGGGAGACTTGGACTGGGAAGGTTCCAGTGCGGATGGCCTGGGAGAGGAAGAAGTGCTCGCGCGCAATGAAGGATCCGAACAGGTTTGGTTGTTGTAGTTGTTGTTGTTGTGTTTGTTCTCGCACTAACTCATCGCCAGTATCTAGTCCGCAGTCATACCTATACCGAACCCCCTCTCCCTCGCTCTCCATCACTCCCCTCTCCCCCCCATCTATACCCAACACCTCCAGGACCGTCGGTTCGACCTCATCGTAGGAGAGCTCGAGGAAGCCGTCATGGACCCGGCATTCACCACAGTTCAGCAAGCGTTCGTTAACGAGTGGTGCGGTACGTTTGTCCCACCCTCTCAACACATGTTTTTGTGGTCGGTGCAACTCGGACGTGCTCCGTCCCGGCATCGTAGGGGCGCGAGGGTCCATATTCTTACGCACTGCAGTCATACTTGAAAAATGAGCACGCCCCAACACATGCACATTGACCATGAGGTCGCCGCTGGAATCGCAGAAACCGCAGCAGCAGCGGTCCTAGTGCTCTCGTACGTTGCACTCTTTGGGTGTGCTTCCTCGTGGAACAACGGGATGTGCCTCGCGAATTGTCATTCCAAAAAATTGCGGACGCCGTCCATAGCCCCCTATTATTTGCAAGCACAAGTACCGAATACTCACTGTAGGAAGACGAAGGTCTTATGCACGGGATACTGTACGCCATATTGCTCGATATCTATATGCGAAAGGGTGATTACGATCCCGTCGGAAAGGTGCCCCGTCTCTGTCTTGAAAGCAACATCAACATCAACAGCAGCAGTAGCAGCGCCAGAGCTTAAGATAGTAGCTTTTCGCCCTGGGAGCTCGTGCTGGTGGATACGTGTACCCGTCGCCAACTGTGTGCGTGTGGAGTGTGGAAGGCCTAACTTATAGCGTAATCCTTTTTTCGGAAATATTCGTTTCGGAGATTTTCGGTCGAACGGCGCGCATCTCGGGCTCCATATAATTTCTATACAAGATTTTCGACTCCACCCAGCTCAAAAGGAAACCCTGTATTCATAGCGGTCGTGTAAATTAGCTACTTCCTTTTACCCTTGCTGTTGTGATGGTGATTGCTGTAGCCTACGCGCTGTGTTATACCTTATTCATGCGATGCTCGCTGGGCCGCGCCGCCTAAATCGAGGAGAGCCGCTCGCGATCTCCGTTGTTTTAACGCTGCGCAGGAGAGTTTGACGACACCGAGGAAAACAAGCTTGTCTACACCGACCTGTTCCGGCAGCACACGCAGCTGGTTGGTGAGTTCCAGTCTTTTTGCGCCGTACGTACTCGGTGTACGAGATGGCTGTGTAACCGTCAGGGGGGCACGTAGAAACTATCGTAGGCGTGTTTTTCCCCGGTTCATTCTGTGCTCGGGAGAGGTGTGTCTACTCTCTCCAATTCATGTTGTTATCATCGTATTTCGATATTATGAGATGTTATTATGCACATTGTGGCTGATGTTATACCTACTACCCTGGCGTCATGTCCTACCGCCACCTGCGCTTGCATATGAACCTATATCGCGACCGCGACCTCGACCTGCCCCGTCCTGCCAGAGTTTAGTTAAAAATCGAGCATGACTTTTTCGGCAATGAGACAAGGTGCAGTGTATAACGTTCAATGTCGATCACTCATGAACATGCCCAGAATGAAAATTATGTACTGAAAGGCTGACAGCAGTGAATACTCATTTCTTACCCTCACCTGCATACTGCGTGCGTGTCTCCGACAAAAGAACAACACCTTGAGGGGTGGCTTCGGCAACGTATCAAAGGTTTCGACATGGAGGCGTTTATGAAGACGGTGGCCGAGCGAGAGGGTGAGCCGCCGCATGTCGCATGCATGTCCTGCCTCTGAGATAGTTATGGACAACGCAACATGGGCATTTTTTGCGGTTGCTACTGTAGTTCTATTCATAATGCACTTCGAACTATGTATGTAAGTTTTTTATTGATTGAACAGTAGATCTACCACGGCAGTTCCGAGGTCTTTAATGCTCTCTGCCGCTGTTGTTCGTGATGCCGCGCCTGGCGCAGATGAAATTGTCGGAGACGTGATCGACGTTCTCGTCGCTCTGACAGACTTCCAAGAGTTCAAGGACATGATGGTCGCGCATCGGAAAGGGCGCGATAACGGCCTAGCAGCAGCGGTGGTAGTGGCATCGATCGAACCACGCGGTCACGCAACGAGGGACGGAGCACGTGGCTACTCAACGAGCGACTCAGCACGCGATCACGCAACGAGCGATGACGCATGCGGCCACGCAGCGAGTGACAAAGCACGCAGCCACGCAACGAGGGACGAAGGCGGTCCTTCGCCAGCAGGAGCAGCAGGAGCAGCGATATCAGTATCGGCGGCAGACCTTCGGGCGCGACGACAGCAGCAGCTGTCTAGCGGCTGTGTCGGCGGTGCCGCCTCGGCGATGGAAACCCTTTCGGTGGGAGGGAAGGCGCGAGAAGGAAAGGGGGTTGGAGAGAGCAAGGGGTGAAACGTCGAATTGCTGACCTCAGCGTATCTTTGAGCTAGGATTATATATCTTGCCGGTACCATTGACCTATAAAAAAATGCCACGTTGCTGTACTTACCGGTACCATTATTCTACAAAAAAATAGACACCATCGTGCTATTAAATACCGTAGGAGGCGTGGAACTCGAACCGTCGGGCCATCGTCTCTGCGCACGTCGCACCAGTAATGATCGTACAATATACGTGACCGAACGTTCACGGCGAAAACGTAGCGTGGTGGGGGGTACGGTCGCAAAATCGACCTATTCCAAATGCCATCATCATCCTTATCATCACCGCCGGCGGTTGTAACTCGTTTGCCCTGTGTTGGCGCTCGTGCTACCGAGGAGGTCATGGTTCGCCGCTGCTGTACCAGTCTTACGAAGTTAAGTAGGAATACCATTCTGCCTGAGCTCTGCCCGGAAATGAAAGGACCTTTTGGTTGGTATTCACGTAGCCAGACCAGACCGTCGTAACATTAGCCAATTGGGAATTCGAGAGGGAAAAAAACGGGTTGCCCTGTACGACATAATAACCCGTGTGGGATTTTAGAAATAAAACGGGTCGTCCCGTCTTATCCCCTTTGAGGATTTTCCGGGTAGCGCTTGCGAATTTCCTGGCGATTATGCGATCGACAACACAAAACAGCCCGGGGCTTCTGGAGTGCGTATAGGGGATGTGTTCATAATGCAAACGAAGTAAGCTGCACGACACGCTGCGCAAACATGATGACACTCGGAACTGCTACACGCCTCTTCCTAGAAGCTTGATAATGCCGACCGCGCTTCTCGCTTTTTAGGTTGCCGGTAATGTATGCGGTCCATAAGGCGCAAACTAGAAGCTTGATAATACCGACCGCACTTCTCGCTTCTTAGGTCGATACTACCTGTATACGGTCCAAGGCGCAAAAGGTTAATCTTACGTTTCCGGACAGAGTGATATCCTATGTCATACTCACGCGCAAAAACAAAAAGCTTGCACACGTTGGGCAGATAGATCAGATCCCGATCTGGTGATCTGTGTCTTTCACGGCAGACAGATCCCTGGTCTATATATGATCTGTGTGGTAGATCGTGTTGACGGATGGGAGCCGTATGATCTGTATGATCTGGCACATGTTTCCTCGGTTGGATCAGTACACAGCAGATCTTGCATAGTCTATAGTCTACCATTATTAATAAAACAGATATAGGATCTATATGATCTAGATCATAAGTACCATTACGACAGACATAGGATTCATATGATCTAGATCATACCATTACGACAGGTTTGGGATCTACATGATCTAGATCATACCATCACGACAGATATATGTTATAAGGCTTAGTTTGGGTAAGCTATCGGTCAACCTTTTGCAAGTGGTCGAACGGACTAATACCCCACTAATTCCTTAACAAATGGCGTCGTCGACAGACAGAGCCTGATTGGGGTTTGTGGGAGGCAGGGATGTGATGCGCGCTACCTTGCGCGTGTCAAGATTGACGTACTTGGACGTGACGGGCCTGTATATGTTCGGCCGCGATCGGCAGGCCTCCGTAGTGGATATTGACACGTCTGCCCGTATATCCGGCCGACCTGCTATCCCGCCGTTTCAGGGGGGGGGAGTGTTACAAGGCTTAGTTTGGGTAAGCTATCGGTTAACGTGTGGCAAGTGGTCAAACGGACTAATACCTCACTAATATCCCACTAATTCCTTAACCTATGGTAGGATCTACATGGTCTAAATCATACCATTACGACATACATAGGATCTAGATGATCTAGATCATACCATTACGACAAATATAGGATCTAGATGATCTATAGATGATTTAGATCGTGATATGTCCTATGTGATAAAAATTTGTACTTGAATGGAGAAATCGACGTGGGGTGTCGACATTTCCGGGATGGCATCGGAGGGAGATGCTCTCTACATTTCTTAAAGGGTCCCCACCTCGCCCGTCTGTACACACGCAGGAGATAGATAGCACCCAGTGCTGTACATCTCACATTGTGCATGCATTTTTTTCAACACAAACTATTCGGGGGCGGGTCAGGAGAGCACAAAACCACCAACAATCTTACACCCACTTTTTTTCAAGGAGCCAGACAGGGGGAGTTAGTAAAACCAAGTAAAAACATTGTAAAACGAAACGTCATCTATCTCTTCTCGATTCGAACAAAAATCGCTTCATTCTACGCTCCATTTTTTTCTTCGTTTTGCGACCTTTTTAGGAGTGTGGCTGGTCCGTTTTCTCTTCTTTGTGTCCCCCCCCCAGGGTGGGTATAGTTCATGAAGGAAGGGGAAGTGAAAACATATGTAATCAATTGCTTTCTTTGGTATGGAATTGGTTTTACTCAGTTTTTATTAATTTTAGCTCCGTTTTCTCTTTTTTTTTCGTGTGCTCCCCAGGGTGGGCATTAATAGTTCATAAAGGAAGGGGAAGTGAAAACATATTTAATAGGTTTCTTTAGTATGGAGTTGGCTTTATTTAGTTAGTTTTTATTATTTTAGAAAATGTAGTGTTTTTTTACATATCTCTTTAAGCAAGGGTATGGTGGAATTCATGGAACACACATGTCAAAAAGTAGCAAAAAAAGGAGAAAAGTTTGGTACACTGCTCTTGTTGTATAAGTATCACAGAGCTTGCAAAGGTGACTACCTGGTTTCATACTGTAAGTATCGACCCTTAAAATTGATCGTACTCGCAGCTAACGTGCTTGAAAACACTTCTATAAAATGCCCACTTTACGCCCGCGGCTGATGTTACGATTATTATTATTATAATATTTTTTGCCCTCCGACGATATAGCCTCGATGCCGTTCCGATGTAATAAATCGAATATCCTTCCATAAAGCAGCAGTAGGACCTATGAAGTCGAATGATCGCCCCATATAAAGCAGTGGTATCTTCCGCTAACCATTTGCCCATTTCCTTTCCCCACATCTTCTCCTTTTATCTTATATCTACTGTTTCCTTTCCCTATATATGTTTTAGCTCAGAGTCTACCTTAATCCTCATCAACATTGCGATTACTACTCAAAATTAGAGTCATCCCACGCTAGGAGTTGTTGCACTTTCTGGGTTGCATGTTTTCCTCAAGTGTAGGTAGACCTATCGGCTAGTACGGCAATTTTAGGAGTACCAGGTACCAGGATTGTTAGTTTTAGGAAAAGCGCACATAAATATTCGTCGAGCTGTGCGATCGAATGTCTTCCAAGTCATCTTTCGGGTGAGGAATTCATGCTCCTCATGGTGGGAACTCGGAAAATTCTTAGAATCTGCTGCAGCCCAACCGTGGGATGGCTTAACCCTTTTACAACTAGAAACCCGTTTTGGGGACAAAATTACTTGGATAGAGTATAGGGAGGGGTTCGGGGGCTCTAAAGGGGTTGACAACACACTGGACACGTTCCGCGGACGGAGCACTTCGTACTCCGGAACACGCCTTTCACCGGAACCCTGGTTGCGTTATTAGCATTATTGATAGCATTCTCGAAACTCGCGGTGTAGACAGCCCCGCTCAACACAATTTGACGAGACACCACCAGCAACGAGCTTCGTACCTGCGGGCAGTTCCAACTCCACGCCCCACACCACGCTATTGCCGCCCATCTTGCGCGTAGCCACCACGCAGTCCCGGAAAAACTACCAGGTACTTATCAATAGTAGCAAAAAAACGGGCATAGCAACCATCTAGCCCAGCGTGAAAGGTGAGAAAGAGGCCAGCTCAGCACAAAGATGAGAAAAAGAGGAGGATTTGGCGCTCTATAACCCCACAAGCCTCTGCAACCCCCCCCCCCCCCCGAGCGTTTCGTTGAGTACACCCCCCAAGCGTTTCCAAAAAAGGTCTACTAAGGTACATCGGGTCCTTGCCGGACCATCTTTCGAATCTCCAGTCTTCCTCCGACCGCCCAAGGTGGCTTACGTAACGCCATGTCATCGTAAAAAAAAACACCGGGTCTTTCAAACGCCTTTCGAAAACGCGAACCGCTCCCTCCGCAAAACGAAATCGCAAACAAAAAACTCGAATCGAAAATGCAAAAGCAAAATGCGAAATGCAAAAGCGCAACCGCACACACTCTTGACACTTGGCGGGGGTTTCAAAAATGCGGGAGGAGGAGGCGTTTGTACCCCTCGTACCGCAGCAAAAAATATGCCACACAAATTTCAAGCGGTTTGTAAAAAAAGACGAGGGGCAGCTCTACAGCGGTTAAAGTTCATTTTTTCACGCAGACGCGGAAACGGCCGCTCGATCCTTGGTCAACTTCGCTAGTGCCGGCGTGTCCTCTAAAACACGGTCGGCGCACAAGAGGGCTGACTTTGTCGCCCCCTCCATGGAGTCAATGTAGTCCTGTACCGCGACAAAAAAAAACGAGGTGGGTGAAAGTAGCAAGGGCGCGATCGAAAGACGCGGGGAAAACGCGGAAAAGACAACATGTTACAATTACAGCGGGTTTTCCCCTATTGCTGCCGGTTGAGTGGTGGAGTAGTGCCGGTTGCCCACTATAGTGCCTGTGCAGTCGGTTCGCACACACGGAAGCAGCCAGTAGTGGCAGTTTGCGGAGTATTTAATAGTGCCGGTTGCTGCTTTAGTGCCGTTATTTCCCTCTATAGTGCACATACCCGCGCTATGGAGGGACTACAACTGTAGGTACTCAGTGATCTACTGTCGGGCATACTCAACTAAATCCGACACAAGACAAGGAAGGGGCGGGCGGGCGGGCGGGCGAGAAGCAGGAGAAAAGCTGGTGTGGATACAACAACCTATATCTGCGGGGTGTGATCTTGCGCGATACGTTGTTCGTGTCCCAGCCTCGACGGCCGAGTGCGCAGCGACAAAGGATGAGGGAGCAGACTCCGAACAAACATAGACCGTGTATATATACATATATACATGTATATACCCCGCACACGCGGCTCAGACATGATCACGGTATGCATACGTACATTTGTTGCTGCGTGCGATTTTCCTTTTGTTTTTTTTTCCCCATTTTTTTTTCGGATTCCTCTTTTCTTCCATTCCCAAAACCAAGCCGCGCCCTATATAGATACAACAGGAAAACTAGATCTCCTCGCCCCGAAAACTCTCCGCCCCCTGCTGTCGCAATATCCTGCCCCCCCCCCCCTCCCCTCCCCCCCCCACCACCCCACCCGCCATCCTCGAAAGCAACTCCCGAAAAAAAAGCACAGGACCGGCATGTGCCCCACCGCCTCTCCACACAACACCCCCCCCACCCCTTGCCTGGTACGTGTACGAGCCGGCCATGAAGAAGTTAGGGATGGGCGTCCTCTGGTCGGGCCGATACTGGTCCAGGCCCGGTCCCTCGCGGTAGAGCGACTGACCGACCTTCACCACGTTGGTCCACGTGCAGTTCAGGTCACGTGCCGACGGGAACAGTTCCAACACCTGGATGTTCATCATTAGTTTCACGGAAAGGGTAACCAGTTTCACAGAGGGAGGGGGGGGGGGGGGGGGGGGGTATGTTTTCACGGTTTGTTTCACGGTAAAACGAGATAGTTTTCACGGGAAAGGCAATTTTGTTTCATGGGTAATGAGGTCCACGAGCGGTTCAGGTCGCGTTCCGAGAGAAGCAGCTCCAGCACCTTGTTGTATCATTATTTATGGTTTCATTTCACGGAAAGGAAAATTGTTTCCACGGGAAGGAAGGCATTCAGTTTCAAGGCAAGGCAGCTAGCTAGTGTCACGGCAACGGAACCTAATTTCACGGGAAAATTATGTGGTGTCACCGGAGGCACTCCGTTTCACGGAACGGCCCGCAAGAAGGCATTACTGGGGCCGGCAGGTTCTCTGCGTTCGTTCCTGTGTGGGGGGGTCTCGTGCCGCTATCTCTTGTCTCTGCGCTGAAGAAAAATGCTATTTAGCAGCAGGAGATTCCTCGAATACTCAAGGAAGCTGCCATGACCCCCGACAAGTTTGGCATTTTCAACCGCCTACGAGCAGTGCAAGCGAACAGCAAGCAGCACGAGCAGGATCATGCCGCGCCCATGCTGCACGACTCACTGCACCGTTCTTCGGGCACCAACGACTGTATGAACCCTCATTCAAGTGGCCGATGCTGTTTCTGTCAAATTTTGTCGTCACTTTTTGCCCCCGTCTCACAGTTTTCGTGCGCAGAGTGATCAAATATCGAACTTCTTCGCATCGCCCTGGTGACCCTGGTACCGGTCAGCACTAAGGGGAGTCGCCGACCTACATCCTTCATGAGGACGTGTCCACCCAACCCGTAACATGGGCAATCGGAGTATCACACACAGCTTGAAACAAGACGACGTTCTCCGACAAAATCCTCGATCTCACAGTTGCAGTGTATTTTTTTTTTCTTCAGTACACTTTTTCCCTCTGCCCCAAAAAGTGCTTAACGCACACGCGACGAAACAACTGATAAGCGCGGTTTTATCAACGCGTGAGTGGCAAGGTAAGATAGCTCATGCCGAACGAGTGCCATGCAACGAACGCTTTTTTTATTCAACTCCGAAACAAAAAACATCGCCCTAAACAAAAAAACATGCAATCGGCGTCGTTTTGTGCGGTTGATCCTGGAAATGGTCAGCTTTACTCGATGTTTTTTTTCCTCTCAAAAGTCCCAAAAGCTTCACGTCAAATCACCTGCTCAAGGCACACGGCGGCGATCTCGTCCGTCGTCTTCGGCATCCATTTGTCTCCTGGCGTCATAACGCACTGCAGCAGGGAGCCCTGCGAAGCGAGCACCCAGGAGGAGCAGAGGCCGACACAAGTCCAAGGCTTGGAGGGGGCATGAATAAAGCGTTTATGACGGTAAGCGTTCGTGTGAAACATACCCAAGATGTCGGACAAGCAGCAACAAAGGACTGTTGGTATTTCGGAAAGAAAGACAAGTTTAACAAAAAGGCGGCCAGGGTAACCACAAGTAGCTGAAACGTCCAGAGATGAAGAGGGCAAGGATCAACGTCTACCACTCTTAATAATTCGCGCGCAAAAGAAACAGCTCGTTGGGCAAATCAACACGTTTGAACCGTTGATATCTCGGAAAAAAGAAAGAGGTTTCCAACAGAAAGGCCAGCGGGGCAACCAGCAGCAGCAGCAGCCGATACGAGGCCACGGATTAGAGGGCACGGATCAACACCTACTACCGCGAGCGTGTGCAAAAAAAAAGTCCGTCGGACACGCTAACGAGAAAGAGCGTACCGCAAGTTGTCCACTCCCGGCGCCTGACCCTCGCCACCAAACACCTACACCAACAGCAAAACCAACACCACCACCAGCATTTCCAGCAGCACCGTCACACCAACACCAATACCAACACCCGCCAACAGCAAATCCGACACCGCACATGGACATCACGCAAGACGGCGATCACCCCCCCCCGGCGAAAAACCGACGTGTTCCATCCCATCCCGGCACTGTAATATACAGATGGTAGGGTCCATATTCTTAAGACTAAGACCATGCATGACACTCCGGAAAGGCCATATATGATATGAGCCCCCCCCCCCTCCTCCTCTCCCCCACCTCCACCGCCCCCCGGCCCCCAAACTCTCTCCCACCTCCCCGGGTTTGTAGTAGTCCGAGCTAGGGCTGGTCAAAGCAAGGTCCGCGAAGCACGAGAACTCGGCGTCAGCGGTGTACAACAAGTTGTCCATGCCCGGCGCCCGACCCTGGCCGTAGTCGCCGGCAACGTCCTTCATCTTTTCCGCATCGTTGAGCTCGGTAACCCAGCCATCGAACCGCAGCTGCACCGTGGCTACCGGGACACCGTCCAGCTTGTAGATGTTGTCGAACATGTCGTACCTGTTGGTAAATAGTTGACCGGCCGGGAGGCGAAGGCCGGGTGGGGGATAGGGGAGGCCAGGCGGGGGATAGGGGAGGCCGGGCGGGGGGTAGGGGAGGCCAGGCCGGGAATAGGGGAGGCCGGGGGGGGGGTAGGGGAGGCCGGGGGGGGTAGGGGAGACCGGGGGGGGGGATAGGGAAGGCCAGGGGGGGAGGGGAGAGGAGAGGGGAGGGGAGAGGGGAGGAGGCGTAGAGGGGTGGGGGGCAGGAGAGGGCGGGGGGTGGAGGGGTCGGGGAGGGGTGGGGGTTATGGGGGGGGGGGATGGGGTCGGGGGGGGGGCATGCAACTGAACCCCTGTGTTTGGGGACGAACAACTCCGGATATTAGAGTTGGGGTGTATCATTAATAGAACCAAAACGGCAACGGCGCATAACTGTATACTAGGTATACGAGTCGCCTCTTCTCTCCCGTGGTCGGCCAAGCCGCAAATCAAAGCGGTCAGCCAATCGGCGGAGCTAAGCGGTCAGCCATTCGTTGCAGAGCTTACCACATATTCGTGAGAAAGTTGTTTCATAGTCGGCCGCAGCGAATCGAAGGGCAGCCACAGCCAGCAACACAACTTTCTCGAATACGTGGAAAGTTACGTTCAGCCGCTCAGCAGGGTCAGCCCAATCCGCAGAGTTGAGCTGAGCGGCCAGCCTATCAGAAGAGTTGAGCTGGGCGGCTAGCCTATCAGCAGAGTTGAGCTGAGCGGCCAGCCTATCAGCAGAGTTGAGCTGGACGGCCAGCCTACCAGCAGAGTTGAGCTGAGCGGCCAGCCAATCAGGGTGGAGACCAAGAAACCACTTGCGGATTTACTCGGGGAGGAGCTTCTTGAGAGGAACAGGATTTGCATGTATCCACGTGAATAGCACCAAGAATGCAATAACGCGTCAAGAAATATATATAAGAGTCGCTCGTCTCGCTCGCGTTTAGCCAATCAGCAGCAAATTGATCAGCAGAGCTGATTGGTCAGCCAATCTGTGGAGCTCAACAACTTACTTGCGGAAATTCTCGGGGAGGAGCTTCTTGATCCCCGGCACGTCGGTGGCGGCAATGACGACGTCGTACTCTCGGTACTCCTCCTCCGTCCCGCCTCCCGCAATGACGAGGCCGTTAACGTGGGTCGGCTTGCCGTCAGCGTCCACCTCGTGTCTGTAAGGTTTACGGTGGAGTTGGCGTTTTTTCTTAGAGTGGGGACGAAACAGAACGAAAATGAACAAAATAACAAAACACGAAACGTTGACAAAAAGGGGGTAGACAAGATGGCGCATTTGGTATTGGGTCAGTGTGGACACGAGACGGAACGAATTAATAACATGACCTGAAACGAACGAAAAAACGGTACAAAAGAAGAAGAGCTCGATGGGAAAAAAACTACCTGCTGATTGAAGAGAAAATGGATTTTGGAATCGTTCGACAACACAGGAAAAAGGAAAAAAAAACAAAGACGCCAACAAACTTTAGAAGTTTCGAGCGTGGACGACCGGACGACGGGCGCAGAAGCAGCAACAACAAACCTGACAGCAGCAAGCCTAACGGCATGAGGGGGCGAGGGCACGACGTCAGGCGTACAGTGCGCTCGCACCGCGCGGCGGCCTCGTCGGCAGAGTCCATCTCTCAACCGTCGTTTGGCTGCTGCTGCTGATGCTGTCGCTATTTCTGCTGCTGCCCTCGCGACAGAACACATTGACAAGCCAAAAAAAGAAAGAAAAAGAGAAGAGACACGCGGGCACGCGCACCTGATCTCCGTGATCCGGCGAGAGGTCTGGTGGGTCACGCCGCGCTCAGCCAAATACTTGAGAATGGGCTGGTGAATGAAGTCGTCGGGCGATCCCTCCAGCATTCGGAGAACCGATGCCTCCGAGCGAATGGCGAACAGCTGCCGCGTCAAGACGTATCATGGGTGGGGTGGGGTGGGGTGGGGTGGGGTGGGGTGGGGTGTGGGGCGGTGGGGTGGGGTGAGGTGGGTTGGGATGTAGTTAGGTGAGGGGTGAGGTGGGGTGGGGGTGAGGGGGAGACGGTCACTCGCGGCCTACATTCGTTTGCCGACGGTCATCCAGCGTAAACACCTACCGATTTATCCGGAAATGTCAAAATCTCGACCTCCTTTTGCAACCTGCTTCGTCCACCCCCCCACTAGTGACGGCGAGCGGCGGCGTCGGTATTTCACCTTGAGTAATCTCTTAGCCGAAACAATGAGAACTAGCCTACTACCAAAACCTCTCCTCCCCCCGCTCTCAACTTTATCGCCCCTCCCAAAAGCACTACAAACAAACAAAAAAAATCTCAAGAACTGATTGTGGGCGATAGTGACGGGTGGGTGCAACGCTGTATTTATTCCCAAGCCACCATCGACATCACCAACAGATGGTCGCACCGCATCATACAATATAGGCGTTTCCCCAATGTCGCACCCTCCCCATGAACCCTCTTGCGTACGTAACCGTGCGGAAACCTCGAGTGCATTTACCAGGCAAGGGACATATACATGGTATATCCCCCTCGAAATCAACCAACATTCAGCGAAAACATTAAACAGGCCTCCGCACAGGGTGGTCTTCAATTCCGCCCATGCACGCAACATTAAGCAAAAATGCATTATAAGAATATCGATAACCATGGCCTGCAATGCCACCCATCCGACAACAAACCTTCAAGTAAAAAAAACGCCTCCATCCACTTACCTGGAAGATGGTGAGCATGCACCTGGCCGAGATGTGGTCGCAGTCGATGAAGCCGAGCGCGTACGCGACAGGGTCCCACATGCGAGAGATGGAGCCCCGCGATCCCCCTTTCCCCTCGAACCACTCGCTGAAGGTCATCTTGTCCAGCGCACGGACGTCCTCCTGTTCGCGCGGTATGAATACGTTGTTCGCCAGGTGCGGGTGGGCGTTATAAGTAGCATTTTTTTGGTTGGGAAAATGCCTCCCAGCGCTTTGACGGGAGCAGGGGGGGGGGTGCGTTTGTCCCCATTCCGTACGTACTGGGGAGTAAAGGCCTAGCAGTGTACACTCGGACAGTCCTGGATCGCTCTCTTCTGCGTACTTTACAGGCGCGGCTCCAAGGGTTGGCAACGAAACGTATTCCGTCGCAAAATCAAAGCATTTTCAAAACGACAAAACCAGCCATTTTGGCCTTCACATTGTCAAGCACGCTCTAGCTTTCGAAGACCAGAACTTTCGCGAAGACGCCACACAAAAAAGCACATGGGTATATACACATACACATACACACGGACTCAAAACCTGAAAACAAACACGCACGCGCACACACCCATATACACGCGCATACAAGCACACATACACATATATGCCCCTGCGGCGTATCAGGTTATCCTTGAGCCTGGTATAGGTCAGTTTCGTGAGTTCGAGTCCCATCGAGTGCAACTTCGTAGGGAGTTGTTTTTTAGCACAAATTGACTTGCGGAAAGCGCGAGAGCGTGAGTAACAATCGATGAAAATCGACGAGCAGTGGGATTGCTGACCCTATGCGCGATAAAAAATGAAGGCAAGAACCGGGGGGGAGAAGGGACGACACCTGTGACCGCGGCTTGTCCAGAAGCTGGAAAGTAGAAGTGTGAAAAAAAAAAAGAACACGCACGCGTATACACACATACAAACGCGCACACGAACATACACGCACGCGCGCATACACCAATATACCCACGCACCACAACGCACATACACATGAATACACGGCGCAAAATACACACGCATATAGACATACGCACGGATAAACACGCGAATATAAACACAAATGAGCGCGCATACAGAAGCGCATACAACACACGCGCACACGTGGACATACATACGTACAAACGGATATACACCGGTCTGTTTGGACCCGTCCAGGCCTGTGTTGGTCTAAATATACTACGAATTAGCTTCAGTGTAGCGGGACGGTCAATCAAGGGGTCAAACCGCGGTCTCCCCAAAAAAGCATCTCTATCTCTTACCATCGCAGCGTCGAAGTTGAACAGAGCTTTTACGATGGGCGACGTGCCCAACGCCAGTGCGTTCGCCAGCTTATCGTAGATCCCCAGCTGATCCGTAGTCGCGAAAGCTTTGAGCCCGTTGAAGGGTGCCCCAATGCCGCCCATGCGGAAATCCAAAGCCCCCAGCTCGCCGCCCTTGTGAGTGGACACGTGTGCATCATACCGGCATGTTGGTGATGGGTGAGGGTTGATTAAGTACTTGACAAAAAAAAATAACACATCAGTAGTGCTAAAAAGAGCGTTTATCATGCCAGGACTTTTACGAGAAAAAAAAAGGCACTTCCGTTGTGCGAGATAAGAGGATTTTGGTGAATCTCATCTTTGCAAGCTGCGTGTGATACGTAACGTCGATGCATGATTTGTGATGGGGGGGAGGGTAGCAATATGTCTACGTCAAATACGTACTTTTTTTCTTGGGCATGGTGTTCTCCGGCGGCCGAGATTTTTTTCTCGCACTTTTGGCTGCGTGGTAAGCTGCTGCTGCTGCTGCTGCTGCTAGCTGTGTGTAGCTGCGTCGTAGCAGACAGCAGGGAGGGTAAATCAACACTGGGCTGATGATAATCAACACAGCAGCCGGGAGAGCGGAGCGAATAGTAACATGTGACAACGGAACGGGCTACTTTCTTACCACAACAAAAACATTATGGGGTGTTCCATACACCTGCTCGCCTCAGCGAGGCGGAACGCAACCCCTTAACAGAAAGAGCCAGCTCAGCGACGTAGAATGCTCAGAGCACCGCCACGAGCTTGGCCGGGATCCAGGAATGCATCGTAATGTACCATTGAAACGCCTGTACTCCCCCTTTCGAATTGCGAGCCCCCTTGAATACCAAGCCAACCCCATTCCCAAGGGCAACCTTGTAAGAAACTAATGAATTAACAAGATTTTTGAAAGCCATGTCCATGATCTCAACAAACCGAATCGTGTCCTATGCAACTCACGACTCCACCTTCCACCCGCGCGAAAGAAGACGGGTCGGGACTGGACAAAAGAGGGGTCGACGAGGAACATATGTTGAAATATCGCTTCTTTAATTTTTTCTTTCGCGCAAAGCAAAATTCACACCAAATTCCAACTAGCTACCAGGTATTCTCCAAAAAGCGAGGGTGCAAATGCTACTCGCAAAGGGAATATGGCTCTAGCCCAAGGAATCACTCACAATTACAAGTGTTACATGGGATAGGCGGCGACCAACCACAGTCACAAGGTCAAAGGAGATCGTCTAAGCGGTCCACTGCATGACAACGTTTACCTTGTTCACGAACTGATGCGTGTGAACCTTGAGCCTCAGCGCCGAGTCGAAAATCCCGAGACGCCGGAAAATCCCAAAGAAATTGTAGTAGCATCCGAAAAACACGTGCAGTCCCATCTCGATGTGGTTCCCGTCCTTGTCCTTCCAGCTCCCCACCTTACCCCCCATGAAAGGCCGCGCCTCGAATATCTCCACCTGGTGACCTGCCTCCGAAAGGTCCATCGCCGTGATCATCCCCGCCAACCCGCCCCCGATAATGCCAATTTTCATTTTTTGGTCCTGGGGCAGCTTGATCTCCGGCCCCTTGCGCGCCCTGATAGGTTCAAAATTCGTTTTATTTTCAGCTACAAAAAGGCGTTTTTTTTGTCAATACGTATGATATACAATTGTACATGATATGTAAGCGTGTGGGAGAGGGGACTTAGGGCGCGCGTGGAAGTGAGCGTGAGTGTGCCGACGTTGTGTACACGTGCGGTGTTGCGTGTAAACGCGGGATTTTTACATGTTGTGGTTTGGAGAGTTAAGTGTGAGCTTTCGCGTTTGGGGGAAAAAAAAATCGAAAAAAAAACACAACTGAAGAAATGTTTCAGCATCGACCGCACGAAGCAGAGCCGCAGATCTCTGGGGTAGACTAGGGGATGTGACCAACAGTAGTGCAACGTTAGGGGCTGCTGGTAGGCGACATTGGCACAGCATGCTGACACTCGTACCGGTGTACCTGGTACGCTCTTCCTACATGGTTGAAAACAATCGCACACCCTTTTTTTGTTTTGGACGCTAGGCATGTTCCCAAAAGGGTTGACAGTTATTTTAATTCTTAAAATAGCACCGCACTCCCGACTTGGGGACAAAACACTTAGAGATAGACCAGGACAGTTTTAGGAGTTGGAAATGGAGTCATCCTACGGTAGGGGTTGCAGTTTTTGCGCCAAAAAAAGGTATACCTGGCCAATTGAGCTCTTAATGTGAGGGACTGCCGGTTAATGAAGTAATTTCACGATTACACATTTTTTTAGGACTAAGGCGTATAAGCTTGGTCGGGTTGAGGGAACGAATGCCTTCGAAATTATTTTTCGAGTGAGATATTGAGCTCCTCTTGTGAGGACCTCAGGGACTCATGCTGTGCACCCCTATTTTGGGATGGCTCAATGGGTTAGTTGACATTCAAAATCGTTTAAACCAGGTATACGCCTACGTCGTTTCGCCACGCCGCCCAGCGTCACCATGTTGTGCAGCGAAGTTTTAACCTCGCGAACGCGAAAAGCGACAAAAAAAAGGTCGACTCAACGATCCCCTAGTGATAGCTTCCATGTATGTAGAACTCCGTCATCGTACCTGTCAATGCGGTTGACATCCAGTAGCCCCTCCTTGTCGGTGCCCTTGATGCGCTCAATCCCCGATCCCCCCACCGTGCCGGCCACGCCGGCCACCATGCTCACGCCCGTCCTGCTTGCGATGGGTGATATGTGTGGGTGGGCAAGCTGCTGTTGAAAGTTCCGACAAGGCAGCCCAGTTTCAAAACCGACTTCAACTTAAACATCCACAACACAATAAGCAAATCACCGTGCTGCTATTAAGCACGATTCGCAACCACGCCGCCTTTGTTCTTACTTATTCCACTATTATAACCGCCATATGTTCCTAAACACCATCACCATCATCAGCATCGCAATTCAGACCACCACCACCATCACCCCCCCCCCCCTCCCCCCCCCTCACCGCCACCACCCTCCTCCCCCCTCTGCCATTTCCCCCCTCCTCCATTTCCCCCCTCCCCCCCCCCCCCCGACCACCACCTACCTGGGCCGCATTGCTACCGAGGAAGAAGGAGCCGCCGGCGCTACCGAAGACAGCCGGGCCAGCGGCGTACCGACGAATGCAGACGCATCTCTTAACGTCGACCCCGCCAACGCCGTGCCCAGCACCAATGCTGCTGAAGCCTTCATCGCCACCGCCAGAGGTGGAGAGGAGGTTGGAGTCCGCTACGCTCTAGCCTGCAGCTGCGCAGATCGGAATGATGGCATCACGCGAAAAGCGGCAGCAGGGAAGCATACAGAGTTTTACCGACCAGCACAAAACACGCACAGAAAAAGTTCCTGTGGGAATACTCGTGGGAACTCTCGAACCAACCTTGGTATTCGCGTTTTTTGTTCCATGATCTCTGCTCGACGTTACTGCTGTAACGGCATCTCGCGAGGATGAGGGGTGGGGGGCAGAATCTGAATCTGCTTTGCAATTGCAAACCTTGAGCCTGTCGGGGCTATACTTGTACGTAGTACATAGGCGATATAAAAACTAGGGTCGGGTATTGGCTCGCGCAGCCAGTACAATTTGCCAGTATTCTGTACAACTCAGCAGCCAGTATACTAGATTCCCTCAGTGTACTGTTGCGTGATGCGGAGAAGCCGCAACATGGAGGCGAAGCCCTCCCAAAGCTGGCGAGGGGGCCCCGCCGGAGGCAATGTGTTGAGAAATTTTCGCTTCATGTTCCCTTCACAACAATCCGGGGCAAGTAAAAACATGGTATTGTCTAGATTGTAGCGGAAGACAATAGCTCGTCCATCGTGCGCAAAGTCCTCGCTTCTCTCTCTCCTTTTCTCGTTTCCTTATTTCTGAGGGTTTCCGCTGTATGGGATGGCGTTATGTGGGACGTACTTGAAGGTTCTACCACGTACCCTCTGGTATGCGGTAAGCTTCGACACACTGCTGTATTTACTGGTGCTCTCAGCCAGTATACTTTTACCGCCAGTATACGCGTACCGCCAGTATACTACACTGGCCGTATATACTGCGCAGCCCTGATAATGACGCGCGCGAAGCGCGCAGCGCTCAGCCTTTTTTTCTTGGCTTTCCAAGGAAAAAAAGCCTCTTCTTTTCGGATCGAATACGAGGGTTGGGTGCCTCGAACTCTGTATGTGTGTATGCTTGTATGTTTGTATCGAGTTCTTCGGCCACGTTTGTCCACCGCACTCAGCGTACACGGCACTAAGGCCAGTTCCGACGGGTCCTGTGCACGCACAAATGACACACAACTCTTCTAGTGCTGGTTTCGCTGTAAGTCGTTGAGAGTTCGTCGAGATAGGTGCGACAACGTGTGATTTCACAGGCACCAACTACTGGGTGTGCGGCATTTTGTGATTTGACAGGCATTGCTGGGCTACGTTATATACGAGGACAGCAGAGATTTTGCTGCAGCATGCTGCTGTACGAGTATACCTATTTTCAGGAGGTTGATCGACGAGACACACGCAAAGCGACACTTACCCGGCTCTGGTCCCATGTGTCGTGCTGCCGTTACTACCGCTGCTTCTACACCTTCTTCTGCTGCTGTGCTACTGCTGATTCTAACCCTGCCCCTGCTACGCGTACAGCACCACCAGTCGTATGGGTACCGATTTTTTTTTCCTCTGAAGACACTGCCGGGTGTGCGGCATGTTGTGATTTGACAGGCATTGCTCGTCTACGTTATATACGAGTACTACAGCAGTATGGGTTTCTCCCATGCCGATCGTGTTTTTGTGATCGGAGACGCAGATTGTGAGCCTTCAACAATGCAACCGAAAAGAAAGGGAGCACTATCTGTTATGCTGCAGCGTGCTGCTGTACGAGTAACTATCTTCAGGACGTCGATCGACGAGACACACGCACAGCGACACCGACCTGGCTCTGGTCCCGTGTGCCGTGTTGCTGTTACTACCGCTGCTTTTACGTCTTCTGCTGCTGTACGAGTAGTAGCTATTTTCAGGAGGTTGTTGGACGACTTTTTTTTTTCTGTAAAATCTATGCTGCTGTACGAATACCTATTTTCAGGAGGTCGATTGACGACTTATTCTTCTCTCTGAATACAGAACGTAAATATCAAACAGCGTGGATGTTCGCTTAGCTCGTACGGAGCAATAAAAAACCCACGACACCGGAGATATATATTATTAATAGATGCTGATCGTCTGGTCAAGAGTTAGCCGAAATGAACGGGAGAACTATCATATCTAAAAGTTGCTGCTGCTGTACGAGCACCTGCTGTGTCCACAAGCAAGCCCACAAGCGCGTCGAGAACAACAACAACAACAACAACAACAGCTCTCGCTTATCATACTTTTCCATTCGGGATACCCGAAGCATTGATGTCGAACCTACCAGTACACCCTCAATTCGATAAGTCCCGATTCCCCGCGTCAAAGACGCTCTGAAAACAAAAACATGTGCGTCTTTAAAGCGGGGTCGACCGTACAAGGAACTCCATATATGAGGCATCGCAGATATGGCTACCGCAGGTATTGAGGCCGCGCCTCATTACCACCAATTACTAGTAAAAACTACCGGTGCCTGGTAAGCACTACCTACAAGCCCTGCAGTGCCTATACTGCTGCAGTCTACAATAGAGCCTCGTAGAGCAACAGAGTGTCTCCCTTTTACTCGTGCCAAACCAGGTACGAGTGCCTGGGACAGAACTGGAAGTACTAGAGCTGCGAGTCGGCAGGATTTCACGACTAAAAACTAATCAGTAGGTGACGGCAGTCAACAAGGTGGCTTTAGTCGGCAAGTCGGCTGGCGAAACCAGCTGATGGTCAACCGACTTGCCGACTTCAGCCAGGTGAGTGAAGCGAGTCAAAATCAGTATATCTCCCGGTCGAGGGGGCGCTGCCCCCACCCAAAAAAAGCGCACGCCGCGTTATCAACATTTCCCGTGGAAGCCAACCAAGTCGGATAGTCGGCATCTCCGGAAAACGACTGACTATTAGTACAACTACAGCTACAGTATTAACTAGTAACTAGTTGGTGACTAAAATCGTGCCGACTCACAGCTCTAGGAAGTACCCTCTTGCTTGGTGCCCTGGTATCTTAGATCATGATCATGCACGAAGTATCATGCACGAGGTACGAGGTACCAGTCACCAGCCACATGATTCGAGACAACAACACGCATACACAACAGTACCGTGGCGACATATGATAAGCACCAGGTAGACTGCAGCAGTAGACGCGAGTAAGACTGAGCTTTTGTAATCTCCACCCAGCCTCATGCGGGTTCCCCGTGACGCAGCAGCACCGCCGCCGTGGATACAACACCGGTACTCGTGGGCAGTACTTACTCGTATTACAGAGCAGCACAGCAGCAGCAGTGCCAGAGGTCAGAGCAAGCACCACATGCTAGAAGTACCATCGAAGTCGAAAATATAAGGGTGGTTGGGTCTTATCTAGAAATATGAAACATTTATTATTTTTACGAACAGTTTGGTATGATGACATGTAACAGCGGTAGGCACACACAACACATAAAAAAAAACGCTGCGACACAAAGTCGTGTTACAGGTTGCTATACACACAGCAAGGACTTCGATCTCCAGCGCACCATCTTCTATGAGGCAACACCCCCTGCTATGTACGGGGTAGCTCCTGTAGCGCCTCGAAAGACCTACGACTAGTGTGCCCCGAGACCTGAGTTGTTGCACAGCAGCATGTTTCTCTTTCCGAGCTCGCAGGCCTCGGAAAACTGGTGTTGACTCACCGAAACAGGTAAGCTGCGCCGGCGAAATACGGACGTATTGGCAAAGCCACTCCTTCCTTCCTTCCACTTGTTCCCTCCTTGGCCTGGCAGCGACGACACAGAACCCCGTATTGGTCTGTCTCAGTCTGTGCTGGTCAGCGTGCTTGCAGCAATTTCGGTAACATCCCCTGTAGAAAAATGCCTCCGCGCGGTCTTGAAGTTCGCAATATCCCGCCGTTATGAATTTCCCATACCTCTGGTACATACCTGATACATGGACTATTAATAGATGCATCATTCGCGGAGGACTTTGGCGCTCTGTCGGCTGAATCCTAAGCAAACCATGATTACAAGTATATACACGGCATTTGTCCCCCGTCGGAACTTGCCTTTGGCCCAGTTAGTCTATACTATTAGACTAGTTTAACATATTCCCCACAGCTTTCTCTCTGGCGCTTTCTTCGAACAAGGAACTTGCAAGAAAGACCGCACTACTGACTACTACATTGTTAACCCCTTTAGAGCCCCCGAACCCCTCCCAATACTAAATCCAAGTAATTTTGTCCCCAAAAAGGGTTTCCAGTTGTAAAGGGGAACGCTGCAACGTGTAGTACGCGCTTGGCTCCATTTCATTTGGTCGAACGAGCTCGGGAAAGTGAGGCGAATGTCCTGCTCATGTTGGGGAGCGCCATGTGCCCCTGTGAAAGTCGTGTTGCGGCTGATGCCAGCGACCGCGTGTGGATTTGTCGTCATCGCGAGACTCAGTGGCGTTCTTATGCGCTGCCGCCGATCGCTCCGTGCAATTACGTACTGGATATAATGAAGCCTCCTGCCCCGAAACAGGGGGCCTTGCTCGGGACAAGTCTCCGCGCCGTGCGCACGCGTGGGGCGGTGACTATCCCTGAAAACTAACAGTGCGGAAAATGAACTAGCGTTGTGATTGTGACAGTTGCATTGTTTAGCACTGCCGCCCATGCTTTAATGTTAACATTGGATTGAACGATTCCTTCTGCGTCGTTTCGTTTAGAATGCGCTTTCTAGGATGTACCATGTCGGCGCAGAACGCGCGGTAGAGAAGGTTGGCAAGCACACCTCTGGCACTGCACAGCTCCGGCCCCAACCCCACCGCTAGCACTTCCACCCCTGTGCGGTGGACACCAGCTGCTGCTTGCTGCTGTGATGCGTCGAGAAGGAAAAATCACCGAGTTCCGCTGTGGCAGAGGTGGCGGCGTAGTAGAGGCGGGCGCAGGGAAAGGTGCTGGGGTGTCGCTACGAGTCGACCCGTTTGACGGACAAGGCAAGAATCACATTGTCTGCATTTTGAAGACCCTTTTCTGGCGGTGTGTGGCTAAGCTTAAGGGGGATGATCGCGTCTTCAATAGAAATTCCAGGACGTTCGGTCCCAAAGACTGGAACCATCTTTGTCTCAACCCTGGGTTCATCTTATCGGGTCACGGGTTTGTATGTAATATTCAAGAGAAAATAGTCTACCACCGAGAGAAGAATGCTCTAGTGCAGTAGACACATCTGCGTCCTGACTGAGGACCGCTCCTTCGCATTTAGCGTCGACGGCAGGACGATAAAGTCTTGTTGTGACATCCCAAGGTGCTTCAAATGCACCGCAATCCTCGCCCCTAATCCCCCACCCGATTATAACAACACACCCGTCTTACACAAGCGCCGCTCATATGCCGGTAGCACCCATCATGCCCCTGTAGAGTCCAATATTCCTGCCGTAGCACCCACGGGTGCTTTTTTTGTGCGCGTATGCCCGTAAGAGCTCGCCCAATGATCTGTTCGCGCGGAAATTTTGGGGCGCCAGGGTCTTCGCATTTGTGAGCTAGGAAGAATTTCCTGGTGAGATGAAGGTACGGGCGCAGACCCAACTCAACCCCTAACCCTGACCCTAACCCCAGGTTGTTCGCATTTGTGAGCTAGGAAGAACTTCCTGGTGGGATCAAGGTACGGGCGCAGACCCAACTCAACCCCTAACCCTAACCCTAACCCCAACCCGGACCCAAAAACGGGCGAGAAACGGGCGAGAAACGCCGCTTTTCGGCATTTTTTATTTTTATTTCTCCGACCCCGGCGGACTACCACACAGACCTCGGCCAATATGAGAGAACGTAAAAACTACCCTCCACGATCCGCGCGGGTTCACGTTGTTAGCTTTGATGGCCCGTAGCGCCTACCGCACCCCCCGTATACCCCACCGATCCCACCGAAGTGGCTTCCACAATTCCTAAGGGTTTGTGGGCTGAGTCGTTATCCACGCCTCTAGATCATAGATGAGTCGCCATCCAACCCTCTAGACGATAGATGATGAGTTGATATCCACACCTACCTCTCTGGATCCTAGATGAGTCGCCATCCCTGCCTCCTCTAGACCATACTCGTAGATCGTTCTTTTCGTAGCGCCCGCCGCCGCCCCTGTTGCGCTTACTTCCCCTGCCCGCTGAAATGTCCACGATGCCCCGGCTCTGTACTCACCGTGCCTGCTGCTGCTGTGGCACCGAACCTGTCTGTAGCCGACAAGCACATCATTACCTACCGCGCGCAACAACAGCTTCTTCTGTAGTGGCCAAGCTGAACGCGGACTACCAATGAACCAGAGTCAAGCTCACAACCTTGTCGCAACGCCTGTCGCCCATTTTCCCGCTGCTGCCGAGCCATTCCAGTCGCCTCCCGACCATGTATCGCTCTGGACATGTATATCAAGACGGTTGGGTATTCGATTGGACACCACATGGCCCGTACACTTCCGTACATAGTGGTGCGCCGTTGGACTCGCCGGCATCAAACTACTCTGCGCTCTGCTACAACAATGAGTATCGGCGGGTTGTCTCACTCCGACGATACCGAGGACATGTCCACTGCCGCCACCACGATTCCTAAATGTGCCTTTTTTTATTGCCGAATTGTGAAGACCTATCACAGTTAGTATACTAGTAGCGGCGTATTTTCCTGTGTCGCGGTCTTGTTCAGGCCAAGGTCTCTCATCCCTTACGTATGCCCAACCTCGGTCGGGTTGTCAAGAAGCCGTATGGTGGTGCGGTGCAACATGTTTTCGGATTTATTCTGAATGTTTTAGTGAAATAGCGTATGTAACCTCCCCCCCCCTGTCTTCCGCCTGCCGACACCGCATGCAAAATGTATCCAAAATGAGTAACTGATCCTCGTATTATATAGGCATAATGAACACAAGCTACCTGGCAAACCTTTTTGTTGGAGCACTGAGAGCGAACAGCGCAATTAATTAGATTCCAACCTAAAAGCGCGAGCCAAAGTCGAGACCTTAACGCCACCGCCCATGCATAATTGACGCGCGAGGAGGATGCTGTATAACTCCTATTGCGGCAAAACGCTGGGCATCAAGTTAACGTTGCCTCTGCTGCAAATGATGCTGAAATGTTGGACATCACCCTACCCTATCATAACAATTTTCCATCATACGTTTCCCTGCTTTTCTTTTTTTGCGATATGCGCCGCCGCCATTCGTTAAGCTGCGTCAACAAGTTAAGTTTTGGTCCTTTGTTTAGCGAGGTACAGAGCCACGCGGGTGAGTGGCCTATGCTCGATAGTACCTATATATAATAATATAAATATAATTAATTACCCTTATCTAGGTCGCGGTCGGTCGTTAAACTTTCATTTTTTGGACTTTTGGGCTGTACAGACTTCCAAAGCTGCAGCTGCTGCTGAACCCTTCGAACAGCTCCCGCAGCTGCTGGACCATTCGAGCGGCTGTCCCAGAACGTCAAAACGTCAGCTATGTTTTGTAATTTCGATGCTGGTGGTGGTGATAAAGGCTACAAATGTTTCATCAGCTGCTGCTACCGTTCGTTTTTTCCCCCCTATCCGCTGCTTGCTGCTCACAACGTCAGCAGATTCCGTCTCGTACTTGGTGCTGAATTTTTACAGCTATACCACAGCGCTGTCGCCAAAGCTTCCAGCGCCACCGTCAGCCCCCCCGCGCCGCCGCGGCAGTCGCTGCTGCTGCTGCTGCTGCTACTGCTGTTGGTGTCTATACTGCGTGAGTTTTAAAGGTAAAAAAACGGCTGTCTGTGGTCATGACCTCGCCTAGCCTGTCTTCCTTGCTACATACTCGTTCCATGGCGGAGTGTCTATGCGTGGGGAGCATGGGAGGGAGGGAGCTGGCTGTGATAATGGCACTACTAGTGTTATCTGTGACTGGGCACCTTAGGGAAAGACGCTCAAGTGCTGGCTGCGGAGGTCGCCATTGCTGCAGCAACGTGTTGTGCGAACTCGCATCATTTGTTTCGGATCGCCCAACACAGCTGCAGGTTCGAGTATTTATTTACACCAAGACAGCAGTCAAATCGCGCATACATCAAAAAGTACCCGCAAATTGTTGCACATGGCCGGTCACCCATCGACCAGCCAGTGTATTTTCCAAGAAGATCTGGAAATACCTGGTAGGTAGGCTACAACAGCATCAGATCACCATAATTTATCTGGGGCCGTTCTTACAACAACAGTAGTATCGCAAATACATACCTTCCTTGTTTCCGATACTACACCCGGATCAGTTACATTGCAGTATGGCTGCATGCTCTATCTGCCGTAAGGATGCGGGCGAACGCACGGGGGTGAAAAATGCAAAAAAAGCATCTGCCTCTTCTTGCGTCACCCTTCCTCCGAAGGGGAACCTTGTATACAATACTATATAGTCTATAGTCTATGTATATGTAAAATACAAGGGCTTCGCTCGCGGGCGGCTGGGCGCCGCCCGCTACGCTTGCGGAAGGAGGAATAGACATTCAGTAGAAAGGCGGAAAAGAAGCACAAATGGCGCAACTGGCGACTTGAAAATGCCAAGAGGTCCATATATAGTACAACGGTACAGGATAGAGACGATTATGATTATGAGCTTGTTATTATCACCCATTCGCCCAGTCCATGATGGGCACGTCGGAGGACTTGCTTGGCATATCCTTCCACCTCTCAGGTAGCACCTAGGTCCTGTACACTTATTAATAGCTCTCTCTAAGTCGATCATCAATAATAAATTATCGCAGTGAATAAACACCAGGCACGCGCTTGTCAAGGATAGAGACAGGAAAACTACAACTTAAGATGTAAAGGAGCGCAGTGCCAAAAAAAACATGCTGGAAGCAGGAACTTGAACGCACACACCGCAAACATGTGAAGTACATTTGTATTCCTGAAAGACGAAGAGCACGCATTTAGGCATATGTTAAGATACGGCCTCGAAAGGCCTGTAGGTATCCGAATTTGAGATCATTTGGATGGGTTTCGTATGATTAGGTTGGCGGTTTATATTCGGGGAAGTTAGGAATTAGATCGGAGGCACGCGCCTCCGATCTCAGAAGCTATCCCGGGCTCTGGTGGAAACGAATAAAGCTACATCTCTACGAAGGAACGAAAGTGAGTACTCTCCGAGGACCTACCCAATTGGCAGACCTGCAGGGGGCACTCTGTGTCCTCACCTATTAATTTAACAAGTGGCGTCGTCGGCAGGACACGAACCTGCGCGTGAAATCACAATGGGTTTCCAATCCATTCCCTTAATAGTACTTTTTCTGTGGTTGGTTTACCGCAGAGCCTTTTCTGCCCCCCCCGCCACCCCGGCGGCATACGGCAGGTTTTTGATGGGTGACTATTGCCTTGCTGTAGGGTCTGCATTTCTTTCTACTGCTTTTCTTCGCGTGTTCCTGGCTCCATAGCCAGACGGTTAGAGGTGTGGGAGTGGGGTTTGAGGAGCCGCATCTTCGACTCATGGTCTAGTTCGTTGAACCGGAGTTTCCCCGAATCTCCCATATTTCTGCATATGCGACTCATCAGGGTGGGCTAGTGTTAAGATACGGCCTCGAAAGGCCTGTAGGTATCTGAATTTGAGATCATTTGGATGGGTTTCGTATGATTAGGTTGGCGGTTTATATTCGGGGAAGTTAGGAATTAGATCGGAGGCACGCGCCTCCGATCTCAGAAGCTATCCCGGGCTCTGGTGGAAACGAATAAAGCTACATCTCTACGAAGGAACGAAAGTGAGTACTCTCCGAGGACCTACCCAATTGGCAGACCTGCAGGGGGCACTCTGTGTCCTCACCTATTAATTTAACACATAGTTCTCAAAAAACGATGCTGGTATAATAAACCACAACTTGACGTTCTATAAAGAACGTGCTGTCAACATTGCTTCCGAAGGAGCATGCAGGCTTGCTTGGACTCTTCCTCCTCAGCGGAGGTACCCAGCACCTTGCACTCTTGTTTTTTGTCGATGGTCTTGTGGATCTGTCCACAAACGTTGAAGCATGGCGGGAGAACGTCGATAAGTATGTGTAAAAAAGTATTCGTACTTCTCTCCAGCAGACGTCGTACCCATCCAAATTATTGGAGCTCCTTTCGCTGTTAGTAATTGTTGTGGTATTGTAGTACTTGCTCTTGGTACTTGGAAAAAGAGCCGCACTTCATAGACTATATCCGCACGCCATCCCCTAGTCTTGAGCAAGAGACATGGATGTCTCGACTCGTGACACACAGGACGCAAGATAAGAGTAGAACGTACCTCGATGTCGAACGCCCTCGTGGCACCGTGGGAATGGAATGCGGGATGTATATCGAGCAAGTGGTCGCCTGCCTTCTTCAGGAGGTCACCGACCTTGATGTCGCCGGTGCACTTCGTGTTTATGTCCTCGCCGACTTGGCGGCCCTCGGCGGCTGCTTCGCAGGGCTTCTGCAAACGACAACAACGGATGGGAATACCTTGCGTTCAGTGAATGTTCAAAATAGTAAGGCCACGTAGCTGTCGTCGATTTCCAAAGTTTGAAAGGAAGTCGTACAATTTAACACCGTTGTAATGAAAGCGGTCGTTTACGGGCAAAGCCCTGCCTGGTACCACAACGTTGCTAACACGTATGAAACCACCACTGGGACAGGAACGAACGGGATTCACAGTCGCAACTGGTAAGCGTAAGCCCCGGTATACTGCTATATAAGGCCTACCGGCGGAATACCGACAACGAAGGGTAAGAGACAGTACCTGCTGTATATATTGTTCGGTACTACTCTATTACTGCTGCTATCAACACTATTACGACCGACGTGTACTGCGATTCCTGAAGAGGTTGCGCACCCTACTTGTACTCGTTAATACAAAGAGTTCATGTGGTTGTATGAAAAATGAGTAACAGTAGTAGTACACCGCGTCACTACATGAACAACTCGCTAACCCCAATCACGGGACTGCTCTCCAGCATCACCCAGGTTAACTTCAGCTTCTGTTTACTGCTATATATCAACCTCCAGTGTGTACTGCGACTGGTGCTGAGGTATCATGCTGCTGTGTTATTTATCACTGCATGGACCTTTTTTACAACCCTGGCTGACCCCCGTGATGAGACTTGCCCGTTTTCATTGCGTCTTACATGTATAGATACCACGTAGTCGTAGTCGTACATCCAAAACGTGTGTTTATATCACAGCACAAAGCGTCACTGCATGGACCACTTGTTCAACCCCCGCTTACCCCGATGACGGGACTGCCCCGTACTCGTAGTCGTACATACATGAAGTGTGTTTGGCTGTACGTATGAAAAAGAAATCGCATCACACAGCGTCACTGCATAGGTCTACTCGTAGACCTGAGTACTTGTACCATTCCCGCTTACACCGCGATGACGGGACTGCCCCGTAACGTACTCGTACATGCAAAAGTGTGTTTGTACGCATGAAAAAGAAATCACAGCACAACAACAGAAATGTAACTCACGTTTCGTCAAGCTCTCAGCTCCTTCGTTAGGGACGCCGATCGAAGGTGAATCACAGGTGTCCGTGTCACACCAGTCACACACACGAGGGTTGTCGCCGCTTCCCCAGTGCTTGTTAAGGTTATGAAAAGCTTGGCACGTGGAAGGCTCGTCACTCCTGCAGGTGTCGCAGACAGCGTACTGGGAACTCCTGTTTTTTCCTATTTCGTGCGATGAGGAAGCCGTCACAACCCTTGCTCGGGCACGGCCAATCAGGATTGCCAGAAGAAGCTGAGTCCCGTTCTTGCCCGACCAGCTTCCACACGCCTGATCCTGAACCTCCACCACCCCCACTGTTGGCGGAGCCTCCTCCCGCACTAGCCTTGGTCCGCTTCGCAAATTTCAACTTCAAATTGTTATTATTGCCGATCCGGCAAATTTCAAATTCAAATTGTTTGCAGCCGTCAACGGCAATTCCCTCTCAACAGCCAGCAATTGGCCAACTTCAAATAAAAGTACTAACAAAGAAGTTGCTGAAAAAGCAAAATAAAAATATCAGAGAGCAAGCAGTAAAGATCAGAGAATGAGAGCTAAGTAAGAATGAGACTAGGGAAAGCAAGGAAGGCAAGGAACTTCGGGACGGTTCTTTTTCCCAGCAACTAATTTTCTTTTCGGCAATTACGGGCTGAGAAGGGCTGAGAGGGGGGAGGATATGCCGAGCGAGACGTCCGAGGGGGGCGAGGTCTAGGTATATAGTTTTTTTATGATCTTCATTTTTTTTGGCTCGATGCTCTCCGCCGGCCGAGGGTTTCTTCTCGCACCTTCGGCCGCGGGGCAAGCTAGGCTGCCAGGGGTACATTCTAATGAAAACTAAAATACACTCCATCCAGCTGTATGTTGCAAGATCGAAGATCTTGTCGAAACTCATAATTGCAAGCTGTGTGTGATACTCTGATCGCGCGTATTACGGGTTGTGTGTCCTCATTGAGGATACAGGTCGGCGACTCCCTTTGGTAGTTCTACAGTGTAGCTATCAGGGTCAACAGGGTGATGTTAGTCAGTCTGTGCGCGGAAACTATAAAACCCGTTTTGGAGGGGGACAAAATCGGACAGCTGTGGAAGGAAATGCATCAGTTTATCAAGTGTATCCTGTAAGTTGTATAGCCGGTGAGGGGAGGGCGGAGGTTCGAAGGGCGTGGGGGCATGGGTTTGAACAAGAGGGAACAACGGGTGGGGGTGGGGGAATGGGCGGGGCAACTCATTATGTGCGCGGAAAGTACAACTCCTTTAAGGGGATAAATGTGACGGTTTTGGAAGAAATGCACCAGTTTATAATGCACCTGGTATATCCTGTAAGTCGTACAACCAGTGAGGAGAGGGCGGAGTGTTCGACGGGGTGGGTGGGTGGGTGGGGGGGTTGGGGCAAAAGGGTTTTTAACAGCTTCAGGTCGCATAGATGTAGGGGTTTGCTATACGCGTGGTGCCAGGTCTAGGCGATGGTGCGGGTGGTGGGGAAGGAGGGGGCGTTGGGGGCGCGGGATGAATTGGAGCAGAGGCATGGATAGCTATAGAAGGATAATGAGGTGATTTCGATGTTAGGTGGGGTGTTTGAGTAAGAGGGAGCGGGGAAAAAAAAAAAGAAGGGGAGACGGGGAAGGGGGGGGGCTTTTTTTTTGGGGGGGGGAGGGTTTTTAACAGGTTTAGGTCGCATACATGTAGGGGCGTGCTGTACGCGTGGTGCTAGGCCTATGCGGTCGTGCGCGTGGTGGGGAAGAAGGAGGTGTTGAGGTACATTATGAAGCATGTTTGGATCTCGGCCGAGCTCCGTGGCGGTGCTCGGCGCATGAAACGTCGCTGAGCTGGCTCTATTTAGCAAGGGATTGCGTTCCGCCTCCCTGAGACGAGCAGGTCACTTGGAACACCCCAAATTTACAATTTGTTATAAATTTTACAATTCTTTGGTTCTTTCTGGTTATTTTTTGTTTTGTTTGTAAAAAAATGGCCCTGTGTTATAAGGCTTAGTTTGGGTAAGCTATTGGTTAACCTTTTGCAAGTAAGTGGTCAAACGGACTAATACCCCACTAAAGTCCTTAACAAATGGCGTCGTCGACAGACCATGGGTTTTTGGGTCGTGGGTTCGATCCCCACATCCACCATAATAAACTTTTTCAGATTTTCCCATGGCGAACTTGAAAAATACTCTCCCCGGTATACCCAGGAAATGAAACGGCTTGGATATATTGACAGGTCCGCCCGTATATCCGGCCGACCTGCTATCCCGCCGTTTCAGGGGGGGAGAGTGTTATAAGGCTTAGTTTGGGTAAGCTATTGGTTAACCTTTTGCAAGTGGTCAAACGGACTAATACCCCACTAAAGTCCTTAACACCTGCTACCCGCCCAGTCTCGAATCGCCTGCTCTGTTTTTATCAGACCATCTCAGAAGTTGTATCAGTAGAAGGTGCAGTAGCCGCAGCAGTAGCCGCAGCACAACAGCAGCAGCTGGAGCAACATACAGCAGCACCAGCAGCACACATCTGTCGAGCGCCACATCTCTCGCGGCGGCGAGCAGGGTGCAGACAGGGATGTATCATGCACCGAAATGGGCCCTGTTCTCTCGCTTGGTATGCTGTGTCGGCCAGGGATATAATGAACAATACAATAATCATATCAAATGCTCCACGTACGCTATACTTTTGCCCAGAAAGAAACGGTGAACAGATACGCGACGTTTGGTTGGCTTCTTCGGGCACTGTGGTTGCTGCCTGGAACAGTGTGCGCCTGGTCAACGCGCGACGGGGGCCGGGTCTCCTCGACTTCGAGGGGTCGGGGCTGCCGATTTCCGTCGCGGCTTGGCCGGCATCGGCCAAGAGAGGGTGGCTGGGGATGGGGCGCCTGGTGCCTGCACGAGAAAATATATATATCGGGGTGCTGCTGCAAGAGATGCCTGGAACATTGTGTGCCTGGTGAACGCGCGACGGGGGCCGGGTCTCCTTGACTTCGAGGGGTCGGGGCTGCCGATTTCCGTCGCGGCTTGGCCGGCATCGGCCGAGAGAGGGTGGCTGGGGATGGGGCGCCTGGTGCCTCCACGAAAATATATATATCGGGGTGCTGCTGCAAGAGACCTAGATTGGGCGTAGTCTAAATATACAAGAACAAGACGCCTACCAATCGGTCCTTATGTTACCGTCCACAAGGTTAGGTAGCTTTTGCCCCAGGAACGAGGACGGTATATCTGGGCCGTTCGGAGTGCTTGCGTGTGTATGTGTGTATGTGTGCCTGTTGTGGTGTGTATACGACATGATGATGTGCGATCAGTTGCAAGCCGTGCGATCATTCATCGTCCGCCCGCTCGCTCACTCGATCGTCCCATTATGTGTAGTACTTCGAGTATATGCGTGTGTGACACGTCTAGTTCTTCGTCTCACGAATAGCATGTTACGTGCGTTACCTGTGACTCCCTGTTCGCCTTGCCACGCCCCCGGGATTTCACGTTCCACAAATGTATTCCGAAGGAGAACCGTGTATTGTACTATATAATGCTATAATATACAAAAACGCCGTTGTCTTGGTGACATACATTGCACGAAACGAGCGCTACCCTATACCCCAAAATGGCAATCACCAACCTAACCACAGGCAGAAGCTTCTGGTGGGGTAAAAAAATCGGCCCGTTCTTGAATGGAAGGACTACATGGTCAAAATTGGCTCACACACTTGCCCCCCAGAGAAATAAACGCCAATCTGCTGCCATGTGTACAATAGTAAATAGGACGATCAATAAATATCAAGCTCTACGTAGCCGCTACTGTTCAATGACACCCCCCCCGAAATGAAAATCTGCACGCTGCAGCAAGTACTATAGCAGTAGCGAATACCCACCTTCGGTATGGCTAAAAAGCTAATGAACACTAACGGCATGAGTGAAAGATCACCAGACCTGTTGATGCCCGCGAGCGGTCTAAACGCGAGAGCATGACTCCTGCATCGGAGAATACAACACACCAAAACCCAAGATTTGCTTTTTTTCCTACAGTAGCTCTCTCTCCGTTGTCAAGTGGAAGATTGACCTTGACGCATAAACCCCTCGCCCCTCTCCCATATTATCTTTGTACTACGGCAAACCCTATCCTACAATATTTCCAAGTAATGCGTTCCCGTCAACGCGACGGGGGTGCAGTCCTAAAGGAGTTAAGCAACACAGTCGTGCACCGGCAACTCCAACGAATATGCACACCACACGTCCCCCCCCCCCCCCTCTTATGCGCCAACCTAAAATTCGATGTCACGTTAGTTACAAACCAATGTTAACGGCCAGTAGGCCATCAAGAACCAACAACTCGCCGCAATCAGGCGCCCAATCCAAATATGTTGTCACGCTGTACACCAATCTCAACGGCCGATAGGTAAGCCAAGCAGAAACAAGAATTCCGCACGATCACCCAGCTACCGACCCTTCGTTCTCTTGGATTCGGAATAAAGACCGCCAGACGCATACCGGTACTACCTCGCGCCCAGCACCTATAAACTCACGGGACGTGCTCCAGTGCCGATTGCACAGTGACACGGATATCTATAATGCCGGTTGAGCAGTGTCTCTGAGTAATCCAACGTTAGAGGTAAAGGCGGAAGTTTCTGAGCTCACCTACCGCGAGGAGCTCAATATCTCACCCAAATCATGACTCCGAAATAATTCGTTGGCGCAACCCAAGAAAAATTTATACGCGGTAGCCCTAAAACAACTACAGCATGTTCGTAGAGCTATCACACACTTGAGGAGCCCAAAAAATGCAACTTTTGCCGTGGAATGCCTCCACTGCTCTCTACAGTGCCGGTTGAATAGTGCCACTGCTCTCTATAATAACGTTGATTAGTGCCACTTCTCTCTATAGTGCCGTTGAATAGTGGACTGCTCTCCACAGTGCCCTTGAATAGTGCCAATGCTCTCTATAGTGTCGTTGAATAGTGCCACTTCTCTCTATAGTACGGTTGAATAGTGTCACTGTTCAATGTAGTGCCGGTTGAACAGTGCCACTACTCTCTGCAGTGCCGGTGAAAATCGCTTGGCACGACTGGAGCTCCACACGGTAACGCTCTGAGTAACCCTTTTTCCAGCAGTGCCGGTTCCCCAAATGATGCCGGTATATCGGGCTGGCACACACCGGCCTGGTTGAGGGCCCCGCTGTACCCGCTAGACCACATAGTCGCAGAGCCACGTACGAACGGAAGCCACCGTCTGCACACTGCATGCCAGGCAACAGCAGCACACCCCTCCACGGGGTTGGGGGATTGGGGTCCACGATATCCCGACAACACCATCGCGCAGTGTGCGCACTAAAAAAAATGGACGATTTTAGCCGGGCCTTGCAGAGCACGCAAACAAAGTAAATGTCACAACGGGTGGTAGCGAGCGCAAGACGAACACAAGCGTCCCCTCTGCCATATTACAGCACCAGTTCGCGGCTCCTTTGGATGGCCCGAGACTCTTGCCATATATGATATTAACGTGCACGCAATTCAGAGCTTGACCGACACCCATTCAGGTTTCCCGCCAATTCGCCTAAAGCGGTTGATGTTCAGAAACACCGTCCGTCGAACCACGGTCACAAATACCCCGATATACGTGTTGTTTCGTGCCGCCGACGCCGCCATCCGTCAAGGTGTCACCCCCCACGATAGGGGGTGCAGCAGAATGTAAGATTTTTCTGGGCTCTTAACCTGAGGATCCCAGTACCTCAAACCGGCACATACATGGCTTCGAACGCTTTTTCAATCGAGGATCTCAGTACCTCAAACCGGCACATACATGGCTTCGAACGCTTTTTCAATCGCGTAATGCGATCAGTGCTTCTATGCGCCAGTGTTAAAACAGATACTTCGAAGTATGCTACCGGTAAAAGCATCAGACCTAACCGATAGTTGCACATTTGAGCAGCTCAACCGGTCACAAACGTTTAGTTTAACAACTGCAACCCTACCGTGGGCTAACTCTAAGAGGTGTAATAGTCATAGCCCATTGGGCTGCCGAAAGCCAAACTTATTTGCCCACCCGGACTGAGCCCTCACACAATCGAGAGGAAACATTTTTTTCACACGCAGCCAAGCTGGGCAGCGCTCGGTAAGTGTGAACCGCGTCACCGTCATGGAGTGCACCGATCAAACAGAGAGAATATGAATCGACGTGATAGGGTTTGAACAACAAACTCACGGAATCATTTAATCGGATCCAAACCTCCGAAGACGTGAACGACGAAACCAACTTTAGCATCGCGCCTCTGGCTAACCTGTTACCTAAACCGAACAAGTTTCGAGTGAATCATTGACGCTTGTAGGAAGAAGGGCGATCAGGGCTGGCGTGATTACATCAAGCGCCTGAGGTCGAGCGAACGCTGGATGAGCCGCCCTCCTCCCCTCCGCGGGGTCTCCCTCTTCCCACCACCTCTCATATTCCTCGCCAATTTCCCATTTCCCTTCGAGCAATGGCTGCCTGGTTGACGAAAACCCGACGTGCTCCGGCATTGTATAGATACGAGGGTCTATGGACTTGAGACTACGGCTATGCATGGAACGGTTGTACCTCCCTCCCCTGCCTCGATTGGCACCGACGCTGGAAAACACTACATGTATATTGGGGTTGGCGTTGGTTGGCAACGGCGCCGGAAAACATGCCAATCACTGCGTGAGCTAGACAACCAGGGTGCCGTTTTTTTTTTTGGGCGGTGGTCATGATGGATATCGAGTTAGATCATATTGTGCGGGGTGGAGAACCCTAACTCCGCACAAGGGGAATGATCGCATCACGTAGTGTGAATATGGTAAGGCACCCACGAGACAGTTACATAGTAATACCCATTGCTGTCTCTGGAGTGGGTACACCAGAAAACAAGTAACTCATTGGCGCTGTCATCCATAAGCAAAAAAGTACGCACAAGGTGCCGAAGTCGTTCTTGCGAGCGGTTCTTGGAAGAATGCAGGTCACCCTTCACGCGACTCGCCAAACACCTCACGGCGCTTTGAGCTTGTTGCAAGCAATATCTGCCTGGTTAGTGAAGACCCGACGTGCTCCGTCCCGGCATAGTATGGATGCGAGGGTCTATGGACATACGACTACGGCCATGCACACACTGGGTACCCCCCCCCCCCCCCCCCCCGCCCATGTCCGCACGCATTGTCTGCCTGGTCGGTGAAAATCCTGCGTGCTCCATCCCAGGATTGTACAGATACGAGGATCTACAGCCTCAAGACTATGGCCATGCACGATATGGTAACCCCCCTCCCCCCCCCTCTTCCCCATTGTTATTAAGACTACGGTTATATGCATGAAAAGAGTACGCCCCCCCCCACCCCCCCCATCCCACTATTTAGGGTCTTCCTCACCCCTTTCCCGGTTGCTCCGGGCAGGTCAACCCGCCACGACTGAAAAGATTGCCAAAGTACATTGTGGCCCCGCCACTCTGTGTGGGCCGAGGTGAAGACCCGGTCGAGCGGACGGCGGACACTGCCGAGTGAGCACCCCTCGGCGCTAGCAGCGGCCATGCGGGGGGCGACGAGGAGCCATAAACGTCGTCGTGCTTCCCAGTATTGCCGTTCCCTGGAGTAGGAGACGGGGACCTTGACCGGTAGGCAGGGAGGGCGCGTTGTGCCTTGCTGGAGGGTGCAGCGCAGGCGCTTGCATATGTCGGAGGCTGATGCGTGTGTTGTTGTTGTTGGTTGAAGTTGTGGCGGTGGTGGCGGTGGTTGTGGTGGTAGTTCGGTGTTGGCGGTTCGGTGTCGACGTCGACGAAAACATGGCGGCGGTAGGGTCGAGATAAGAAGATAAGGCGAAACAAGAGGATAACACGATACCGGTGAGCGCAATTCAAACACATACGATGTAACACATAGTGGTTTTGAATTGTCATCAAATAGATTCCAAGCATTCCAGCGAGGTGCAAGCCTGACATTGAGCTGGCAAAGCGAAAATGTCATCACTCGCTCGCGTTTACTTTGCATCGACCACCCTACCCCCCTTCCTCTTCTCATGGACAAAGCATTCGCCTTCAGGGGAAAAATGTAAATCAACACGAGGGCGAGCGAACCCATGTATCCTCGACCCCGCCTGTCCCTCGTGTGAACTAGACCCACTTCATCCAGAAAAAGTGTTGACAGGTACATCACCGAACGACACAAAAAATATGTGGAAACCCCGCCCCTCACCAGGGAAAGACGCCCTGCAGCTGCTGCTGCCCCTGTCTTCGTCGAGTTGACTTTCTGGAACGGCCGTGGCGGCCCACTCCGTCCCAGTGGAGAGTTACCTTCGCGCCAAGGCAGAGCGTTGCCCTCTCCTATGTGGGCGATGGGGCTTGCAGATATGGCGGGGGGCGTGTGCTCGATAGCCTCGGTCCAGTAAAGAGGGGGGGGCTTCGAAGACGTTTCGTGGTGCTGTGCCGCCCCTGCTGCGGCAGGCGAGTTTCGGAGTATAGGTTGGAGGCAGTTGATGCCATTTTCTCGGTGGCCGTTTTCCTTGCATCTTTCAAACGTACCTTATGTAACAAATAGCGGGTTGTCAAAGCGTCAAACAGGCAGCATTTGACACGCCAAACCTGACGACTCAAGACGGGACGATCATAAATGTTTCCACGATATCCATGCGCAAAAATCACGAGCTCTCCAGTAGATACGCGCTAAAGGGTCACGCCAGACTTCAAGGTGGCTTACCAGTTAGGTAACCGGGATTCCGTCCCGTGAGTGCAGGGTTGCGGGAGCGAAACTTTCGCACGTCGGAAAGCTGCCCCCTAATTATGGACCTGTCGCGTATTTAACGTGAGTATTCTGCACCCCGAGGTACGATACCCAAGCTTCCAATACGTCGGTGGGTCCTGCCGCCAGTGAGTTCTTGGGCAACCTCGCCGGTGAAAAAGGTGCTCAAAACTTTCTTGCCTTGGAAAACATTGCCGTGTTCACCCAGCGAACAAGGAAACAAGACCAGCTTGCCCTCTTGTTCGGTAAGACTCTAAAATATGCCGCCTGCCTCCGGCTAACCAAATTGTCAAACCTCTTCATACAACAATGCCACAGGCACCTTTTCTAGCTTTAAAGCCGCAGTACGGTTTGCTAACTCACGTTTTACTTGGATAGGCGACGGCGTAGCTGGAGTAGCTGCGGGTCTGACCCATGTGGTGGATTTTTCGGCGTGGTTGACGTAATACACGTTTCCCGTCTTGCTAGTGTGGGAGCTCCAACCTGCGTCACCAGATGCGACGACGATTCGTGGTTGATGCGGGGGTAAACGAGGCTTGGGTTCGATCTGAAGTAGTGTGTCCCATCGGGTGCCGTTGTTTCCTTGCACGGTGGATGACGCACATTATAACGTAAGGCGTCGATATGTTTAGACGCCACAACTACCGTGCTCTTCCCATCCCTACCCCTATCTGGTGTCTTTGCTGACTTTATGTGCGTGACGGCGTGCGCAGTCATATTCGGCTCAGCGAAACCGACGGCAAACCTTTGAAGGCGCCAGAGATAACTGTTCTTTTTTGTCGGTATCCTGGGTAATAGACCGCTCCGAAATATATCAACCGCGACGGTGCAAGGCTAGTTCGCCAAGAACGATCAAACATCGACAAATTTTACGCTCCGCTCTATCCACCCGACCATGGCCAGCCCAGCTGTGGGCAATGCAGACGGCCTACGGCAGTCAACATAAGAGGCGATCGGCACCGCAGACAACTCAATGTGAGCTCAACGAATACCTCGCGGTAGCCAGGCTCCGTCGCCGTACACGCTTCTTGTGAAAGATGCGCCAAAGGTGGGACAACTCGAAAGGATTCCCGGATACATGCTTGCCAGACAACACATGTTTCCGCGAAATCGTGCGAGATGTTCCCCCCAACCCAAGCAGCACTTTGGGGACGACAACTTGGTTGGATGGTTCAGAGCCCCGAAGAGAGTCACATCACGGTAGGGGTTGCAGTTGTAAAACGAAATGATTGTGAGCGGTTGGGCTCCTCGAGCGCGGCAATATCGGCTAATACGGTACCAGGTAGTTTTTACGAGTACCACATTTGTTTTAGGATTATCGAATGAGAAACGTTGGTCGGTTTTGCGCGAACGAAGGTCTTTGAAGTCATGCTTCGGGGGAGGTACTCTGAGCAACTCATGTTAGGCGCTCTCAGAAACTTCTGCTGCAGCACCCCTAATGCATACCGTGGGATGACTCAAGACCAACGTTACGGTAGTATACTGTACTGGTCACGTTCAGGCCCTCGGTTCTCATCGACCCAGGATCACTCGCGCAAGTGACCACGCTCTTCCCCCGCATCCTTGGGCAGAGAGGTGCTTGTCGATTTCGCGGTATAAACCGGGGCGTGGAAGGGTTTGTTGAGCCTCGACACTTGACACGTTTTTTCAAGATCGTTTTTGAGTGACGTACACCACTGTTCGATCGCGTTGCCTAAAACGCGGCACAAATGAACACGAGACTCTAATATACTGTTTTGTCCCGCGTAGCCTTGATCCGCGTCCACTTTCACAACAATAGAAGACGCACCTGCAGGAAGCGGCGGCTTCATCTCGACGGAGGCGATTCTTCTGTGGTGACGGCTTTTAAAGGCTGCTGCAAGGGGAGTCGGGCCAGCGCATTCGGAAGACCGTGCGTGCGCGCCGCGTCACGATAGCACGGGTACGGGTGGGTAAGGGGACAAGGGAACCTCGAAGGTAAGTGTGATGTACGCGTTTGCTGTCGCGTCACAAGCCTACGTTTGGGTGCTTTTCAACGCGTACGAACCCGTGAGCGAGCAGGCTCTATTTGCCGCTACCAGCGCGACATATGAATAGTACCGGCATGGACAAGGCGGTAGTTTAGATAACAGGCACCACTAGCGGCAGGCGTAAGTCGTGTTCAGTGCACAACATGTATTTATTGCACGCCTCTTCACCGCCAGCGATTGACACAAGAGGCGGGCCGCAGCGAAGACTTCAGACACGAACAAACATGCCACACGACCCAAGAAGAACGAGCCATGCAGCAGAAGCAACGTAGCATCCACTCTACCAGACTGATTGCTGTACTCTTGCGCTCACGTGCTGGTGGCCTTGCTTTTGGCGGTGACGATGTCGACGGCTTGGCGGTAGCGGTCACGGGTCTGACCCAGGTGGTGCTCTTGTCGAAGTGGTTCACGTAGTACTCATCTCCCGTCTTCGTCTTGGAAGAGCTCCATCCTGCGCCCCCCGAGTTTTGAAGCCCGATCAGTGGTCTTAGATGCGGGGGTGGACAAGGTTCGGGCCCGGTTCACTAGGGCAGGAAGTCCGCAAGAGAGAAGCCTAATGCGGAGATCCCATTATTACAATCATTTTTACCGAATGTCCCTGTCGACCGTAATTTCTCGTGTCGTAAAACGTCGTGTTTAATTTCATTTGGCGTCGACACATTTCGTAGCAACAATCACCGCACACCAATCATCGTTTCCCCAGCCTGGTGCCACTGGCAACTTAATATGTATAATGATGCGTGAGTCTGCTTTGCGTTGGGCAACAACGACGGTAGACCCCTAAAAGCTCGCGGATACCGGTCTTTGGAACGGCCCGCATTGCCGTGATAACACTATTATATTGGGACGACGCATCGGGTTGTCTCGTACACGCGTACCTGCAGGAAGCGGTGGTTCCACGGCACCAAGACCGGCTTGTTTGCAGGTTTTAAAGGCTTCCGTATGGGTTGGCCCGCCTATCCGGACGGCCAAGTACGCACCGCGTTCCAATAGGACGGGCACGGGAGGGCAGGAGGGCGTGGTCGTGGAAGGGTAAGCGTGACGGACGAGTTTGTCGTTGCGGTTCACGAGTATCCGCGGTTTGAAACCCCTTCATGGGAGAGCTCTTCCTTTCACTACAGTATATAGAGTATGCGCCATTCGCGGTCACTACCGTCGACTAGCACCGACAAGGAGATTAAGGTGGTTCTGCGAGCAAATACCGTCGGCTGCGGGGTCAGGCAGCGTCCGGTGCGTGTTGAGCGCGCAGGTCGAGGCTCTTAACCTCCAGCGTTGATGATGAGTATAGATGTGGCGAAAACTCGAGACTAGCAAACACGAACAGCAAAGGAGGAAGGAGGCCCAACAGAGAGAGCATCTCAACCCATTACGTTATGCTAACCCTTACAGCATGCTTAGGTTTCTCTGGTCAAGCTCGTGCTCATGTGCTAGTACGGGGGGCGGGGAGGGGGGGCGTCCTGCCCAAGAGACTGAAGTCTGGGTCTGGCCATCATCGTCTTGAAATTTGTGGGCCTTCCAATGGCCGCCACAAGTTAGCACAAGGCCGCCCTGACTTCTTCGCCTTAGTTGCGTTCTCTCCCCAGTGCCGTTGATGCACTTGATACCCTCTATGAGCCCAATGCCGTGTTTAGTCAGTTCCTAGGGTCTGCTAGTATGACTTTTTTTTCTTTTTTCTTTTCCTTGCTTCCTCTTCTTGTCTTGTTTTTTCTTGCTTTTCTTTTCTTTCCTTTCTCGCTTTGTTTTCTTTCATTTCCTTTACTTTCTCTTTTTTTTGTTCTTTGTTTCTTTTTTCCAATTGACTTGCGTCTGACGTGCGTATGCGTAGTGATAGGTACTGCGTGTAATATATACGTGGTGGTATTTCCTGGGTGGCAAGCGGTTATAGTCGGTTTTTCCAGGCGTGAGTAGTGAAACTTATGCACCAGTATGGACCTGGCACATCGTAGGCTGAGACCCGGTTTCACTTTTTACATGTTTCTAGCGGAGGCATGAATTGCGTCAGCTGTGATATATGGGTGCACCACCTTTGGATTGTTTGTGTTTTTCCCTGGGGTATTCCTCAGCTCCAGAGTGACTGGAGCCTGTCCTGTGACCACGGACTTGATTATGCGAGGTTATGTGAGAACAACAACAAGAGCAATAACCCCTGTTTGCGGCGGTGGGAGCAACAGCTAGGCATTCGCGGCCGCGGGTCACGTCTAGGTGGTGGTCTTGCAGGCGACCGATTCCACGATAGCCCTCCCCAAACCAGCGATTTTCTTCAACGAACGTTTCATCATCAATCATCAATCATGGCTGCTCGACACAAGGAAGGATACTATTAGAAAAAAAGTATCAATATATTTTCTTGTTATCAAAACTCTAACGATCGACGACGTCGGGGAGGGTGTCGAGGGACACCGTATTTCAGGAGATACGGCCGGATGTGTTGGTTTTGAAACCGGCGATTTCGTTAAAGAAAAACAGTTGGGGGAGCTACCGTAGAACGACTCAGGCGTTGTTTACGTAGTACTCGTCTTCTGTCTTCGTCGTACAACAGCTCCATCCTGCGTTCTCAGTTGCTAAGCTTAGTTTTGGTAGATGAGTCGGTGGGCAAGACGCGGCTTCGGTATGACGCGTTCCACTGCGTGCCACTACCCGTTGCGGTTCCCTCGCGCGGCAATTTGAGGAATAAAAAAGCGTTGGGACCCAAGCACGGTCCTGGGATTACACAATGGGCTATCTAGCAATGGGCTATCTAGCATTCTGAACGTACCTGCGGAAAGCCGTGGTCTGGGGCCGACCGAGGCGGCCCGTTCCTTATGACGGTTGAGGTTCGATATGGCTCCTGACACATGGATGGGCCAGCGTGTTGGTAGGACCAATCGTTCGCGCCATGTCCCGACAGCCCGAGCGCAGGCGGGTAGGAATGTATCGGATGCGCGAAGGTAAGCGAGACGAAACGATTTTTGTGGTCGTGGTTTAAGCGCATTTTGCATAGTATTATAGCAGAACGTACAGTATTGCGTATCGCAAATACACCACAGTTTTCTCTACCGAGCTAAGGCGACTCGCGCGCGTGGCTCTCAGTATGTCACTAAAAAAAAACGGACAAAAACCAGGTTGTGTTGGCGCAGCGTAATAACCAATTCCACATTGCGGACGGCGTGCTATGACGGAGGTAGCATTTTTCGGCCATTTTTTTCTTCTGAATGGCGGGGCTCCTTAACCCAAAATCGTCAGAAGAATTTCAATATTTTTTGCAATACATGGACTATATATATGTTGTTTAGCTAGGGCAATGGGATTGTTCATTGGATTTCACTTAAAAAAAAAGACTGATTCTACGATAGCCCCCCCCCGAAAAAAAAAAAATCCGCGGTTTTCTTGGACAAACGATTTTCATGGCCGCCCGACACAAGGAAGGATGCAATTGAAAACAACGGTATCCATATATTTTCTTGTGCGCGAAGGCCTATCGATCGATGACTTCGGGGTGTCGAGGGACACCGTACGTGTTTCGGGAGATACGACCGGGAGCTGGTTTTGAAACCGGCGATTTTGTTAAAAAAGAGAAAAGTCGCGGGGGCTACCGTAGAACGATCCAGTTTTACTCGAAATCAGATTTTTCCTCAGAAGGTACTTCAAGTGAGGATTAGTATCAGAAAAAAGAATGGTTGGTGCACCTGTACCCCAGAATGTGTCTGCGGTGCATATCTTGAAACCGAAAAGCACATCGCTATTAATAACTAGTTGCACGAGTGGTTCTGAGTTGCTTGAAAATAAAGCCTTAAACGTGACCGCTGTAGTACAGACTACAAGTAGTGTTAAGTGACTACGACGCCACAGATAGTATAGCCTTGGTCCTCGACGCGTGAAGCCGTGAGATCGTGGGGCTGGAGTTTCTTCCAAACACCTCGGAGAGGACACCGTCGGTTCTCCCACATGCAAACAAGACGCACCTTCAGAACGCTTTGGTTCAACGTGAACGGGAGCATCGGGACTCTTTCGATGGCTTGCAACGTCTTCTCCATATTTCGAAAAGTGCGTTTGGAGGCCCAAGCGCATGAGTCGATTCCCAATCGGGCGGAAACGGATGGGAAGGAGCGCGCAGGACGCACGGAGGTAAGTGTGTCGCGCGAGTATGTTGTGGCGGTTCAGGGGTGTGCAATCGCTGACTTTTACTTTTTCGAAGAGCTCAGTTTGGCACTGTAAGGACGTCCTTCCCTGGTACTGGCCAGCGCAGCTTAGCACTGGCACGGAGAAGAAGGTATTCCCGGCAACCAGCACCGGCGACGGAAGGGACAGATTGTGTACGGTGCACGACGGTCATTTATGGCATCTCTCCAGGATGAACCTTCACCAGGCTCATGGGTCTGTGCTACTGTTGCGATTGGCTCCCGGCCCAATCACTCCTATCAGCAAGATGCCACTATGGATGAACCTTCAAAGCGTTCTTTATGGGCCTGTGATGTTATGTGATTAATGTAGGCACCGGCCCAAGTACACGTGGGACGTCACTATGGTTCCCTCCACACGTAAATAAGTTCCCACCTGCGGGAGGTGATGCTTTAGCGTTGGCGGGGGCGGAACCTTCTGGTTGACCGCTTGATTTTTTTTCCGCGTGGCGAATCAGGCCAGCGTGTTTGTACGGTCGCGCGTGCGTCGCGTCTGCATCGGGCAAACACGGGTGGGCAAAGGGGGTATCGGAATTGCGAAGAAAAGCGTAGCGCAGGCGTTTGTTGACTGCGGAGGTGAGCGTAGCGTACGGGCTTGCCGACCGTGAATGTGAGCGTGGCGTACGCATTTATTGGCACTGTTCACTGGAATGTTAAGGAGTCGTCCACCGAACCGGAAAGCTCATACTCGAGCAGGTGGCCTTTGCCGCTGCTGCCGCAGCCCAGCACCGGATATTATAATGCGGTGTTTTCGGCATCGAACAGAACCGGCGGCAGGAGAAGATCGTGCCCGGTTCATGAAGAACAACCATTTAGCTAATAACGACCTTGACCCCTAGCGATTAGCACACGAGTTCAGGCACGTGCAATACACCTTAAGATACATTGAAGCTAACAACTACTGTAAGTCAACAGCTAAGGCTAACAGAGTCGTTCAAACACAGGTAACGCAGCATCGACTCTAGCACCCATTAAGTCATCCGCATTTATGCTTACTTGCTGGCTGCTCTTCTGGTGGAGGTGGAGTACGCGGCGCAGCATTAGGGGTTGCTGGTTTGATCCAGGTGGTGGTCTTGTTGACGTGGTTGATATAGTACACGTTTCCCTTCTCTGTCTTGGAGGCCGTCCATCCTGCATTTCCGATCGCGCAACCGATTCGGAGTCAATCCGAGGGTGGACAAGCTTAGGGCTCGGGTCCAGATTTCTGGTTTTCCACGGAGCGTCGATGGCAACGGTGACTACCGCGCGGGGCGAAAGATGCGCTGTATCACTTTTGACCTCGAAGGTTTTCGGTTGCGAAATGCCCACTACCTCTATGATACTTTTGTCCATGGCAAGAGGTACAGTTAATGAGTTACTCAGCACAATGGTGGCACGTGTATCTGCTCCGTGCTGAATCAGGCCGACTGTAGGTTGTTTTGTTGAAGCGTAAGTGCGGTCCACCCTGCGTGGCTTAGCTCAACACCATCAGCACCGCAGCTTACTTCGAGCTGCCCTGGTTCAGGACCAACTTGACACCGTCGCATTCACACTTCCTTCTTTTGTTCCCTTTTGCGACAGACCCTACGGAGACTGCACACCTGAAAGGTGCACCTTCTCCTGAGGTCATGTTAAGAGTCTCTTCTTTCAGAAGCGCAGAACCACTGTTGTTGTCAGTGGCTAACTTGTCTTGTTGCCGACGTGACATTCTTCTGTGCTTTCCGGTTGGGCGGTGTTGATCGCCGTGGAATTGTTTGTTACGCTGCGCCAGTGTTTAATGAACGTTTAAGCCTGTTTGTGAGGGAGATGCAGCGCTGCTCGCGCGAGCGACCTAAATCTGGTCGTGAAAGTGAGCGTATAATACTACTGTGTATCTACGATGTATATTTATTTATGGTATCGTGGTCTTGGTCACTAAAAGCACCGCGATTAATCCCCGAATACTACAATATTCCAGGGTAGACGCCTGTGATTGTCTCGCACGTAACCAATGACGCGTGCTACGATAGGGCTGCATCGAAATTTGGGAGGCTGATTTAAGCACGCCCGTACCAAACCCAAAGCCCGACTAGTCACTGTGATAAAAGACGACAGGTCAATCCGAGACGAGCAATCCCATGACCTGTCACATATTATGACATGTCATAATATCATACCCGGTATATCGTACTATCATGATAGCAACCAGACGAGCAATCCCGTGACCTATCTATAATATATTTTTACGTTATGCCATAGTCTATACTATAGTATCATGTAATATTATATTTTACTATAGCCTAATAATAGCAAAATATCACAGCATGTTCTCATGAACCTCGAAGCGTAGCGGGCTTACCGTGCGTCGTGCAAACAGGAGTGGGGCAGTGGAGTTGCCCGTACGAAAAACAAACGCATCATGTGTATATCAAGCTCCTGCCGAGTACAACGAGGAGTGTTCCCGAGTACCACAAGAAGGGCACTCGGTGGGAAAGTAGGAAGTCAACTAGACCAGAACTTATCCTACCGTCCCGATATCCCGCCACCAATGTGGCCAAATTATTACTGGAAAATTTCATAATATCACCAAACCGTTGACATATTCGCATTGTACCAAAAGCACAACGAACAGCCCCCCTTGCTTTTTAAGTGATGCGGCACCAAGTATTCTACAGGGTTTTCACTCTCTTACCATCGTAGTCACATAGGACTTTAATCGTGTAAACTTCATGAACTTCGAAGCGTAGCGGGCTTACCCGTTGGACGGACAAGTAGCGGGTTAATGGAGTCACTAGTAGAAGGTGGTTCGACGAGCCTTACCATTGTTGTGGATGGTGGGGATCGAACCCACGACCCAAAAACCCATGGTCTGTCGACGACGCCATTTGTTAAGGTTATAGTGGGGTATTAGTCCGTTTGACTACTTGCAAAAGGTTAACCGATAGCTTACCCAAACTAAGCCTTTATAACACTCTGGCTCCCTCGCCGGGAATTGAACCCGGGTCTCATGAGTGAGAGTCATATATCCTAACCATTGGACTACGAGGGAACCAGAATGTTATAAGGCTTAGTTTGGGTAAGCTATCGGTTGACCTTTTGCAAGTGGTCGAACGGACTAATTCCGCACTAATAACCTTAACAAATGGCGTCGTCGACAGACCATGGGTTTTTGGGTCGTGGGTTTGATCCCCACCATCCACAACAAAAAACTTTTCAGGTTTCCCCAAGTGTCGAACTTGAAAAATACTCTCCGTGGTATCCCCAGGAAATGAAGCGGCTTGGATATTGACAGAGGTCCGCCGTATATCCGGCCGACCTGCTATCCCGCCGTTTCAGGGGGAAAGAGTGTTATAAGGCTTAGTTTGGGTAAGCTATCGGTAGACCTTTTCCCCACCTATAATTTAACAAAGGACAAACACAACATGTACCTGGTATATATTAAACTTCTCCCGAGCACGACGAAAAGTGCTCCCGAGTACAACGAGGCGTGCAAAGAAGGCAGGCGGTCAAATGGACCGGAACAAGTCCCGCTATCCCGATATCCCGCTACGATGTAGCCAGTCGATCATTGAAAATCCCATGATACAAAAAAAAAAAACGGCCACACTGCTGTATCTTTTTTGCAAGCACAACGAGCACAATACCATACGAAGTAATGCCATAGTATCACAACGGGCATTCAACTAACGACCCAGTACAAATCAAACGCTATTGAGTAGTTCCCCACTGGAGGAGCCCCGTCAGTCCGATTTGTTGTGGCCTACAAGCGCTACTCCTATCGCGGCAGGCGTTTATTGCGTACCTGCCGGCAGCGGCGAATCCACGTTGACGGCGGTGGTGCCCCCATGTTGACGGCTTGCGACCGCTACTGCATGGTAAAGTGATCCACCGCCGTGTTCGAGGAGCCGAGCGCACATGTCGCGGCCCAATGGCGTGGGAACGAGCAGACAGGGGAGTTGCGAGGCGCGCAGGGAAGGCAAGCGTCGTGTGCGGGTTTGTTGTCGTCGCGGTACGACCGTGGTGTGGGTGCGTTTCACCTAGTCGGACAGCTCATGCTCGGACAAGAGACCCTGTGGCGATGCTGCTACAACCTAGCATCGGGAAGGCGGAGACGGTGTCTTTAAACTACGGAGAAGACGTATGTCTTAAACCAAGGAGGAGACGGTGCATTGAATCAAGGAGGCGAAGGTGGATTTAGCCACAAAATACCGCTGACCGCAGGAGCAAGCCGTGTCCGGTGTACGACGATCGTTCGTATTAGAGCTCTTGGCGCCCAGCGTTGATAGTCGTGAGGGAAAATGCCAAAACACACAACAACCAAACAAAGCAAAATCAAATAGTTTGTCGTGCAAATATAGTCTTAAATGATCTACCGGCCATCCTGCATGCCTACTAGACTATAGGTTGCCGGGCTACTCTTGCTCTCACGTGCTGGTGATTTTTCTTTCGTCGGCGACGATATCGACGACTCGGCGGTAGCGGTCACGGGTCTGAGCCAGGTGGTGGTCTTGTCGGCGTGGTTGACGTAGTACACATCTCCCGTGTTCACCATGTGGCTGCTCCATCCTGCAGAGTATCGACCCGGAAAAAGTGTTGCGAGGTTGCAGCGAAGGATTGGGCTTTCGTGATGGCTCTCGACGACGCCCACAGCAGGACTGCAAAAAATTCCTAGGGACGTTCGCGTGATGGCCTGGAGCTGGAGCCGCACAAACCTCGTCCCCGCGAGCTGCTGACACAAAACCGCTCCTTGTTGTTTGTTTGTTGTTTTCTCACATTAACTCTTGTAAAAAATCTAGAGTCCGTGGTGACACAAAGAAAGGTGCTGGAGCCCTAGCTAGGAAGATCCGAAAAACCAAGTGAAATAAAATTCTACTGACTCACGAAGACACCCCCGTTCCCACCAAACTGTGTCAGTCCGTGCTACGGTACTGGTAGTTAAACACCTGAACTTTCTGACGCTCCCTCACTCAAGGGAGCTCTGCAATGCACCCAAAACCTCACTCCTCGAAGAACAAATAGAAGTGCAACGACACACACGCATACACAAATACGAACGACACTACAGAGCCATCCCTCGGCAGGTGGGTGCAGCATGAGTCCCATCACTCCTCTCCTCACACGAGAAGCTCAATATCTCACCCGATACTATCAATACATGACTTGGAAGGCATTCGTTTGCACACAACCCGACCGAGCTTCTATGCCTTAGAGTAGTCCTAAAACACATATATGGTACTCGTGAAATTACTTGATCAGTGACTATCCGGCAGTTTCCTCACTACCTGAGGAGCTCAATCGGCTGCAGGTACATTATTAGCTAATCCAACAACTGCAACCATGACTCCTACCGTGGGACAACTCTACGAATTTCAAACACAAATTAAATCCCAATAAAACGTTGGCTTTTTGTGCCTCAGATGATTAGTCTCGTATCATAATGCAGTCGGCCAGAAGGATGTTGGTCAGTAGGTGCTTCATATACCTTTGTCGTAGCACGCGCGCGCCTTTTAATATCGAGGCAAGAACAAGGGAGCGAAGCTACACTGCTGGGCCGTTTTTTCTTCGCCTTGCACAAGGCAAGCCTTGCGAAGCAAAAAAAAACAAAACATTCATAACGGGAAGAGACCAGATAGAAAAACGTCGTATTATCCACCGCGCAACAAGCCAATCAGAGTCGAGGTTGCGCCCTTACCCGGTGGCAACGGAGCTTTTCCGCTCTCGGGCGGTGTGCCTTTGGCGTCGCTACCTGGTCCTGGTTCTTCAACACAGAAAAGTCGGGAAAAGGGTGGGAGCGCAACGCCAAAGCCGTAAAGTGGGTGGGGTGGCATCGGCGTGTCAAAGCAGAGGTGGGTGTCGTAGCAGGCACTCGCGTTTAACATGGTTTGGTACGTGAGATAACGTAACCAAGATTTTTCGTGGGGCCAGATGATGCGGACTGCTACGCGGGGAGGGGGGGAGGGGGGTTCGCGCCCCTATCGAATCAGTCATATTCCAAAACAAAAACAGTCGATGTTTTCTGATATACTATATGCAGAGCAAGGAAGGGTAAGGGTGCGCACGCGGAACGATGAATTGGCTGCACCACAATGGCGATGTTTTATTTCCTCGTCACAAGACACGTGTTTTGATAGAAGGGATACCGTTTTTTCGGGGCTGTTCACAGGTCGGGTAACTTTTCGCGGGTCGGACCGGCACAGGGTGACCTGACCCGACGCTTGAGACTTGAACACCTCCCGACTCGGCCCTAGCTGACCCATGCCATTTCGATCACGTCCCGACTCGATCCGCGAGTTTTTGAAAACTGTAGTGCGTTAGGGGACCGCCGCGTGAGGGAACCGCTAGAGCGTTTTTGGGCGGCGGGACCGCCGAGCGAGGGGACCGCCAACGGGTTTTGAGCAGCGGGACCACCGAGAGAGGGGACCGCGAAGAGGTTTTGGGTAGCGGGACCGCCGAGTGAGGGGACCGCCAAAGACTTTTAAGGCAGCGGGACAGCTGAATTGACTTTATACTTAAACGATCCGCGAGTTTTTGAAAACCCACTGGGACCCGAGCCGTGGGCCGAATCATGATCCGCGAAAAGCCTCGCGTTTTCTTTGCCCAACATTTTTCTAATCGACGGAACTCCTCGACTTAGGGAATGCCTGATGTCGTCGGAACACCAATTGAGTATATAATAGACCGGTCGCCCCGGTGGCGTATCAGGGTATCCTCGAGCCTGGTATAGGTCAGTTTCGTGAGTTCGAGCCCCGCCGAGTGCATACTCGTATATATTCGTTGGGACTTTTTCTTGTGGACAAATTGACTTACTTGCGGAAAGCGCGAGAGCGTGAGTTAGCAACACTCGATGAACCATCGACGAGCAGTGGGATTGCTGAACCCTATGCGAGATAAAAATTCAAGGCGAGAACCTGGGAGGAGAAGGGGTGACACCTGTGACCACGGCTTGTCCAGAAGCTGGAAAGTGAAAGTAAGTGTGCAAAAATATATATATATATCCGTTATATATATATATATATCTTCACTGGTCATGATCCGGCTCGCGGCTCGGCTCAGGAGGCTTTTACAACTCGCGGGTCGAGTCGGGTCCGGCCAGGATGGGGATCGAGCTCTCACGGGTAGCGTCGGGTGCTGGTCAAGGGGGGTTTCCAAGTATCACGGGTCGGGCCGGGTCGCCCTGACATCCCGATCCGACCCGCGGGAACTGGTCCGACCCGTGCAGATCCCTGGTTTCGCTGTACCTGGACCATGAGGTTGCTAGTTGCGCTTCACGTTCACGTCTTGTCAAGGTCAAGTTTTTGGGGTACAATTTTGGTGCAGACTTCTCCCTCAAGCGAGGAGTCGGCACATGCCACACGGTGAAAGGGGAACCACATTTTTTTTTTTTCTGAGGCTCTCTCTTACAACATCATGAGGAGCGTTATTGCCTCACCCCCCCAAAAAAAAACACACTTTTTTTTTAGTAAGCTGAAAGCGCAAACCCAATGACCAAACCCACGGCCTACTAATAGAGATAAAACGTATTCACAAAGTGCAGAACAAGAATGGCATTCCGACGATTTTGTTTTTTTTGAGGAGTCCCTTGCTTTCCGGAAACATTTTTTCCCCCCAGAAAGTGCTATTAGTATCTGTACGGTACCGAAGCACGCGTCAGCCTCGGGAAAGTTCAGGGGTACGGCTACCGTAGCATGTGTGACAACTCACGGGCGGGGGGCATGTGCGTTAACCGTGAATGACGATAATACCGATCGATGACGAATTCCTACTTCGCGGGGCAGCCGCCGTACCATTCGATGTAGTAGTAGTAGTAGTAGTAGTAGTAGTAGTAGTAGTAGTAGTAGTAGCAGCGTTTAGCCAGGATATCACCGGTTCGGGGGGACGGAAGCACACGAGTAGGACCACAGCAGAATAGTAGAGCACAACAAAAACGTACTACTGCTGTAGCTGACGCAGTGGGAAAGGTTGCTCGCCACAACTTCGCCGAGTAAAACCAAACACACGTACCAGATACCATAGTAATCACATTATAGCAAGAATGAGTGTTGTTGCAATAGACACGGCAGTAGGCACACCGCTGGACGGCGTTGTCAAGGCAAAATAAACGTTGGCGGAAAGAGTTTCTCACCAGAACCCAGGGGCTGCTCCATGTATCGACCACCATCTCCGTCGCCACGACCAGCGGTAGCACCGTCTCCGGCCACACTAGCAGCATCATCACCACCACCACCACCACCAGCCACGCCAGCAGCGGCAACAGCAGCACCATCAGCAGCACCAACGGCAGCCACGCCAGCAGCGGCGTCACCAGCACCAACGCCAACGCCAGCCTCACCAGCAGCAGCAGCAGAAACAGCAGCAGCAGGGCTTCTATGGGCGTCAAACGCTGGGCCGCCTCCAAGAGCTGGCGACGTTTGCAGGGTACCTGCCCGAAAAGGCAGATGCGTTCAAAAGCAAACACCCCAGCACCACGAGAGGTGCCAGGTTGTTTTATTTTTTCATGTACGTCGTAAACATATTCTTGCCTGAAAGTGACTCGAATATATTAATACTAGCAAATAAGTAGCGTTTCCCTCTTTGTCAGAGAATTGCGCAATAGCGGTAGTTACGCGCACCACCCGCATATTGTTCCCGTTTCGCTCCCTGATCGCCACGCCAACACGCTCACAAACGCACCAGGTGCGGCACAGCAGAGTATGTTGCGTCTGAGTGGTCTACCAGTTGATAGTGCTATACCAGATATAACAGAATCAACCGTACATTTCGCTGATGATGACCAAGCTAAGGGGCCGGCTGCGCGGTGTTGTCTAATTTTGGCGTGTTCTGATAGCATTGACGAAGCAAAAACCGGCTCGTTTCAGTTGGGCGTGGCACCGCTAGGCAAGCGAAAGCCTGGCCCGAGATTTAGGACGCGTAGTCGTGGTGCTTTCGACAAGGGGGGAGGCCGAAGGAGAAGACGTTCTTGCGCTATCCACACTCAACGACGGGGCCGAGTCATGTACCAATTCGCCGCACAATGACACAATTGCCGTTGTTGGATAAAAGAAACGCCAAAAACGTACCACCCCGATAAAAAGCTCAAAAGCATCGTAGTGTGAATATTTTTTCGCTTATTATAAAGGTCAAAACAGTTTCCTGCGGTGGGACCTGCGCGGGCAGCGGCTGCAGGCGCTCGCCGCGTGGTACTGACGTGCTGACGATGCCGATGGTGAGGCTTCAGGAGACCCGGGTCTGATCCAAGTGGTGATTTTGTCGAGATGGTTAGCGTAGTACATCTCTCCGTTCTTCGTCCTGTAGGCGCTCCACCCTGCATGCGATGCGGCATCACGAGAAAAACAGTTGAGGTTAGCACTTGATCTTAGACGCGCGGAGCAAAAACGCCATACAGGGATGAGATCCAAACCACACGAAACGCCTGTCTGTGGGCAGCTGGCGCATTTGTTGCGACTCGAAACTGCATTACAAAACTGTATTTCACCACCATTAATGGTACCTGGGGGGGGGTGTACTCAATTATTAGCAATGATAATACCTGGGGGGTGGGGTTTGGGGGTGACATTTAGCTGATGCATACTATTTCAATACGTTAATCAGTTTCCAACTTCAAGGAAGGCGGTATGGGAGGTACGGTTATTATGCTCCCATTCACATCAGATTCTGCGTGCACATTGAGAGCAAACATAGGGCCGTCGTCCGTTCTACACCACGCGTCAGACATATTGATAGTTCGATACGTCTCTTTTCACGGCGATGTCGCGCGATTTTGACCCTAACAGGCTGTATCGGACACAAAAAAAAAAAAAAAGGACGCCGGTTCGGCACAAACATGTATATGTACGGTGTAGCCCTCGAAGCAATATGATAGCCTTCATGTCGACGCCAACAAATACTAAAATCCTTGGAAAACGTACGGGCGCGACGTGCCCAACACTCGCATAATATGTATCGGTGAGAGATAATGCTATCATCATTACTGCCATTGCGTATACCGTTCTACTGTCCGATGACGTTTGACTATCATACCACCATCATCATCATCATCGCCGTCATCATCACCACCATCACCATCATCACCATCATCATCACCATCATCAGCACCACCATCATCATTAGCACCACCATCATCATCATCAACATCATCACCATGATCACCATCACCATGATCACCATCACCATCATCATCACCATCACAATCATCATCACCATCATCACCATCATCATCATCATCATCATTACCGTCACCATCACCATCAGCATTATCAGCATCATCACCATCAGCATCACCATCATCATCACCACCATCATCATCATCACCGTCATCATCACCACCCTCACCATCACCATCATCATCATCACCATCACCATCATCACCATCATCGTCACCACCATCACTATCATCACCATCACCATCATCATCATCACCATCACCATCAGCATCATCACCGTCATCACCATCATCACCATCATCATCATCATCATCACCTACAATGAATGGGACCCGAAGGGTGCGCCAGCTAGCGTTGGGCTGCGAAAGCAACTGAGTTCGACACACAACGCGTATGAAAATACGTGGAAGTGTGGTGAGCTAAAGCTTTATTTTTCCCCATCCGCCGGAGGATAAAAAAAAAAAAAAAAAAAAAAAATCATCATCATCATCACCATCACCATCACCACCACCTTCACAACCACAGCATATATATTATGTCGTACTACACAGTACCTCTCCATGACCGTTCCTATCCACATTGTTCTCCCTCGGTGACACGCGCCTGTTCGCGAACAGCACGCAGTACCAGTAAGCGACGCCCAAAAGGCACGCACCAGACCACCACTCACTATACACTCATTATACATACCGGGAGGAAGCGGGGGCTTTCCGCCGCCACTGTTTTCTTGATGGATTCTTGTACGAGAGCCACCCAAAAAGTCGCTGCCGGAGTGCGCTGTGCTTGTAATTTGGTTGCACATTTGTGGCGACGTCCTTCCACGGGGAGGGGCGGGAGGCGGGAGAGGGGGATGGGGGGGGGGGGGGGGGGGGGGGGGGGGGGTGATCCTATCTCCGATGGCCGAACTCCCTTGGATCCTAGACCCGCATCTTTATTATATATATCGGGACGGGGTACACAGACGCGCGCTACGATACATAAAGAGGTAGCAACTTTTGGGCAAATTGTGTTCTGAAAGCACGGCTCACTTAATCCCAGATCGTCGGGATATATCGTTCTTGTTTTTCCGAAATGAAGCACGTTGTTTTGTACTTCGAAGTATAATTCTGGGTTACGGGTTGTTCGTCGGACTGCACGTTTTCAGTTTTCATATCAAAATCAGTTTTTGGGGTGAGTGAAGGTATATAGAGCTCCTTGAGTCATAAGCTCGCCGGGGGAAAAAAAAAAGGCGTGTCTGATGTACGTCTGTACCGTGGCCCATGGGAACTACATCGGGTGTTCACCAACCAGGCAGACATCGCTTGCCGGGGGGAGGGGGACGGGGACGGGGACGGGGGTACTCAATATTCGATGTTCATGCATGGCCGTAGTCGTATGGCCATAGGCCCTCGCATCCCTCCTATTCCGGGACGAAGCACGTCGGGTTTTCACCAACCAGCGGGGGGGGAGGGCGGGGGGGGCAGGTGCGGCAAGGTAGGAAGAACATAGATTTTGTCGCCTCCTTGCATTCCTAAAACGCTTTAAAATAGTTTCTGAACGACAGGGCGTCCTTAACCCCCCAAATCGTCGTCTGAAAGTCATTCTGGTTTCGAAATAGGAAAAAATATATATACCAGGTATATATATATATCTAGGCCACGGGGGGGGGGGGGGGTGGCTCATAGGGCTGCTTCCCTTTCGGTTTACTCAAAACACTTCCCGAGTGACCTACCCTCAGAAGACACCTACTACGGTTAAGGTATAACGTTTTTTGGCTTGAATGGTTCTCTGAATGACGGGGACTCCTTGCCTCCACATCGTCTGAGACAAAGTAATTAAGGTATACCGTTTTTTGGCTGGCATGGTTTTCTGAATGACGGGGGCTTCTTAATCCCCAAATTGTCTGGAATAGAGGTATAAAGGTATACCGTTTTTTGGCTGGCACGGTTTTCTGAATGACGGGGGCTCCTTCATCTCCAAATCGTCTGAAATAGAGGTGGTAAGGCATACCGTTTTTTGGCTGACACGGTTTTCTGAATGACGGGGGCTTCTTAATCCCCAAATTGTCTGAAATAGAGGTATTAAGATATTATACCGTTTTTTGGTGAAAACGGTTTTTTGAATGACGGGGGTTCCTTAATCCCCAGATCGTCTAAAATAGAGGTGGTAAGGTATACCGTTTTTTGGCTGAAATGGTTTTCTGACTGACGGGGGCTCCTTAACCCGAAATCGTCTGACACAGAGGTATTAAGTTATACCGTTTTTTGGCTGAAATGGTTTCTGACTGACGGACGGTGCTCCTTAACCCGAAATCGTCTGAAATAAAGGTATTAAGGTATACCATTTTTTGGCTGAAAAAAAATCTGGCTGACGGACGGTGCTCCTTAACCCGAAACCGTCTGAAATAAAGGTATTAAGGTATATCATTTTTTGGCTGAAAATATTTCTGACTGACGGACGGAGTTCTTCAACCCGAAAATCGTCGGAAATACATGAAGGTATTAAGGTATACCGTTTTTTGGCTGAAATGGTTTTCTGAATGACGGACGGGGGTTCCTTAACCCGAAATCGTCTGACATAGAGGTATTAAGGTATACCGTTTTTTGGCTGAAAATGTTTCTGAATATGACGGGGCTCCTTAACCCGGAAATCGTCGGAAATACCTAGAGGCCATTTTTTGTTGGTGTTGCATGATTCTCGTTGTGTACCCTCCTACAAGGCCATGGGATTTTGTTCATTCCGGTGTATAGGGATTGTAGTTTTCTCCAAATTTCAGTTTTTGGGAGAGGTTTTGAGCTCCGAAAATTGAGGGGTAGTATTAAGAAAAAAAGTGGTGCACCTCTATCGTGGCACGCGTAAAGAAAAAAAAAATGTGCACGTACCTCCTACCGTCGCATGTGCGTTCATGGTTCAGACGCACGCCACGCGCGGTGGGTTTTGTTAAACACGTCCCCGCGGACAGATCAGATCCCTATGCTGCAGATGATCTATAGAGGTATATGCGTCTTTCACATCAGATGGACCTCTGGTATAGATGATCTGCCACGTGGCCTATAGATCATGTTTGCCGGCTGAGAAATGGACGGCCTGAAATGATCCATGACACATGTTTTCCTGGGTTGGATCCGTACGCTCTGAGTACAGATCCTGCACAGCGTATCGCACCAAACAGACAAAACGATATCTAGAGATTATCAACGTATAGATCGAGATCTGCCCGGTGCGCGGGCATGTTGCGCGTTCGGGGTCTGCCGTCCTTGGGCGCACGCTGCGGTAGATAGGATACCCCCCTTTTTTCACTGCCTTTTCACTACCGGGTCAAAGCCAAAAAAGGGTACTCCTCAGATCAAGGCTACGGTAATAGGGGCGTACCCCCAATTTTCACTACTGGGTCAAAGCCAAAAAAGGGTATACCTCTGATCGAGGCTACGGTAGGGGGGTACCCTTAATTTTCACTACCGGGTCAAAGCCAAAAAAGGGTATACCTCTGATCGAGGCTACGGTAGGGGGGTACCCTTAATTTTCACTACCGGGTCAAAGCCAAAAAAGGGTATACCTCTGATCAAGGCTACGGTAGTAGGGGGGTAGCCGCCAAGCCACTACTAAGAAAGGCCCCCAAAGGGACCTCTCCTACCGTGGGCCGAGTTCGTTTTGTTTCTGAGCCTCTTCGCTATGAGCAGCGCTATATCTATAACTTACCCCCCCCCAAACTCTTATCCGATTAACAATCCCCCATGGCTCAAGAAGCCATGAACCGGAGCGTATTGTGCAACACAAGAAATACGAGTTCCGACGATTTTGGTGTTGGAGAGCCTTGTCCTTCGTTTTAGAAAGCGTTTTTCGGCCAACGAAAAAACAATGTCGCGCTATGACCTCCGTCGGTCGTGGCGCACGTCTTGTCGGCTCACCTTTCGTCGAGAAGAGCGTTGCTGCCCGCGGTTGCGCTGTCGGAGGAGGAGGAGCTGCTTTTACGTTCGGAGTGACCTAGCACGTGCATCAACACGTTGCGACACGTGAGCAGGGTCAACATCAGTCCTTTCTCAAGAGGAGGGAAGCAAGCGCACGCGCAGACACGGCACGCTAAAACAGGAGCCAGCCGAACTATCCGAGACGCGTCATCCCATCCCGTTTCCCACACCTGACGCGCATCAACGCGCCGCGCTCGTTGTGAGCAGAAGCATAGCGTCGGAGACGGACGCTGCGATAGAGGTAACAATTTCTGAGGACCTTTCTGAGGACCTTTCTGAGGACCCTTCTTTGCTCGAGGCGCCCTCTGAACCAGATAACAAGCTGAGATCAAACGTACGCTTAATCCGGTGAAAAATCCCATGCCTTCAGACGCAGAAGGAATATAACATAAGTAACGCACAGGTTGGCATTCCATTGGTTTTTTTGGGTACTTCCATACTCTCATCAACTACAACGGCTTTGGCCAAAAAAGGGATACCCTTTATCTTCAGAGCGGTAAGCACATGTGGAGGCATGACTGACACTACATGCCAGATAAAACAAACAGGAATACCGAGACGAATGACCCTCCCAGATTATCATTCCGCCCCCTGCCCCCCCCCCCCGCTTGCCGGGGGGTTTCGAAGCCGCGCAACCCATTTAAAGCAGTTCGAACTAACCAAAGCGCTGTTTACGAAAAAAATTGGCCCTTACATCCTACAAAAGCAAGTGGGCGTCCAGGGCTAATCCCTCACGGATTACTTAATGCCAATTCCTCCCCTCAAACGAGCGAGATAGATCGAAGAGGATTGACGAGGCCCCTAACCACTTCTCCCTTCCACGAGCGAGGTGGATTCAAGACGACTGGCGAGGTAAGGATGTCGCCACGCTACAGCACTCGGCTTAGCCACGCCAGAGCAAAGCCGGGATACAACTACCCCCCGCCCTCCCTTCCCCCCCCCGCCCTCCCTCCCCCCCCCCCCCTCCCTCCCGGCGTTCGCGATCCAGTCTGTTTTTGCTGCCAATAACTGCGGAAAACGCCAGAACAGAAAGCTATGCACTACCCTCACTTTACTATAAATAGTCATCCGAAAACACCCTTTGATAGAGATGCGAGAGTTAGGCGAGTGCAGCCGAAATGCGCTCAGAAATGTAGTACTCGAAGTTGGAACTTTGGGCGGGGAAACTCGGCACCAGGCCATTGACCCGCAAGAAGCCCAGGAGAACGTCGAAGTATGAGTGGAACCCGGCCGGGGCAGGGGACCTAATCGAACCCAACCTGTACATCAAATGATCGACGGCAGAGCTAAAACAACCATTCGGAAAGATAGATAATGGCAACGCATACGAAGTACAGTGTGCTCGAGGGAGCACGAAACCACCCGTGCTCGTCGTCACCCGTCGCTCTCCGTAGTATGTACATGGTACCTACGACCCGCCCGGTCACTCAAATCTCGCACACTACACATCGACGCTTGTCGTTTTTGCTTCCAAGAGTTGGATCGGACGGGCGCTGCGACGGAGGCAGCACGTTTGGCCTGAGAAGGTTTTTCTCTGAACGATAAAACGACGGGGGGTGTTCCTTAACCCCCACACTCGTCCGGAAACAAAACTAAATTCCATCCTTGTTTTAGAACAACGCGATTTTTTTTCAGTGTACCCACTATACGTACTCGTGAGGTCCATGGGATCGTTCATCTCTCGGGGGTGAACTCTTCTTGTCACTTTCCCCTACACAAGGCAAGACGAGTGCTACACGATAGAGGCATACCTTTTTTTTGGCGAAAATGGTTTCTGAATGACGGGGCTCCTAAACCCAAAATCGCCGGGAAAAAAAAAAATAATGGGCCATTTTTTTCCCCCCATCATTCTCGTCGTGTACCTACTACGTAGGACATAGGATTTTATCACCCCGCGTTGGCAGTTGCAGTTATTTTTTTCTCCAAATCAGTTTTTTGGGCGAGAAGGTCTTAACCCCTTTACAACTGGAAACCCGTTTTTGGGGACAAAATTACTTGGATTTAGTATAGGGAGGGGTTTGGGGGCTCTAAAGGGGTTGAGCTCCCAAATTGAGGAAACCTCAGAAAAAAAAAAAATCGGTGCGCTTTTTATCGTAGCACGCCTCGCAGATCAGTTTTAACGCGAGAGGTATAGAGCTTGTCAAAGTGACCAAGTCTCACGAAAAACGATTCGACGCAGCATGCTACGATACAGGCAGCGCTTTTCTATTTTTACTGAAACGTTGCCTTCTTAACCCAAAAAAATGGTCAGAATTATCGTTATTGTTTTTTTTGGCCAATCAATCATTGTTCGTTGTATGTATACCTAAACCAATTGGACTAATTAGTTTTTGCGTGAGGTATACATCTCCTCGAGTGACCACCCTCTTGAGAGGTCAAAAATGGTGCCTTAGAAAAATCACAGTGCGCCTGCACCGAAGGTTTTGTCGATGGATGGTTAGCCTCACCCTACCGCCCCCCCCCCCCCCCCCCCCCCCCCCCCGCATTGTATCCGCCTCCATCCGCAGTAGCTATAACCCAACGAAAGACTTATAACGACCTGTCGGTGGTAGTGTACCGAGCACAATCCTCTAGCGAACACTCAAAAACAGCCCTTGGTATATTGTAGAGCGCAACTAACTAAAGCACGAAGCGGCCGCCTGTGTGTGCCTTTTCTGTATCCTGCCCGACCCCCTCACCAAGCGCAACGTCTAGCGAAAACTCAGAAACAGCCCTTGGTGTTGTAGAGCACAACTAAATACAGCACGAAGCGGCCGCCCGTGTGTGCCTTTTCTGTATCCTTCCCGACCGCCGCCGTCCCCCCCCCCCCCCCCACCCCCACCCCCCCCGGCTTCGCGCTGTGCCGCTTTGTGAATCCTCGTTACCTGCGGGAGGAGACTCCGTGCGTGTTGCTGCTTCGATATTCCCTGGATCTGCCGGCTTGTCGCACGATCTACCGGTGCACATCGGTACCGAGGCCTCCGGGCTGCTCGGGCGACGTGTCACCTCAGCCACAGGCATGGCTGGTACTTCTCCCGTCACTGGATTTTCCCACTGGGTCGTCTTCATTTGTTTTTTTTTTTTTTGTTTTTTTTCGTGCCGCGTGTCGAGAAACCGTGTTGGCAACGGAAGCGAGAAGGGTGTGAGCTGGGGGGAGGGGGGGGGGGGGGGGGGGTCGTTGGCCTAGTTGCCCGTTCAGTTTATCCAGCGTGTTGGGCGTAGGAGGGCGCATGCTACAGTAGGGAAGTACCTAGGGCAGGCCACTACTAGTACAGAAGATAAGGGACTCATCCCAAGATAGGGGGTGAAGGAGAAGATTCTAAGAAATTTCTGAGCTACTAACACGAGCAGGTTAATATCTCACCATCGCCGAAACATGCCTTCCAAGACACTCGCTCGCGCGACCCGACCAGCATGTCTACGCGCTACAGCAGTCCTAGCACAAACATACTCGTGGAGAAACAGCATGCTATCCGATAGCTCCACACTATTAAATAAAGGAGTTCGACCGGGGTCAGAAACGCTTGGCACCCCTAAAAAGCCTCCTAAAAAAGGCAACTCCTACCGTGGTATGGCTCTACTAAGGTGTGTCTGCAGCTTCTTCTGAGGCTCTTTGCTGGAGGAGCTCTTCTTAGATCTATAGACGCATGAGACGATAGAGAGGTCCACCATTTTTTTTATTTTATTTTTTCTTGTTTTTTCGTCCAAACACGTCAGCTGTGAAAGTTCGATAAATTTAGGGTTCGACCCTCATCTATCTCTGCAAGAGATGTGTGATACACCTGATTTTTTTGACAATGACGAGAGGAGTTTAAATTAACACACGATATACTTCGTATATGCATTTGGAAATATTTTTGTTTCCGGCCCTCCTCACCGACGGAAAGCTCTGCATAGTAAACTCACCCAAATATGGATTGGTTCACCGACGGAAAGCGCTGTATAGTAACTCACCCAAAAAGGGACTGGTTTCACCGACGGAAAGCAATCTGCATACATAGTAATTCACCCCCAAAATGGATTGTTTTTAGCAAAGAAAGGCCGAAAAGTACAGACACAACTATTCACCAAACCCCCGTGGCCCAGGTTGAACACCAAGAAAAAACAAAAAGAAGACGCGTGCTACGATAGAGGTATACCGTTTTTTGGCGTAAATGTTTTTTGAATGACGGGCCTCCTGGATAAACCCAAAATTGTCGGAAAATAAATAAATGATGGGACACATTTTTTTTTTTGTTGCGTGATTCTCGTTGGCCATGGGATTTTTTCATTCGGTTCACAGCATTTTTTTTTTCTCTCCCAACAAATCCATGTGAACTTGGGAGAGGTGTCCTAAAGCTCTGAATCGAGGAATTTCGGACAAAAAAAAAGGGTGCCTGTTTAGAGTACATTCTATCGTAGTCAAATGAATGCCCCCTCCTCTCGTTTTTTTTGCAAAAAACAAGTTTTTTTTTGTTTTGACGTTCCGACGGTCGTGGGTTCAGGGCATTTTACAGAGAAGAAAATACCTGGTATATGTTTTTTTAAAGCTAACAAGGGCTACCTCTACCGCGGCAGTCATTAAAAAGAAAAAAAAAAAACTGTTGATTTTTGATCAAATAATAATTTAACCCCTTTAGAACCCCCAAAACCAACCCCTGAAACTAATCCCAAGTAATTTCCCCCAAAAAACGGCTTTCCAGCTGTAGAGGGGTTGAGCGCAAAATCGTACAACGAAGAAATCCCCCCCTCCCGCCTCATCATGGGCTACTGCTGCTGCTGTGTCTCGTAACCCGGCGGTGAAATGGGGAGTACCTCCCCCTACTCTGTCAATAGTCTCAAGTCTGCAGTCGGAGTGAAATACCAACTCACTGCCTTGGGATGGAGTACGTATGACTTGCTGCCATTATTTTTATTATTGTTGATTGACATCATTTTGTTGTTGTATGTTCCACACGGCCGCCGTCGACATCCGTATAATAGGGAGCCAAATACGTGTTCAAAAAAGAGTGGCATTTTGCCTTTAAAAGGCAGTACGAGCGGCCGGTGTATCACGCAGCTCGCTGCGAAGATGTGAGTGCACCTCGACCCCATAAATTTGGCGAAGCAAACTCGCAGCTGACGTATTTAAAAATAACTTTAAAAACAACAACAACAACAAAACTTTGTGTTTGTACAATACTATCGTATAGGCGATAAATACGTACCATGGTATAGTATAGGCCAAATGGGACTATTCGTTGGGTTGCGGTTGTTCCCCCCCCCTCTAAATTAAAATATGTTCGGGGTAAGGTACAGAGATGGGGAGGTTCTCAAGCCTCAAGGGTTTGGCCTCCTCTAAATTCCGGCGCTACTCCCGCTGCCGTAACATGCGATTGATGCCGGCATTTTACCCCTTTCATTCACAAGTTTTCACGGGTCAGGTCGAGTCGAGTCAGGGTAACTAACTCGTCCCGACCCGCGAGGTTTCTTCCGATCCGACCCGACCGGATCCGATCCGACCCGACCCGACCCGACCCGACCGGACCCGACCGGACCCGACCGGACTCGACCCGACCCGACCCGACCCGACCCGACCCGACCCGACCCGACTCGACCCGACCCGACCCGACCCGACCCGACTCGACCCGACCCGACCCGACCCGACCCGACCCGACCCGACCCGACCCGACCCGACCCGACCCGACCCGACCCGACCCGACCCGACCCGACCCGACCCGACCCGACCCGACCCGACCCGACCCGACTCGAGCCTCGCATGTTGAGAACTTCCTGGCGTGATCCGTGGGTCGGGCCATGACCTAACAAAAGCCCTGCTTTCATTCGAGATCAGTTTGGAAAACTTGGAGGGAGAGGCCAGCGCGGTTGGACAAAAGGACAATCAAATGAAGCTGGAGCCTACAAGCAGCGCCGACTGACATCGCTACCTGAGGCGAGGCGCTCCACTACCGATCCCCGAATGATCCGATACACGAACAACGGCGAGTTAAACCAAAACGCCGGAATGTATTTGATAAACCACTGCAGAGAGAGAGGTCACAAAAAGCCAATTAATGTTTCGTACGAGATTGACACTTTTTTTCGAGCTCTTGAACATGCCTTCGACGGTGTGGTGAAAGCGCTCATTTTAGCAAAACTGTCCACCGTGTTCGCTTGGGTCCGAGAGACCAGCAAAATGACGATGTTTAACATGTTGTACAGAATTTGCATAACTTCCCAGGCGTTCCATGAGCAAGTTTGCTGGGTATATTTGGCATTTAGTACTTGGATAGATAGGAAGAGCACTCCGGCTCTCTCCCCCTCGCTCTGTCCTTTAGTACAGCGAATGTAAAGAGCCTCATCCGACCGTCGCGTGGCGGTCAGGCCATCCGGACTTGGAACTTACGAGCACATCGCATCGGCGTTCGACTTACCTTTGTGACGTGGTCGACGAACACCAGTTTACCACGGACCAACTTGGCATCCCATCCTGTGCGTATCCAAACGAAAAGGAGGCAACACGCCAACCGCAGATGCACAGGAAGCGCAAAATAGCGAGACCAACACGGGGGAGCCAAAACATCACCGGTACACACGCAAGAGGAGTTGCACAAGCCCAAAAAAGAGATCAAGCGAAGGAAGGAAGGGAGGAAGGAAGGAAGGAAGGAAGGAAGGAAGGAAGGAAGGAAGGAAGGAAGGAAGGAAGGAAGGAAGGAAGGAAGGAAGGAAGGAAGGAAGGAAGGAAGGAAGGAAGGAAGGAAGGAAGGAAAAACACACAGCTCCTTAAGAGGAGAGATTAAAAAAGGTTATGTGCTCTAGACTGACCCTACCCGTGTATATACGTCGAACAGTATCAGATACCCAATACGAAACCTAAAGAAGAGCCTATAGTCTATGGTGGTGGAAATCCCAACGCTTTTTTCACGCCTACGGGACGGGTTCGGGGAACGGCGCTGAACTCTGAGTGCCATAAATATGAAAAATCAAGCTCAAGCCCGAACCTCGCCATGTGTATGATATATTGTCCGACAACAAAGCAAACCCGGTGGTTCCGTGAGAAAACGCCCACAAAAAGCTTCATGCAGCATTTATTTACCAGCAGCTACCACATGCTCGTACCTTGACCAGTACTGGCACCGACGTGAGAACATGCCCACAAAAAGCTTCGTGCAGCGGTTCTCTACCAGCAGCTACCACATGCTAGTACCTTGGCCAGAACTGGCGCCAAGAAGGCACGGTGACCACAACCAATATGTTTCCTAAACCAAGCAGTTTAGTAGAACGACCGGTACAGCGGCTAACGTACCGATTGGTTTAACGGTTGGAGTGTGTAACGGCTATTAATATTGTACCGGTTGGTGTGTAACCATTGGCGTAGCGGATAGTGTAAATGTAGGTGTGACGGCTAGTATTATAGCGAACTTTGGTGTAACGGGTAGTGCAACCTTAACCTTCGATGGTTCCAAGCTGAAGGTAAAATGTGTGTAGAAACCAAAATTCCGGCTAGTGTGCGTAACGGTCATTGGAACGGTCAGTGGAACGGTCAGAAGGGCGTTTAAGATGTGCCAGGTACAAGGTACCGATTTTGATTGGGTAGCAGGAAGTTGGGTACGAAAATGTGTTAAGAATAGTATCGAAACTGTCGAGTGTCACGATCCAAGGCCAGCCCAACACCTGAAAGATCAACGAAAAACTAGGTTCGAGATTTTTTTTCCTACCGTTTTACTATTTTTTTTGTTCTCGTTAACCTACGTATACGGGCTGGTTTGAGTTAAACGACGGGAATTTATTCCCCGGCGAACGTCCACGCCGTTTTCTTCGATTCGGACACTGTGAAATTTTGCCCACGTCTTCTATGTGCCATCGCAAACACCTCACCTGTCGGGGTTTCCTTGTTTGTTTGCCTGATTTTTCGTCCAGTCAGGATTTTGTAGAAAAATAGGACCATCTTAGACCAAATGTTTTCGGCGAAAACGAAAACAGATGAAAAAACACACCCGGAGGTCAGACCTCGGGATGGGCCTATAGAACACGTGTGCAAAATGTCATTGTCTATCTCTCGAAAACGGCGTGGACATTTGGATTTGTGCGCGTAAAAATGGGTTAAGATACCTTTAGATTACTTGTTTTTTCTAGTGTAGGACCCGTTTTTTTCGTTATATTCTGCTTAATATTGGGCATCTCGCCGCAGGTCAGAGATCTTCGATTTGTTTTGCGCCAAAAATTCTACAGACATGCTTCGGAGTACCTCCAACCGGTTCGCGCAAAACGTGGCGCAAGTTTGTTTTCGACCCCCGCTTGGAACAGCCTTAGTATAGGTGAAAACATTGACGGCCTGTCATTGGTCGATACGCGTTTTGCTCCTACAGGCAGCCCGAGGCCGTTAACAACAAAACTGGCCATGTCACCCTCCTCCACTGGTCATGGGGCGGGGGGGGGGGGGGGCGTACTCATTTGTTGCTTGCCTTAGTCATTTGACCATTCATTGACCACGCAATCCTTTCGAGACGGAGCACCGTTCCTACTCCTGGTATAGACACACACCTCCAGCATTTGGGCGCTCGTTACGGTTCTTCCACACGTATTACATAAAAAATGTTTGCTTATCCTAACCCCTTCCTGTTACGCCGTCTGTGGCCACTATCTGCCTCCATGGGGGTTCGTAATATTTATCCTTCGACTAGATTTTGCGAGCGTCATTCGTGGGGGAGCCATTTTCCGCCTTCAAGCTTGAGCCAGCCTGTAAGGTTTTCGTGGATTGGTTGGCCTTGGGTTATGGTGTTCGTCGGTTTTTCAATGCTATTTTTTCTTTACATTTTTTCCAACTCAACAGAGCTTGGAAAAAAAAATCGCAAACACCGTGGTATTCGCAAACACGCTATTAATAGTGTAATGTTTAGTGTAAACTGTCAGTAAAAAAAAAGGTGAGTACGCAGTTTCGGGTGGCGGTTATTGATAGTGCAACGGTTGGTGTACCGGCTGGTGGTGTAACAGTCAGTGGAGCGGTCAGTGTAGTGATCAGTGTAACGGTTGGCGCAACTGAACGCCAGCGTAACGGTCAGTGCAGTGATCAGTGTAACGGTTAGCGCAACCGAACGCCAGTGTAACGGTTAGTTTAACGGATATTGTTACGGTTAGTGTACCGCGAAGCACAATGCTAGTCAGTTTCACCGCATGTGTAACGGTTTATTGTGACGGCGAGTGTAACAGCCAGTGTAACGGTTCGTGTAACGGTTAGTGTATCGCCGGTTATGGCGCACCTAGTAGCCGTTAGTACAGCCGTTAATGTAACCGTTTTCGTGTAACGGCCTGTGTAACAGTTGCAGTAGGATACCCCGGCTAGTGCAAAATACCGGTTAGTTCAGCCGCAAGTATAACGGTTGGTGGAGCGGTAAGAGTAACATTTAATGTGCCTGGTATCGCTTAATCCAACGGTGTGAGTGAAATGGATAGTGTAGCGGCTCGTGTTACGGTTGGTTGTTGTATCAAAACCGTAACGTCCAGTCTAACTGTTGGTGTGCCGGTAAGTGTAGTGTAACCGGGGGTGTAACGGGTGCTTTAGTAGCCGGTCACATGCGACGGTGCAGGTGCACCATTGTATTTCTAAGGTTCTCCACGAAACGCCTTTACAGCTGGAAACCCGTTTGGGGGACAAAAATACTTGGAACTAGCATAGGGAGGGGTTTTAGGGCCCTAAAGGGATTAAGGAGAGCTTAAAAATCTCCCCCAAAAACTAATTCGGAAAAAAATCTAAAACTTGTTTATGATACCGGATGAAGCAATCCGATGACCTACAATAGGTACTCATGGAAATCGTGCCAAAAAAGAACGAATTTCCGACGTTTTTTTGGGGGGTTGAGGAGCCCCGTTTCCCGCCGGAAACCGTTTAAGACAGGAAAAAGTTATACCGCGATCGTTGAATGCGTGAGCGGTTTCTGTATTGGCTTGCGTATCTTGGCGAGTTGTAACGGTTTTGGTGAGACGGATAGGGTGACGGTTGGAGGAACGGATAAGTGTAGCTGGTTGTCAGCGTAGCCCGCCGGGAGTTCTGACGGTTTGTTTATCAGCAGAAGTTTGTGCGTAACTTTGTGCATTTGGTGAGTGAGTATAACGCGGTTAGTGAAACGGATATAGTGGTGTAAAACGATCAAGAGTAACCGTCAGCGTAACGGCTAGATTAACGGTGAGTGTCATGGCTGGTGTGACGGCTAGACACAACATGTATGTGCCAGCGTTGAGGTGCAACTATATATATTCGGTTTCGGAGGATCCTCGCTCTACTGTAGCATCAAGGTCACGGAAGCGGGGGAGGGGGGGGTTTAGTCAGTTTGTGCATGGCCGTGTAGTCCTACGACCATAGACCCTCGCATCCCCTACTATGCCGGGACGGAGCACGTCGGGTTTTCACCAACCAGGCAGACATTGCTTGTACCAAGCGCGAAGCTCCGTGAGGTGTTCGGCGAGTCACACGAAGGGTGAACTGCATCCTTCCAAGAACCAGGGGGCATGTTCAGGGGGGGGGGGGGGGGGGTTCAGTACCGGATCTGGTTGACGCGCACGAGTGATTCCGTACCTCGCGCACAAGAGCACTTCACGAACGCGTTTTTTTTTGCCGCAGCGCAGCTTGCCCTTCCATTCATCGCGGATCATTGGTTTTGCAAGTTTAAAACGGTACGAAAAGCTTGAGACCGCGAAGGGACCGAGACGGGTTACTCGCGCGAGTAGCCCGAGCCACCGAAAAAAAAGGAAATAGGCCCCCTACCGTACCCTTAGTCTATCTCCTATATAGGAAATAGACCCCCTTCCGGTACGTAAAAGGACCTTCCGAAGGAGCGCGTTAATTGGACGAAGTCTCTTCGATAAGTCGGGCAAAAAATTGCGGTAATAGTTGATATCACCCATAAGTGCGCGCACCTGCTTGACGTCAGTGGGCATCGGCATATTGGTCAATGCCGACACTTTTTCCGCATTTCGGCGTGGGCCCGCTGGAGAAATGGAGTGGCCTAGAAAGTTCGCATCGGTGGCGCCCAAACGCGCCTTCGAGGGGGAAAGCTTGAGATTGTGCTTTCGAAGGCGTTCAAAGAGGGAGCGAATCGTCCGAACATGCGATACCGGGTCGGAAGGGGGTAAAGTTTGCCTCCACGCCTGCTATGGAAAAGTTGGTGAGAGAAATCTTGGCGGAGCTCACGATCCCGTCGGTTCTCGTTTCCCTGATTGGGACGCCGTCGCCGACGGCACACGCCCGTTTCACGTGTACTGCGATGCCTGCATCGACGGGTTCGGAGCCGCTCTCGAACAGGAGCAGACGGACGGCTCCATAAAACCCATCGCGTACATCAGCCGAGCTACGCTCGACTCGGAAAGGCATTGGACTCCTCTCGATTTGGAGGTTGGCAGCATCGTCTGGGCTCTCAAGCGCCTCCGCGGCTACCTTTGGGGCACCAAGTTCCGAATATTCTCAGACCACAAGGCTCTGGAAAGCATAGGCAAAGTGGGGAACCACAACGCCCGAGTCCAGAGATGGCGGGTAGGTGCTCGCCTCATCTGCCCGAAGGCGGACGAGTTGTCGCGGCGGGCCCAGACTGCTCCGACCGAAAGGTCTTCCGCCTTGAACGACGACCGTCGCTCTGACGTTAGGAGGGCCGTGGCCGCTGCTACCACCGCCTCCGCCAGATGCGCCGATAACTCAACCCTCGGCGTGATAGCCATGTACTGAATGCTGCCAGACATGAAAGCGTCGTACCCGGGTCGTGTCTCTTGGGAGGCAACATCCAGTGGGCGCACCGTGGAACGGGTAGCTCTCGCCGGAGTCCATGTAGCTGAGAGGGCAATGGCTTGGCGTGCCCTCTATATCGCGCGGGACGCCTCGCGAGCAGCGGCCCTCGCCTGGTCGAGGGCTTCATCCTCGCGGCGTCGACGTTCGTCATCGAGCCGTCTGCGTTCCTCTCGACGAAGCCAACGCAACCTTGCTTAGTCGAGAGGAACGCAGACGGCTCGATGACGAACGTCGACGCCGCGAGGATCAAGCCCTCGACCAGGCGAGGGCCGCTGCTCGCGAGGCGTTCCGCGCGATAGAGAGGGCACGCCAAGCCATTGCCCTCTCAGCTACATGGATTCCGGCGAGAGCTACCCGTTCCCCGGTGAACCCGCTGGGTGTTGCCTCCCAAGAGACACGACCCGGGCACGACGCTTTCATGTCTGGCAGCATTCAGTACATGGCTATCACGCCGAGGGTTGAGTTATCGGCGCATCTGGCGGAGGCGGTGGTAGCAGCGGCCACGGCCCTCCTAACGTCAGAGCGACGGTCGTCGTTCAAGGCGGAAGACCTTTCGGTCGGAGCAGTCTGGGCTCGCCGCGACAACTCGTCCGCCTTCGGGCAGATGAGGCGAACACCTACCCTCGCCTTGGTCAAAGCCTTAAGATTGGCCCACGACGACGCCCCTGACCCAGTCCTGTGGCCGACTCCAAAGGAAGCGCTGGAAGGAAGGCGCTCCACCAAAAAGCAGCGCGGTGGCAGCCGCGATCGGGGGGACCGCAACCGGTGAGGTGGTAACTCCGGGGATGGTGGCGGCCAGACTGGGGGAAACGGGGAAAATGGTGGGCGTGGTGGCCACCACAACCACCGCGGGGGTGGCAACGGTGGTGGAAGCGCGGGGGGAGCGTCGGGTACTGGTGGTGGCCCACAGCGCCGCCAAGGGAGCAACCAGGCCCGAACCAACCGGAGCGGCGGTCGCAGCTCGGGAAGAGGCACCGGAGGACGGCGAAACAGCGCACAAGGGCTTTCAGCGTGGGACGGCTCGTCAACCTCCTCCCGCTCGTCTTCGAGCTCGAACACGGACCACGGCGAGGTGACAGTGGTAGCCGGCAAGAGGAAAGTAACTCCCTCCCTGGTGGATATTGCCTCCTCCGCTGAACGGCTGAGCAAACTGACTGTGTCGGGTGACCGCACCAAGCCTGTTTCTTCGGATTTGGCCCGCGATCGTACCGCCGAACTTGCTATCGCCGCGGCACTAGCCAAATCCACGCTTGATGACTCGGTTAGGCGTGACTGTGTTAAGCTCTCCTACAAGGACGTATCACGCATTTCTGTGCTACCGTTCCCCGCCTCTTCGAACAAGTCTGACGGCACACAGCAACTCACGCGTTCGGTTCGGTTTGCAGTGACTGATATACTCATGCGCTGTGACAGGGTACCCTGGTCGTCTCCCGTCTCTGGGCTGAGGAGGGCGTCGGCAGGGCGAAATTGAACAATGACGAAAAAGCGAGAGCCCTGCGTCTCAGATAGCAGCGTTTTACCCGAAGCCTGGCCCGGCACTAAGCAAGGGGTTCGGCAGGACAAGAATAAAAAAAAATGGGAAGAACCGCCCCAAAAACCGACGACGAAGACTCTCAGGACACTACGAACAACCCAAAGACAAAGACTTAAACCTCATAACTCCAAAAAATGAAGAACTATTGAGGAGCGGTGGCGGCTTGAAAGTCAACTGGCCACGACCGCGCCTCGAGATTCATCTACGTTACGTTGGATCCACGAGGAAACGCACTGGCGATGTGAACTTGCAGGTACCAAGAGCCTCGTACGGCTCCCGTCGAAGTTGTGTAGCGCGCCGGGAGAAGCGGAGGTTTAATCGGTCCCGGGTCGTCCAGAAAGCGGACCAGGTATACCTTGTCCTCGGTAGTGCTCGCGCTGATTTTCCAAGCCACCATAACCCATCGCCTCGCCATAGTACCTTATCTGTGGTTGGTTTGCCGTAGAGCCTTTTCTGCCACCCCCCGCCACACCGGCGACATGCGGCAGGTTCTAGAGCCTTTTCTGCCCCCCCCGCCACACCGGCGGCAAGCGGCAGGTTCTTGGTGGGTGACTTTTGCCTTGCTGTAGGGTCTGCGTTTCTTCCAACTGCTTATCTTCGCGTGTTCCTGGATCCATAGCCAGACCGTTAGAGGTGTGGGAGTGGGTTTTGAGGAGCCGCATCTTCGACTCATGGTCTAGTTCGTGGAAAAGGAGTTTCCCCGAATCTCCCATATTTCTGCATATGCGACTTATCAGGGTGGGCTAGCGTTAAGATACGGCCTCGAAAGGACTGTAATTATCCGAATTTGAGATCATTTGGATGGGTTTCGTATGATAAGGTTGGCGTTTTATATTTGGGAAAGTAAGGAAATGGATCGGAGGCACGTGCCTCCGATCTCAGAAGTTATCCGGGGCTCTAGTGGAATCGAATAAAGCTACGACGTCTCTGGGAAGGCAAAGAAAGTGAGTACTCTCCGAGGACCTGCTCAATTGGCAGACCTGCAGGGGGCACTCTGTGTCCCCACCAATAACTACACAAACACGCGAAACAAACAACAGATCATACTAATAATATCTCAAGACTTGGCCATTAAGTTATTTCGGGTGTTTCCGCGAGGAGCACACGGTGCCACAGCGGTGAAAATAGCATAGATAGAGCGCTGAACGACCCACAGGGAATTGTGCGGGGCTGTTTTTGACAAAACCCCGGTTTCAATAGTAAGTGTAATATTTGACGTCGTTTTAGGTTATGCCGCATTTTTCTTTTGAGTCATCCCACGGTAGGGGTTGCACTTTTTGAGCCAAAAAAAGGTATACCTGGCCAATTGAGCTTCTCACATAAGGTGAGTGAAGTATTAGTTGTATTTTCACGAGTACGTATTGTTTTAAGACTAAGAAAGCATAGGAGCTTGGTCAGGTTGTGCGAACGAATGCCTTCCAAATAATGTAGTATCGGGTGAGATATTGAGCTCCTCATGTGAGGACCTCAGGGACTCATGCTGCACGCGTACTCTACAACGGTGGGATGGCTTTTTTGCTTTGTGGGTGCGTATGTATCTGTCACAAAGCAACAAAGCAACACAGGTGACGAGCCGTGGTCACAGGCGTCGCCCCTCCTCCCCCCCCCACGGCGGTACTCCTTTTCACTTATATGTGTCATGCGTAGGGTTCTCAGCATTCCCCCTTTACTCGACGATTTTCATCGAATCTTTCGGTAGAGAAGACACAGGCTACGTATCGTATCAAACATTCAGTTCATATAGACCGCAAGATGTGACAAGGTCAATTTCGAAGTTTCGAATCGCCACAAAAAAAATAAAATGAAAATGTTGTACGTATCCGATACATGTACGGTGTGTTCTTGATTGCCTCCTAGAGTGGCGACTTCTTCGTGGCCCAGAAAGACGACTTCTTCGGCCACAAACTCGTACGAGACAGCAGGGATACACATTGCTAACGTAGGGCAAGGTGATTTGGCCATGCAATGGGCCGAAATGAACACGCGGGCAAAATAGATGCAAGCCAGCACACCAGAAGAAGACTATATTTGAAACAACGGGGAGGAAAAGAAAGGTGGGAAAAAAACGATAGGAAAGAAGCAGGAAAACGAAAAGGCCAAAAAAGCACGACATGAGAAAAATGAAGAAAAAAGCTCAACAGCCACAGCCAGCAACTATTTAATAGAAGCCGAGCAGATGAAGTCATTCAACCAACGTCGGGGGCACCCCAACCATTTTGATTTTCGACAACAGCATGCTGCAGCGGTAGAACGTGTTTACGCGTGTTCATCACCCCCGGATATCATAGAACATAGAAGCCGCGCAATCGATCCGATTGTCTGCAAAACGCAACGAACGGTCAACGGACGACTCAGCGATGCCGGTAAAATGAGGGACGCACACCATGTACAGCAACAGTACAACGCGTGATCGGGGTATCACACACACGTCATCCATCTTGCAAAGATGAGTTTCGATGAAATCTTGATCTTCGATCTCACAACTGCAGTGCATTCCAATTTTTATACCATTGCATTGCTCGCTGAACGCATCCCAGCAATAACACAGGCACTGGCGGGGGTGCCCTACTGCGCGCGGGAAACAATGCGGCGGCAGCGGTGTTGACCGTCAGGATACTTTACCTTACGTTTTGGACCTTACGCACGTTCTACGTCGTGGCAGCGCGCACCTGACGGGAGGTTGATCGGTATTGCCGGCACAGGATCCATGTCCACAGCCTTATTTACGCTCTTGTGGTGGTGAAGACGAAGATGAAGGTGCCCAAGCGGGTAGAAATAGAAATAGTAGGTGGTCAATGGCCAATATGAAAGTATATATGAAAATATATGTAAATGGCCCTGTAGATCTATCTGTGTAGATGATATGTCGGTGATTGAACCGACTGGTGGATGGAGGAGTGGATGCACACACGACTACTTATTAAGGTCGCGTTTCTTCAGGTATACTAATAGCGGCCTCGTCCCCTGGGCGATGTGGCCCCTTTCGTGCCCCCTGATGGCGAGGGCTGAGTGACGAAACGACGGTCCGGTTCGTTCTGCCCTGAGCACTGGTTCCTGGATCGGCGCGGCATACACAACGATATTATTGGTATGTTAGTAGCAGCAGCAGTAGTAGTATAGTGTAGTACTACTAATAGTGGTAGTAGTAGCAGCAGCAGTAGTAGAATAGTGTGGTAGTGTAGTAGTAGTAGTAATAGTAGTAGTAGTAGTAGTAGTGGGTAACCCGATTTTAAGAGCGCCCGACATCAGAGCATTCTCGGGCTGAATCGCCATGTCCTGCCGTGTACCAGATATATTACCAAAATTAAATATTATAAAAATTAAAATACACTCCAATTAAATATATACCTGGTATATTCTAGAAAAGTTAAAATGTTGTCTGCTTCGACGGCGCAGGAAACGAGCAGGAAATGGTCAAAATGTCTTGAATTACTGCTGTAGGAATGGAATGGAAATATCAGCGCCAAAGATCAGGAGTCGGGAGACATTTCAAGCCCAATATCAGGTGCTTACAGATAAGAGCAAATAAAGGTGAGCGCCTACTGGTTCGGCTTGCCACAGGGTGCTCTTATTAGATTCGCACTGCGCCAGGATATACATACGCCAACACAGAACGTCGCCGTATAGGGCATCACCAGCATCGCAGGATCATGGTTGTTGTGTCGGTGGCATCACATAAGATACGCTAATGAGTATACGGTACGAAGCGACTGAGTCAGTACAGCGTGGCAACCTCTCCCGGTTAGTCACGGCCCTCCGGACGAAACGTGCAAATAACTTGCGAAACTGGCGTAAAATATCAGCTGGTATATATTTGTCCCCTTGAAGGATTTTTGGTTTCCGCGCACATATTGAGTTGTTGTGAAATTAAAGGTGGGGGACAGAGTGCCCCCTGCAGGTCTGCCAATTGAGCAGGTCCTCGGAGAGTACTCACTTTCGTTCCTTCGTAGAGATGTAGCTTTATTCGTTTCCACCAGAGCCCGGGATAGCTTCTGAGATCGGAGGCGCGTGCCTCCGATCTAATTCCTAACTTCCCCGAATATAAACCGCCAACCTTATCATACGAAACCCATCCAAATGATCTCGAATTCGGATACCTACAGGCCTTTCGAGGCCGTATCTTAACATTGTCCCGCCTGTCCCCTCCCCCGATCCCTCTTGTTCAAACGCCCCACCTAAAATCAAATTCTGCCAGAGTAAGAAACACTATCAGGCAGCTGACATCACCTGATTATCTTCATAGCTATCCACGCCGTAGCTCCAATTCATCCGCCCCCCCCCCCTTTTGTTTTTTTCCCCCGCTCCCTCTTGTTCAAACACCCCACCTAAAATCAAAATATGCCAGAGTAATAAACACTATCAGGCAGTTGATATCACCTTATTATAATTTTAGCCATCCATGCCGTAGCTTCAATTCGCCCCCCCCCCCCAAACGCCCCCTCCTTACCCACCACCCGAACCATCGCCTAGACCTAGCACCACGTGTGTAGCAAGCCCACAGTATGCGACCTAAAGCTGTTGGAAATCCCCTTCCCCCCCCCCCCCGCCCACCCCCTTCCCCGAACCCCACCCCCCCAACCCTTCGAACACTCCGCCCTCTCCTTACTGGTTTTACGACTAACAGCATATATACACTTGATAAACTGATGCATTTCCTTCCACAGCTGTAATATTTTGTCCCCCTGAAAACTTAAAACGGTTTTTATAGTTTCCACGCACAGACTGACTAACATCACCCTGTTGACCCTAGTACAAGCTACACAGTAGTTCCAAGGGGAGTCACCGACCTATATCCATAATGAGGACACACACCCAGTAATACGCGCGATTGGAGTATCTCACACAGCTTGCAAATATGAGTTTCGACAAAATATTCGATCTCACAGCTGGATGGAGTGTGTTTTTATAATACTCCAGTATATAATATTATAAAAATTAAAATACACTCCAGCTGTGAGATCGAAGATTTCGTCGAAACTCATCTTTGCAAGCTGTGTGTGATACTCCGATCGCGCATATATAATATATTTAGTCTATAAACGGGTTTTATAGTTTCCGCGCCGACTAACTAACATCACCCTGTCGACCCTGGTACAAGCTACACAACACTGTAGTTCCAAGGGGAGTCGCCGACCTATATCCTCGTTGAGGACACACCCACACTCAGTAACACGCACGATCGGAGTATCACACACAGCTTGCAAAAAAGATACCTGGTAGATGAGTTTCGACGAAATCTTCGATCTCATTCCTGGAGTGTATTCTTATTTATATTGACTAGACTAGACTATATTATGAAAAATGAAAATACACTCCAGCTGTGAGATCGAGTATTTTGTCGAAACTCATCTTTGCAAGCTGTGTGTGATACTCCGATCGATATATATTACAGAGACTGACTAACATCACCTTGTTGACCCTCTGGTACAAGCTACACCGTAGTTCCAAGGGGAGTCGCCGACCTATATACTTAATGAAGACACACCCAGTAATACGCGCGAAATCTTGGAGTATCACACACAGCTTGCAAAGATGAGTTTCGACACAATCTTCAATCTCACAGCTGGATGGAGTGTATTTTGGTTTTTATAATGCTTGTATAGTCTAGACTCTATGTTGATTTTTAACTCCGCCCTCCCCTCACCAGTTATTCGACTTACAGGATATGTGCTTGATTAACTGATGCATTTCCTTCTGACAGCTGTCAGATCTTGTCCCCCTCAAAAACGGGTTTTTGTAGTTGCCGCGCACAGATAGATGGGTTAATCACCCTGTTGACCCTGGTACAAGCTACACTTCTTGTAATTCCAAGGAGAGTCGCCGACCTATCGTATTCTTCATGAGGACACACATCCAGCAATACGCGCGATCGGAGTATCACCCACAGCTTGCAAATACGAGTTTCGACGAAATCTTCGATAAATGAAATGCGAATATATGCAACATGAGCTACGCGACTTTGACTTTACTTACGTTTTTTTGCTGATGGCCGATGGTTGCTTTTCTTGCTTCTGTGTTGCTACTGCTACTTTTATCCGCTGAAGCATCAGAGCGCCGCGGAGAAAATGCATTCTGCGGGAAAGATACGGCGGTGCTGGTGCTGGGCCGTCCGAAGAGGTTATAGTGCAAGTACCGCATACTACGAGCCCACTCACCGAGTCGGGGTGGTACTTCAGTAGTAGTAGGCGCACGATGTCGGTGGCAAAATAAACAACCGATGTCCGATCGAGCGTCACACCGACTGCTTTGCTGCTGTTACTAATAGCATGTGCTGGTACCGGTGCGATGGACAGCCCAGCAAAAAGACGGCATGCGCCATGATACCGGTCGCCCCGGTGGCGTATCAGGTTATCCTTGAGCCTGGTATAGGTCAGTTTCGTGAGTTCGAGCCCCGCCGAGTAGTGCGTACTCGTATGAATTTGTTGGGAAATTTTCTTGTGCACAAATTGACTTGCGGAAAGCGCGATAGCGCGAGATAGCAACACTCGAAATCGACGAGCAGTGGGATTGCTGAACCCTAAGCGCAATAAAAATTGAAGGCAAGAACCGGGGGGAAGATTTGGACGACACCTGTGATCACGGCTTGTCCAGAAGAAGCTGGAAAGTACAAGAGTGTGAGAATAAGTAAATTAATAATAATAATCCTGTTTATATTAACACGTACCCGGTACTCAACTCTCAAACAACGCTCGACCGTCAATGCGCGGGGTGGGGGGCTTGTTTCATGCGTGTATGTATGCATTTCATTCAGTAGGTAGACAGTCAAATAATACCTGTGGTACTACAGTAGACGATACAACTTAATGTGAGAACAGCAACAACAATCAGCATCATAACGAGTCTGTATACCACCGCACCGCACTCACCGCCTATCTGCCGTGTGTGTGTGTGTGTTCTTCACATTAAACCGTTCTTCTACTCGTCGACATCCAGCACACCCAGTGTCCGTACTGATTCTTCACCCTAGAAAGATCAGCTCTGTGGTCGCCGTGCAATACCCCGTTGAAAGAAAACTGCCACAGATGGTCAGCAGTGCAGAAGTCGTCACGTCGTTGTTATTAATTATCAGGAGGAGGATGTGTACTACTGAGTGAACCGCTGTATACCTGGAACCATATATATTTTGTTATACCCCTCTTGGAACCTTGAAAACAGCTGCTTGCTGCTACTACTGCTGCGTCGCGACCTACAAAAGCTTCAAGCGTGTGATGAGTGGATCTTAATTGTGAGCCTTCTTACTGAGCGCATATGCCGCGCTCCTCCTTTCGTGGCCCGTCGGGCACAACCCTACCTCCAGAAGCCTATCTTATATATGGCTTACTCTTCCCCTGTGGCCGACGCCCTGGTAGTTTCATTGTCGCTCAAGTTCGGCATTTTTTCACGTACTTTAAGGCTGAAGGTACCGGAGGGGTCGACACCGCATACAGAGTACGAAGTATGAGTAGATAGAGGTTTCCCAGTCCCCCAGTGAAAGCAAGGCGGTGGTGTTCGCGAGCAGTGCCACCGCGTTACTGGGAGAACCTCGGGAGAACCCGCCTTTTTATATTTTCATTCGACAGGTTGTTATATGAGTGCATACTGCTCTCTATAATAGTCGCGTCATTTTGACCGCCTTTTCTGTCGGGGGATGCCTCGCCTAAATACTGAGTGGGGGACCCCAGCCTCCCCTGTCTATACTCACTACTGCTGTTGTTGTTGCAGTGCTACTACTCTGGTACTACAATACTGCTATACACTACACTGCTACCATAAGGTATTTTATTAGTCTAATCAGCCGACAGATCAGCTGTCATTTGGGAATGTTTGAAAAAATGAAAAATTCCACTTCTCATTTCAGCTGTGAATGAGATAGATCGACCAAAAGTGATTTTTGATTGATCACAACTCAGCTTTTTGCAAGCTGCGTGTGTGTGATACTTCGATCGCGCATGTTACGGTGTGTGTACCCTCGAGTGAAGGATACAGATCGGTGACTCCCCTGTTAATGCCAGGGTAAACAGGAGGGACTAAGACGTTCAGCCTTGTTCTGCGCACGGAAACTGATAACCCGCATTGAGGGGGACAAAACCAGACATATATCTGTAGAATTCGGCTTGCATGAAACAATAAGTGTTATGGTGTGAGTTAGCTTTTGGAGTGGGCTACTTGGGTCTACCGGGGGTTGGTACGTAAGTTCCTGTGTACTCCCTGTGCAGCAGGCCAGCGGAGGTCCAGTCCAGGCCTGATGTTGGGTTTTTGTGCTGTCACGAGTCATCATGATGGAACATGCGGTGGACGTCGATCGCTGCTGCTCCGAAGTGATCTCTCTTCTGCTACAACAGACTAGACCTAAATATTACAACACTGAAAATGAAAAATAGCCTAGTCTAGTATTGTAGCATAGGTACCAGAATACCTGCCGCTCTGTTATACTATCCGTCGGTCAAATATGCAAGGTTCTTCTGCTGACGCGAACAACAGCAGCAGCATCCGAGCATACCGTATATGATACATAGGCTATTATTAGGCTTACCGGAGCCGCCGTTGTCGGAAAGCAATCGCAGATCGGTCGCAGAGCTCCCAAGGCCTACTCGTAGTAGTGGGATGACTTCACTCGCGGGGTGGCATTCCAGAGACTTCTGTGTGTGATCGGTGAGTGGATAGATGTCTGCATAATACATAGGTTGTCGTGTTGCGCGGAAGAAAGAGCTGTCATGGAATGGGAGCTCAAAATCTTGTATCTTCATCGCGCAGTCCCACGTCTCAACCAACGAATTTTCCAGCAATTGGGGGCTTTTCGGTTTTCGGCTATTTCCGTCCCCGTATCCCTATACAAAAAGCTTCCACGGGTAGATTGGAAAGCTAGCGCCATTTTTTTACCAAAATCATCAAATCCCGCCACCGCATCTCTCGGCGTTGCTACTTTTTCAAGTCCATCTCGGGGAGAAAGACTCACGGCTATGGAAGAACGAAATTCGAAACGTGCACGACACCGGGGAGGAGGAGGAGGGGGAGGAGGGCGGGACTACCCAAACTTTGCGTCGGACTCTATGCACGGTGTTGGCGGCGGCGTCGGCGGTGGCAAGCCACTCGCAGGCTGCCACCTCGAAGTGAATGTGGCAAATACGCACCTCTTCCCCGGCCAGGCCGTGAGCGTCTCCGTGAAGCTGCTCAATGACGAGGATGTGGTGCAGAAAATTACGAGGGACATCAGCGTCACGGTCACCGGGGAAAACAACGAGGTACGCCCTCCTTCCCCCCTTCCGGTCACTGCGGCAGCAGCAGTGCATCGGGGGCGTTGGTGGCGGTGTTTTGTTGAAATTTTCGATTTTTTGGGAACCGGTTCTTCGGTTCTTTGTGAGAAAGTATGTATTGCTGTAACTCGTACGATCGTCTACACGACGTGTGGGATGGGTCCTCGTGGTCAAGAAGTCGTCAGGAGACGGCACTTTCACACACTAACGGGCGTCAAATGTTTATAATTTGCCGTGACTGACGCTAAATACTATATTACAGTCATCAACGACCTGTTGGACGTACTTGACCGCTTGACGTATTCCCGTGACTGACTCTCTACTGACGCCTCTGGCTGGTGGTTTGTTTCTGGTTTGCCCGCCCTGTCGCCCCGATAGGAAGCACTTTTTTTCAACAAAATGTGTTCGGTTGTTTTTAGGCTGGGTAGGGATCTCGACCTCGCTGTCTACTCGTACGCACTTGTAACCGAGGGGGTTCGCTTGCAGCAGCCACAGCAGCAGTCGGGGTTATAGGGTGCATCTGTGCGCGTGTCGGCGTTGGGAGAAAGGAAGAGACAGCGGGGAGGCCAAGGCATGGATGGGCCCTGGGGAGTTTTCTTTGTTCTTTTTTTTGTGTTGTTTTTTGCGTCTGTCTCAAGGACATCGCCGTTCTTTGTGAGCCCCTCTCTCAAATGTTCTTCAACACACGCCCGAGGCTCTTGGACCGCCATCTACAACTCTCCGCCAAATCCGCACATGCGCTGCTGTACCCCCTCTTGTACTCGTACTATGGCTGGGGGGCATGTGTATTGAACGTGCACGCAAACACCGTCTCGGAGAAGATATTTTGCAACGAGTAACGTTCCTTTCTTTTTCTGGCGCTCGACCACCAATGTCAATGGGGAGCAAGTGGACTCGAACTTGCAGCAGTACTGACAGGGTTATGTTCACGGCAATGAAACACCAATAGCAGCGCGCCGCGTTGCAGCAATGATATTGACATAAAGTAGATATTCGAACCGGAGATTGTGTTTACATCGAGCGAGACGAGATGATAGTTCACGACGCCGCCAACAACACCCGCCTCCACAGTAGCAGCATCTCCGCGATATCAGATATGGTACCCCCCCCCCCTCCTTCACCGGACGTTGGTCTTGTACCTTGTATACCAGCATACGTCACCCCCCCCTCCCCCCACCGCCCACCTTTTCCCCTCACGTGTTCCGCCCCCTTCCTCTGGCCCATGGGCGCCCCCGCCCCTTTCCGGTCTGGTCGTCACTATTTTTTTTACCGGGGCGCCAAAACATAGGAACCCGTGCAGAGCGGGCTGACGCCGGATTATAGGACGGTGTTTTTCTTTACGCGCCGACCGAGGTCTACGGTTCTCCATGTTCTCCATCAAACGAATACCTGGCAGAAACAAGTTAACGACAAGCAGCGATAGATATCCTACCGCCTGAGCAAGTTCCTTACGACAGCAGCTGTAACTGCTGTACCTGGCCTATACTTCATTTTGTCTTCATTTTTTCTCTGCAGGTGATTGGCCTGCGCGCAAGCGTGTTCAAGCTAACTCCTCAGCGGCCTACCCTGCTTGAGGGCACAGTTGCGTTCCACTTTGAGCTAGGCGATGGGTGCGTACGCCCGGGCACGGGAATCAAGGTGCTCGTGGAGACCATCGGAGGAGGCGGCGGCGGCGGTGGGGGGGGGGGAGATCAGGTGCGTCCCATTTCAAACTTGAGGTTGGGGGAGCGCGTGGGGGGTGGGCGTATGCATGGAGCCCTGAGGACCATAGACCCTTGCATCCCTACAATGCCGGGGGGATGGGGGATGGAACGAGGTAGGCCATGGGTTTGGTGTATTAGGTTGGCATACTTATTTAGGGCTTGTGGGGGGGGGGGGCTCTGTGTAAACAGCGATGTTGTGTTCAACAATCGTATTTCGCCTTGGGACATGCGTGTGATCCGATCAATCGGAAATGTGAAGACCAATAGGGCATGGAGTGCACACCCGAAGCAGTGTCGCACTGAAAGGGGGGATGGGCGGCAGTGTCTTTGCAGGACTAATGTATCGTCGCCGCTGCAGCTAACAGTTGGCGACTTTGCTCACGGCAGTTGGCGAGTTGTTCTTGCTCTGGTCGGGTTGCGTTTGTTTTATCTTGCTGTTGATCTTGCTCTCTTGTTGTCTGCTGACTTTGCTTTCAGAAATTTTTGTATTGTTTTCGGTATTATTACTGATTGCTCGCTTGTTTATCTTGCTTTTTGAGCTTGCTGTCTTGCTCTTGATCTCGTTCTGCTTTTGATATCTGCTCATGTCATTATTCTTGTTGTTCTTATAGCTAAGTTCTCATGTTCGTCGTTTTTCCAGGTCGCGTCAACCTTTGGTTCCCTCACGCCACGTCCCAGTCGCGTATGTCGTGCATGTTAACACCGCCGTGCAATACTCATGTTCATGTTCGCGCATGTCATGCGTTTCTCGTGTGTATCATGTATCACGTCGCCTATTCGGTTTTCCTCTTTGCTGAATACATGATACTTGGTATAGTAGTGTGTCTGTTTTGTCCGTCATCGACGTGTCTTGTGGTTCGTGTGGCCGACTTTGGCTGTTCACTATTATTAACTGGTAGTGATCAACGTTTTATATTATAGGTTATACTTGGTATACACGCATCATAGTATGCCCGCAGCTGTTTCTAAGTGATCGACGTTTAATGTTACATGTGTCGCTCAGTACTGTCGGATGACAAAACGATAACATTACGTGCACACGTCGGACAGGTGATCGATCTCCTGTTGTTGATCTAGATATTTCAGGGAGATCTGTACGGTGTAGCTCGTGCTGCCGGGTGGGAGCCGTGCGATCTGCATGATATTTGATATAGCAAACGTTTCCAGGGTTGGATCTGTGCTCTCCACATACAGATCCTGCACCACATCTCATAACGGCAGCTATGGGGTCTACTGTGGATGATCTAGATGATCTAAATGATCTAGATGACCTGTATGATCTATCTGTCTGAGGCGTGCAAACATTATCTTAGCTGTTTCAGGGTGTTCGGCGTTTTCTTGTTGATGGTACACGTTACTGTCGGATGACAAACTCGATCACACCTGTTTCTGAGTCATCGGCGTTTACGTTCATGCTGCACGCTGCACGCTGTCCGATGTCCGTTACATACATGGTTACATTCTGTACTCGTTGTCGTTACGTTAATTCAAGCTGCTGTGTATCTTTCCCGCCGCTTGCCGCGCGACTGACCGTCGGGTGACGGACCGACCGTCGGTTGACGCACCGACCGACCATCGGGCGGGCAGCAGTTGAAGGCCAGCAGCGAAACGTTGATCGTGTGCAAGTCGGCGCTGACTGTCACCGGACAGCCCCCGGATAGCTGGTATAAGGACGAGGGCGGCAAGAACAACTGCATCGACATTGCCGTGCAGGTGTGTTATCATTTGTCTGTCCTTGTTGTGTGTCCATGAATTGTGGGGGTCCACTGCTGCTGCTGCTGCTGCTGCTGCTGCTGCTCTTTGTTTCGGTCGGAGCTTCCCCTCCTTTCCACCCGTTCCGTTCCGCCCCCCACCCTTCCGCGCTGACGGCTTGCAAATAACAAACCAAATTTCATGACGTACAAACGCGGATCGGTGGTGATGACAGGTGCGGGAAAAGGCTTCTGGTAGGGCGCGGCCGGGGGTCCCTCTCAACCTGGCTCTGGTCTACGAGATGGGCACGGAGGTTCACTCCCAGGATATACTGCAGGTTCAGACCGACGTTCCCTTGGCCACCAACGACTCAGGACGGGCAAATATCAAGGTGCGGAGGGTGGGATGAAAGCGTTTTTTATTTTATACCTGGTACAAAAATTTTCAAGGACGTCAGCCGTGAGTTCGACGAATTTCGTTCGTGTTTTTGGTTTAATGTTTTATGGCGTGATTTTGTACTACTGCTGTATCGGCCCTCTCTGTTTGTTAGTGTTTGGCTAAAACGTGTACCAGGTATGTAATTTCCCCTCGAAAAACGGGGTTTCACAGTTTCCGCGCACAGATTGATCAACATCACCCTGTGACCCTGGTACAAGCTACACTAAAAAATAACTGTAGTTCTAAGGGAATCGCCGACCTATACGTATGCTTGATGAGGACACACACAGCAGTAATACGCGCGATCGGAGTATGACACAAACCTTGCAAAGACGAGTTTCGACGAAATTTTCCATCTCACAGCTGGAGTGTGCTTTTATTGTGTATAACATAAAACGATGTTACTTTTAACGCTTGATCGTGTGTTGCACACTAACGTGGGCGTACCCGCTCGAACCTATTATTTCCTCTAAATTCTCAGGCTAGGCCTGTTGTGGGTCTCGTTCTTAAACGTAGCGTGTTGTCGCACTATTCTTGTTTTCTCTGTTTTTTTTGTTTGTTTCTGTTTTCAGTTTAAGATCACGGAGGTCAGCCAGCGACACCAAGGCCAGAAATTTCGCGTGAGGGTTACTCCGGACATGAAGACGAATCCCAGCGTTGGCGACGTCGGTGAGGGGCCGAACGAGCGAGTGTTTATTCATATATGCGAATGGACGAGGGGCAGGGCAAACGGCACACATTTACGGTGGAGCTATGTAACCGCTTGTTCTCAAAGCCGACTAGTGATGTCGCATTGGCCAAATACGAACAATTCTGAGGTGTTGTTGGAGTAGCCGCCGGGCAAAAGCGAAGAACATGAAGAAAAAACTCGGGAAAAATGATTCAGCCACCAGGCAAGTAACCGGGCAAAAAACAACGACCTGCCCAAACGAGTTTATACATGGTAGGGAGTTCTATACATATTTGCGAGTGACCAAGGGGACTAGCAAACGGCACCCAAACTTTAGCTAGTAAAGCTAATATCCTACTTATTTGGAGATCCCGAGTACTCATGTTTCGTTGGCGAAGTAAGCGACGTTCGATCGGATTGGGGTTGGCAACAGGAGCAGTAGCGGAAGCTACGCAAGCATGAATAGTGCTTTTTTGCACCCCCATTTTTATTTGGGTGACTTTGGTTCTCTGTGCTATCCGCGATGGACAGGGGGCGAATAAAATGCTCATCGGGCGGTGCACATTTGTCTTAGCCCCCCCCCCCCCCGCACACACACCTTCCTCTCCCCTGCCCCCTCCCTCTTCCCGTCCACCCCCCGCCCTCCCCCCCGGCTCTGCCGTTGCCTCCCCCCCTTTGTTGTCCTCGGCGGGCCATCTGGTGACATGGTCATCTGTGCAAAGCTCCCGTGGACACCATTCCTATCAATGTTTTGAGCAAACGCAAGAACCGGAAGATCAAGGCGGAGAGGCAGTCGCAGAACGGTGAGCCGTACTTCACAACCAGTGCTGTAGCATAGTACGGTAGCTGCAGTTGCGGTGCGTGCTATTGTAATGGTATTCGCTGTATGGTTTGAGCTCTCAAGCGCTGCTGTACTTGGTGCACAGAACTGCTAGAAAGTATCCACACTAATTCCGAGTAGTTTTATCCCCCGAAACGTGTGTACAAGTCTGAAAGGGTTGACGCGTTTTGGCTGTGGTGGTATTCCCTGTGTTGTTTGTGGATGGCCCTCTTTTGTCTGCAGGTGATGTTGGTTTAGGGAGTGGTGTGGTGTTTGTAGTTTGGTGCGTAGTATGATGCCTGTAGTAGTTGTGTACCCGAGTTATCAATGATGTCCACTCGTTCTTTTTATTTGGAGTTGTTGTTATGTAGTTGGCGTTGCTGTTGTCTGGTTGGTTGTGTCGATGTCAATGATGTTGGTGTTGATGTTGGATGTTGCTGTTGGTTGTGTGGTTTTGGCGTTGTTGGCTTCGTTGTTGTCGATGTTGGTATCGATGCTGATGTCGATTGTGGTGTTGGTGTAGGTTGTGTTGGCTGCCATGGCTGGTAGATGATGGTGGTGGTGTTGGCGTTGTTGTCAATGGTGGTGTTGGGATTGGCGATGTTGCTGGTATTGTGGTTGTTGTCATACCGAGTGGTTAGTTGGTGGCGGTGGTGGGCGTTTGCGTTGTTGGTGTCGCTGTTGATGTCGATGGAGGTGTTGGTGTTGATGATGAGGTTGTTGTTGGTGTTACCGTTGGTGGTGGTGTTGATAACGTCGTCATTGTTGTTGATGATGTTGTTGTTGACTCTTGGTAGTATCCCTGTTGTCGCCGTTCTGATAGCGGAGCCAAACGGCAGCCAGACACGCCTTGCAAATAGTGATCTGCACGGCAAGCGAGTCTCGAGACAACTAAGGGAGTTCATACCCTCTCAATGTATGGCTTACGAGCCCTGCAGGCTGCAGGCGCCCAGCCGAAGACGCTGACACCCCCCCTCCTCCTCGCCCCGCGCCCGTCCGTTGTTGCGACTCGCTCTGCTTTTCAGCTATGGGTTACACTCAGTGTCCTAGTTCCATGCAGCAAATGGCGGCCGTGGCGGTGGCGGCAAGTTCCATGCAGGGGCTGAGAGGGGCGATATGGCCTCAGCCTTCAGGAAGTAACGGCAACATGCAGGTGTGTTGCTTGGCTTGGTGCTGCTGGTCTGGACCGGGTTGGATTGGGCTTGTTTTTGGCCGAGCTGGGGTAGGCGGGCCTGAGGTGGGCTACAGGCTGCGCGATGAGTTATTACGTGGTGCAGGGTAGGGTGTTTTCCTCAGCCCAGCCCATGTTTGAGGCGTCGACGTTCGTAGACCATGGAAGTGAGGTCGCGAATGGAATGGGCGGTGCTGATGATAATGCGGACTGTGTGCCGACCCCATGGTTCAACTTGAGGATGGTTGCGACGTCAGTTCTTCTGTCTTTATGGACCGGCAAGTTTTTCAACATGGGCTGGGCTGGTGTAGTCGTTCCCAATTCCCAACGAAGCAAACCGATGCTCTAGTTTAATCAGTGCATCCATGAATCAATTCGTCACAAGGGATCATCTAGAGTCGTGTCGCAACAGATACCACACACCTTGTACTTATCACCTGTGTTGCTTTGCCCATCAAACAAAAATGAATATACAACCTATAGCGTCAAATACTATTGAAACCGGGGTTTGGTCAAGAACAGCCCCGCACCGGGTCATTCAGCGTTCTGTACTCTTTCACCGGCGCCGTGCTCCCCACTGAAGCCTTCAAATGACACACAACGCCCGTGGGAACCCCACAAGTCATGATATGAGTCTCATCTGTAGTTGATGTGGCGTTTATCGTGTTAGAAGTGGAGAAATCCGGTGCGCCGCGGTCATGTAGTGTTTCGTTTGCGCAGGTGCTACGTATGGTCCCGGCAGTCGCGCAGCCGGTTTAGGCATTTTTGACCGTCACTGTCGCGGTGGTAAATATTGATGAAATCGCCTAAGATTCGCCGTGTGCTCGTGTGTACAGGGAGGGAAGGTATGCCAGGATGGTGGGATTCATGATCCAAGTCACCGACGCTGCAATCGCTGAAGACGTGCGCCTATAAAAACAACGAACTGCGGACCAAAAAGCACTGCAATGGAGTGTTGTAGCGCTAGATCACAAAAAAAAAACGTATTTTTTTCAAAAACTACACGTTCATAAGTACTAGCACTGATCATCGCTACAGCAGTACGAAAATAACTTGGCCACAGTACAAGAGAGAAGATCCAACGACGTGGAACCATGTTTTCAAACTTCAGCGACACTGTCGCGGTGCTTGCAGGTCACCAACACTGCTGCCTGCCGCTCTTCGCCACACTGTCGTGAGAGCACCTCAGACCCCATCGCAGGGTGGTGCGTTTTCTGATAGCTGTGACGCCGGAGTTATGGCAGAACTGCGAAATATCGTGCACAAATATTACGGTGGTGGAGGTGGTTCCAGATCTGTATTTGGGCATAGTTTGCCCCCGATTTTTGGGCTCCTTGTGGGCAGAGCAACACGGGTGATATGGTGATATGTCACCCATCTCACGAAAAAGCACAATGTCATCCCCATCTCCATATCCCAACTACCAAACCCCGACCCTATCTCCAACCCCGATCACCTACCCCTCCCTACCTCACCCCGCCATAACACCCCCCCGCTCCCCTTTTTCAGAATATCCCTCCAATTGGCCAGAACATGGACCCTATCGTAGCGACATCTCCTTTGGCGGCGAGGACGTGGGGAAGCACTGCGTCCCTCCCGCCACCAACAACTCCGTCGGCCCCTCCACAGGCGCGGGGGGGGGCTCAAGGGGCTCAAGGGACCGCTCCGCCGCCGCTCCCAGCTTCGCCGTCATGCGATGGTGGGTTAGGGTTGGTGTTAGGGTAGGGGTTAGGGTTGGGGTTGGGGGGGGGGTCAAGGGGGTCGTCTGCCGCGGCCTCCGTCGCCGTTTGCTAAGGTGGATTGGGTTGGGTTGGGGTTGGTGTCGGGGTTGGCGTCGGGGTTGGCGTTACGGTTGGGGGGAGTGCTCAACGGGCCCCTCCGCCCCGGCCCCAGTTGTCGCCGTTTTTTTCAAGGTGGGTTGGAATGGGTTGGGGTTAGGGTTGGGGCTAGGGTTGGTTGGTTGCCACCCCCTTCCCCGGCGTCGCCGTATTTCGAAGGTGGAGTGAACTCGGTTCGGGTTCGGGTTAGGGTTAGCGTCGAGGCGTAGGGTGGTGTTGGGGATATGGTTATGGTTGGCGTTGGGGTTTAGCCCGAGGGAAAGGGTTGTGGGTGTAGATATGCGATATCGGTGCCGGTGGGTGGTTTTGGTGTGTTTAAGGAGTGATGGTTTGCGGCATTGGCGTTGGTGAGTGGTGCTGGTGTCGGTAGGCGGTGGTAATGTTGGTGTTAGCAGTGTCTGTGTTGACAAGTGTATCCCCCCCCCCCGCCCACCGTGTCCTCCGTACTCGTTGCCTCCCCCCCCCTGTATTTTGTTTTCTGAAGGATAGTTGTAATTGTCGTCAAGTGTGTACCATGGCACCTGCTGCTGCTTGTGCAACTGGCCGCTGCAGCTCCCTCGGACGCTGTGTTTGGAAAACGACCGTTCCTCGGTTTGTTCTTGTTTTAGGCATCCAGTAGTCAGGCGGGACACGCAGATTCGGTCACACGACGGTTGAAATGACCCCTTACTTTTTGGCCCCATCATCAGAAACCCGATTGTCGTAAAAAAGCTTGCGGTGGATGAAGTATTTTGAAATTAGAGTCGGAAAGTTCTTGCTGTGGACGAGCTACTCAACTGTAGAGCCGGAAATTTCTTGCGGTGGACAAGCTACGACGCGCGCTACGGCAGAGATGCACCCTTTTTTTCTGGGGCTCTTCGGTTTCGGAGCTCTATGCCTATGAGGCAACAGCTGATTTGGAGAAACGTATAAGTGCTACCGCCCGATGAGCTCTCCCATGACTGTCGTATGCGAAAAAATCGTTATTGCAAAACAAGATTGAGATTCCGTTGTTTGTGGGTAACGGAATCTCAATATTGTAAACCCGTTTAGAGCCCCAAAACCCCTCCGTATACTAATTCCAAGTATTTTTTTTCTCCAAAAACGGGTTTCCAGTTGTAAAGGCGGTAAGGAGCCCCGTCATGCAGAGAGCGTTTAGGTCGAAAAAAGTGCTTATCCCTGTCGTAGCACGCGTTTTACTTGAAAGTAGACTGGAAACAGCAGTCCGTCTTGCAGAGGATATAGACGTACTTGGATCTTTTGGCTGAAAGTGCTCGATTGGTGCATCCCTGGCATCTCCGGGAGTTCCACTTCGACACCGCCTCCATACATTATTTGCGGGACGGCCCAGCTTTTCTATTCTTTGTTGCCCCGCCTTATTATTTTTGTTTCTGCTCGTTTTGCCAGTTGTTTCTTGACTTTTCGGCTGCTTTCCTGCAAATTTTGGTTTTTATGCCAACACGATTTTGAACCTTTTCGATGTTGTTTCTTCCTTTTTGTGTAGTAAGTTGAACTTCCTACCATTTGCCGCTTATTTTCCGCCTGTGCATTGCTTGCGGAACGGTCCAGCTTTAGCTTTTCTTTGATTTCCACCATTTGTTCTGAACGTGCACGAAGTTTCACCATATTAGCTGAGATCTCGGTTTGGCTCATCATCTCATCTCATCGCAGCTCCAGCTCAGCTCAGCAGCGCACCGCAGCGCTAGCTCAGCAGAGCGCAGCGCCGTGCGGTGCCGCGCTTTGCCGTGCTTCGCCACGCTGCGTGCTTTGCTGTACTTTTACTAGTTCGCACATGCCAGGAACATTCGAGGTATCATACCACGTACCGTTACTATTAATAAGTTTGTACATATACGTTGTTGGGTCACAAACAATGCACCCCCAGCTCAGGTCAGCCCGGGTATATCTAGGTCGTACCAGGTACTTGGAATGTGAGATCGGAAAATTCTTCCAGTACACGTAGCTAAAACTACTTGAACAAAGAGTCGGAAACTTCCTGCGGCGGACAAGCCTCGTGGAAGTAGAGTCGGAAATTTCTCGCGGTGGGTACACTACTTGGAAATAGAATCGGGAAAAAAAAATGCGGTGGACACTGTACTGGGTGGACAACTTGTAGTTGCACTTGTCTTCAGAGAGTCGGCCAATTGCTTCCAGTGATTAAAGGTTGAACACGGCACCATGCTCCCTATGCCCCTGCCCCCCCCCCCCCCCCCCCCCTCCGTCAGGCCCGCGGCTGAAAAACACCTGTAGGAGCTACGGGCAGCCTGCGCAGCATCTTCAAGTGGACCGACGCCGTCCTTCAGCTGCTGCAGGTGACCACGCGTCCAAAGTTTATTTGTGTGGCCCAATCGGAACGCCCTCCACTTCCCCCCCCCCTCTCTTACTGTTGCTTTGGAAAAACAATGGGGAGCACCAAACTCCTGCCGCCTGGGCAACAAACGCAGCTGTAACACACCTCGCCCCGCGTCCCGCCCCCCCCAATGTAAAGATGGAAAGCTGATGGAAACCCATTTAGAAACCATCGGGTCTCTCCTCCTCACGTACGCATCCATTCATGTATGAAACTCCAATGTGAACCCACGATCGGTTCTCTTCCTACCCCCCCCGCCACACACCTAATAAAATACCTTGTGTGGGTGGAAGTCCAATGTAAATATAGAAACCATCGGGTCTCTCCTCCTCACGTACGCATCCATTCATGTATGAAACTCCAATGTGAACCCACGATCGGTTCTCTTCCTACCCCCCCCGCCACACACCTAATAAAATACCTTGTGTGGGTGGAAGTCCAATGTAAACACACGCCACTATCAGATCTACCCCCCACCCCCCCGTTCCCCAACCCGCCCCATAATATCTGGATACCCGCGGTATATTAAAATGCCTTGTATGGGTGGAACTCCATTGTAAACAGACGCCACGATCACATCTACCCCCCCCCCCCCATTCCCCAACCCCCCCCTTTCCAAAATATCTAGATACCCGCGGTCGGGTCTCCCTCGCCACCCGCCCCCATCCCCCACCCTAGTATACATACCTGGTATCTATGTACCTTGATATTTGTATTTTCCAGTAGTTCACCCCCCTCACCCCCCCCCCACCCCTACCGCCTCAAACCCCCACCCTAACGCATGCATGTCTAGATGGAACTCCAGTGGGAGCACATCGGGTACGAGCGCGGGGAGGACGGTCGAGCCGCTCACGACCGCCCCCTGTGGCGCTGTCCCGTGTGCCGCGTGAGCAAGGGTAGTGCCCACCCCCACCAACCGCACGCGTCGGACTGCCGCCTTCAAGGCCTACTTGAAGAATTCGACCGGAAGAAAATGACGGACTTTTCCGCCGCAGTCAAGGAGCAGCAGCTACAGCAGACCCGCGAGCCTGGACCCGGCTCTGCAGTTGGTGGTGATGGTGGCGGTGGGGTAGGTGGTGGTGGTTCTCGCCCTCCCAATCTTCCTCCTCCCCCTCCTGTTGGTGGTGTTCATGGGGGCAGGGAAGGAAGTGGAGGAGGGGGGAGGGAAGGAAGTGGAGGGGGGGGCAGGGGGGGGGGTGGCGGACGCGGTGAGGGGAGGGATGGGGTTGGGGGGGGGGGAGGGGCGAAGGACGCCCTTTACTCGGGGAACGGCGGAGGGAATGGAAATTCGAGGTGAGGGGAACTGGGGGTGATATTTTCTGGAAGGGAAGGGGGGCGGGGGGTCGGTGTGCGGGAATATGTGTTCCGCGCAATTACAGCGAACCTATGTCGACACTTCCCAATCGATGAAGCGTGATCGTTCGTTTTGTTGTTTCCTACGGGCCGAACCGAACCGAACCAAACACAAAACTGCGATACGCCGCGCTTTATACGATGCAGCGGGGCTGATGTCCTCGTTAGTACCTTCCATGCACAGCCCACAGCACCCCCCCCCCCTCCCGGAAGCCCCTCCGGGAAGTATTTGCTTTTGTTCTTGCTCGTTTGCTCTCTGGCTGGCTTGCTTGTCCGGCGATGATGAGTTGTTCCTTGTTCTGTAGTGGCCACGCTGGAAAACAAATGAAAGGAAATTCGATTTTGTCATCCATAAGCAAGAAAGTACGTATAATGTGCCGAAGTCCGGTTCACAAGCGGCTGTTATTAGGATGCAGCTTACCCTCCATGCGACTCACCGAACACCTTGTGGCGCTTCGCGCTTGGTGCGAGCATTGCCTGCTCGGTCGGTGGAACCCCGGTGTGCTCCGTTTTCGGAATGCGAGGGTCTGTGCATCTGTGTCGATTTGTGTACACAAGAACTTTTTGAGCCGAAGATATGAAGAGACTCTCGCCTGGAAGAGCGTCCACCACCGTATTTGTTGTTGTACCAGATTCGTAATTCTGCCATAACTCCGGCGTCACGTCTAATCGAAAAGTCCACCACGCTGCGATGGGGGTCTTAGGTGCTCTCGCTGTAGTGTGGCAAAGCGGCAGCAGTTTTGGTGACCTGCAAGCACCGCGACAGTGTCGCCGAAGCTTTAAAATGTGCTTCCAGGTCGTTGGATTTTCTCTTTCTCTTACTGTGACCAAGTTAGTTTTTACTGCTTTAGCAATGATCAATCAGTGCCAGCACAGTACGTACGTAAAATGTGTGGGTATTTTTCGAAAAAATGGTTTTCTTCTGTGATATAGCGCTACCACACTAAGACAAAGTGTTTTTTGTCCACCTTTCGTTGCTTTTTGGCGCACGTCTTCCGCGAGTGCGGCATCGGTGACATAAATAAGAAAGTCCACCACCCTGGAACACCTTCCCTGCGTGTATACACGAGCGCAAGGCGAATCTTGGGCGATTTCATCAACGTTTACCATCGCGACAGTGACCGTGGAATATGCCTAAACTGGGCGGCGTGTTTGCTGGGAGCGTGCTTATTAATAGCAACGGCACAAACTGTACACTGCGTGACAGCGGCGCACCGGATTCCCCAATTCTAGTAAGCCAAACCAACTACAGATCACACTACATTACCGACATACATCCTCAATGAGGACACACGGCCAGTAATACGCGCGATCGGAGTATCGCAAACAGCTTGCGAAGATGAGTTTCGACGAAACTTCGATCTCACAGCTGGAGTGTATTTTGATTTTTTATATTTTATCATGACTTCTTGGGGCTCCTGCGGGCGTGATGTGTCATTTGAAGGCTTCAGTGGGGAGCACGGCACCGCTGAAATAGCAGATGGCGCTGAATAACCCGGAGGGAATTGTGCGGGGCTGGTTTTGACGGGGTCAATGATCTCTGACGTGTAGATTATACCGATTTTTTTTCGTTTTTTGGGCAAAGCAACACGGGTGCCATACGATGGTGTTGCAGGCTACGGTCAATGATTAACCCCCCCCCCCCCCCCCCCCCCCCCTGCCCCATCCACGCCGTGCAATTCCTTGTCCGTGTCGTGCCGCCGTGCTTTGTCGTACCCTAAATCTTGTGCGCTGGAAGGGAACCTCCGCTCGCTCGAAGGGGCGATTCGCCATCGAACTTCGTTCCCCTAGTGAGTCACCGTCTTTGTTTCCTTGTTTCTCTTCGCGCATTTGACCCCCAAGACCCCGTTTTTCATTGTTTTAGCAGCAGCGGTATCAGTGTTGTACCGCCTTTGAGATCACAAGTATACCGAACCAAAATATCGCCTGCAAGGGTCTTACCAACCGCCTATTAATAGTGTGGGCGCACAGCGGTTTGAGTGGGGTACGTAGGGCGTGTGTCGTCTCGCTCAGCTGGGACGTCGGTAACCCTGTTGGATGTTGAGAAGGAAAAGTAGACGAAGTTATGTGATGATGGCGGTATCGGCCACACCACACACTGGAGTGTAGCTAGGGTTGGTTGGATGCACTCGGTTGTCGTTGAACACAACTGGCGGAAACGTAACAAAGGAACGTGCCGACGGTGCTCTCCGATGACATGCCTCTACAAGCCAGCCCACTTCAGCAATCGTCGTGCTCTGTGTTAGTTTGTACGTGTTGCAGTTCGTTTTGACGCTCACGACGCAACCCAACCCAACCCAACCCAACCCAACCCAACCCAACCCAACCCAACCCAACCCAACCCAACCCAACCCAACCCAACCCAACCCAACCCAACCCAACCCAACCCAACCCAACCCAACCCAACCTAACCCAACCCAACCCAACCCAACTCAACCCAACCCAACCCAACCCAACCCAACCCAACCCAACCCAACCCAACCCAACCCAACCCACCCCACCCCACCCCACCCCACCCCCACCCCCACCCCAACCCCACCCCACCTCACCCCAACCCACCCTACCCCACCCCACCCCACCCCACCCCACCCCCCCCCACCCCACCCCACCCCACCCCACCCCACCCCACCCCACCCCACCCCACCCCATCCCATCCCACCCCACCCACTTACGCCACGAATCCCGAGCAGCCTGGAGGTATGTTTCCCCAAGAAATTTCTTCTCGATATATCGGACCAGGTGGACAAGGAGGGGAGTGGAGATCCAGCAGAGAAGGGACATTGCCGGGACTGTCTCCCCGAAGTGAGTTTGTCTTCGGTTTTTCTTTTTGTTTTTGCTGGGTTTTTTCTTCAACGGCAAACCTTGTATTTTTGTTTTTGAACCGCAATTCAAAGCGTTCTGTTTTACAGGAGTACCGTGTGACCCTTTTCGAACTGAAATGCCATCCGACACTATCTTCAAAGTGCGTCCCCAGCAACGTGGGTGGAGTTATGAAAGGATGACATAACAGTAAAGCGTTTTTTTTTTGTTCTTCAACAAACCGCACCCCGTTCCAGTTTTTCACCCGGACCTCGGCGGCGAGATTGCCACCAACGCCCTAGACAATAACTGTGTCGGCGTCTGTACGTGTAGTAGTTTAGGTGGTGGGTTTGATTTGCTTGTTTTTTTCAGGGCTTTAGCGGGTCGGATCACGTCTCGTGGGTCGGATCACGTCTCGCGGATCGGATCGGAACAAGATGAACTGACCTGACCCGCGAGACTTGAAAACCTCTTGACCCGACCCGACTCGACTCGATCCGCGAGTTTTTGGAAAACCACCTGACCCGGCCCGACCCGACTCCATCCGCGAGTTTTTGGAAAAAAAATACTGACCCGACCCTTGCGCCTCATGACCCATGAAAAGTGCTGTTTTTTTTTTAAATATGCGCCTCCCACTTGCGCCCTCAGTTGACGATAGTTACAAATATATACCAGCGCGAGTTCGGCGAGTTCGTAATAGTATCAGAAACTACCTACCAGGTGCAATATTTTTATATATTTATTCTAGCAACGTCAGCTGTGAGTTCGACGAACTTAGGATCGACACTCATCCTTTTTTTTTTTTTTTGGCGAGGCGTGCTACGATAGAGGTGCACCCCTTTTTTGTCCAAGGTTTCGTCGATTTGGGACCTTAACGCCTTTACAACTAGAAACCCTTTTTGGGGGACACAATTACTTGAAGTTAGTATAGGGAGGGATTTTGGGGGCTCTCAAAAGGGGTTTTAAGACCTTGTTCTGAAAGTTGATGTAGAGAAAAATAAACTGCTACCGGATGGAAAATCCCATGGCCTAGGTACACACCGACAAGATGTCCTATTATTTATTTATTTTCCGACGATTTTGGGTGAAGAAGCCCCGTCATTCAGAAACCATTTTCGCCAAAAAAATGTATACCTCTATCGTGGGATGCGTCTGGCTGGTGCGTATAGTAGTGTCCCTCTAAAAACGCCGGCCCCGTTGTATACCAGCCGGAAACACCGGAACTATAGCCGCAACCGGCACTTCTGCGCGTACTGCCACTGCTTGTTATCCCTTGTATGCCAAGCTAGTGCTATAGCGGGAAACCGGCACTATAGAGGGACGGCTACTAACTGCTGTACTTTTATTGGTCTGCCGCTCGTCTGTCCTTTTTTTTGGCGTCGTTTCTTGTCCCCGAAGTTCCCCCAGGGCAGTTAGTTGATACGGCTCCTGCTGACAGGGGCTGGTCCGGCAGGAGTCTGAGCGTCGGCTTGCCTGGATGGAGTTCGGCCAACCTTGGGGGTAACTCCTTACCACATGGTCAGTGAGGGTCTGTTGGTGGCGGTGGTTAGCGGTGGAGGGGGAGGGGGGGGGGGGGGAGGGGAGGTGGGGGGGGAAGGGGGGGGGTGGTTGTGGTAGTGAAATTGCCGGTGTTGGGTGTAGTGGTGGTGGTAGTTGTGGTGGTTGGTGGAGGGGGGGTTGTCGGCGTAGGTTGTGGTGTTGGTCCCGGTGCCGTGGTTGCAGTGGTATTGTTCTTGGTAGCGGCGGCGGCGGTGGTGATGGTAATGATACCGCTCGTGTTGGTGTGTGTTGCTATCTAGTGTGGTGTTATTCGTGGTGGTGTTGGTTGTGCTTCTGCTAGTGGTGGTGTTGTCGGTTGTGGTGTTGCTGTTGTGTTGTCGCCGCTGCTGCTGCCGCTGTCTGCTGCTGTTTTTTCTGCTGTAGTTCCGTTGTTGGTAGGTACTGGTGTTGTTGCTTGTTGGTTGATGTCGGAAATGTTGCTGCTGTCGCCGCTGCTGCGACTGCTGATGCTGCTCCTGCTACGATACATCTGCTGTTCGTGCTGCAACGTCCTCAGCGGTCGCCCCACCAACAACCGTGCGCAGCCTTTTCCCCCCCCGATTCCATCCGTGTTGCCACCTCGCCCTCAACACATCCCTCACCCCACCCAGCTCAGCCCCCCCCCCTGACCCTGACCCCGTCCCCCACTTCCCCCAACCCCAACCCCAACCACCGTCTACTTGCTTTGCAGGAACGAGCACTTCCGGGGACGGAACCCTTAACCTACCCCGTGGACATAGCCAGGCTCCCTTTATTCCTCAAACACAAAACCTAGCCCCGGCCGAGGAAAAAGGCCACTTTATCATGATTCCCCGCAGCAGCTCTGATGGGAGCGGGGAAGGAGGTGGGGATGGTGAAAGTGGAGGTGGGGATGGGGGTGGTGGTAGCGGTGGCAGGAAGATTACGGTCTTCTCCGAGAAGCGAAAGTTGCTCGGATTCTATGAAGAGGTGAGGGTTTTCTGTTTTTGTGCTCTGTGTTAATTAGGCTTTTTAATTAAGCTCTCTTGTGTTTTGTTAGGATTTTCTATTTTTGTCTCTTTTTGAGTTTGTTTTCTAGCCTTTAGTTACAAAGTTGAGCTACAAAATATGCCAAAACGCTCACTGATTGTTCCTGTGCTTCCTTGAATCGCAGCCCCCCCCACCCCACCCCCTCCCACGCGTTCAAAAGTATCCTCTAGCCTCGTATGGTAGCGTTCGCGCAATTTCTTATGGTGATAAGCTAGCTACCCTGCAGTACGATCAACTGCCGCAAAGAGGTACGTTGATTATTCAGTATACCGACGAGAAGGAACAAGCTCGAGTTTCGCCGCATACTGCATTCATCTGATGTCCAGATATAAGATACTCAGTATACTCGTGCGTCGTGACTGCACATCATCTATTAATAGTTGTATGTCTCGGGATTGAATTACGTGCCCTGATGCAAAGTCAGTAGCTGGAGGAACCTGATGCTTCGATGTTCAAAATGCAAATGAAACAACGTCTTCAGTCCTCTGATTAACAGCGACAATATGGTGACAATGCCACTTGAGATAATCAAAATGCGAATGGAACAACACATTCAGTCCTGTGTATGCACAGCGGCGATACATGTGTAATCATGTCACTCAGAGAAACACAATCGAAATGGAACAATGTATTAAGTCCTGTGTATTAACAGCGGCATTATGTGTGTAATCTTGTCGCAAATCGTGTTTACGCGTGACCAGCAAGTCATAACATGCAAGAGATAACGCGCAAGAAACGATACCAGGTATGCTGTAAGTTGAAATCGCCTCTGAATTGAATCCTGGAACTCGAAGAAAATCGAAGAACATCTGTGGACTTATTTGTGCCCAGTGCAACACCTAAAGGGCAGGTTTGTGAGTAGTCTATAGTCTTGATAGTACTCAATAATATGTGTAGTGTGCTTCCACAGCTACCGTAAGCCTGTATGAAACAAAATTGCATTGCTACTAAGTACGCTCAAGCAATCGACGTCAATGAGTCCAGACCCTTTACCAGTGGTTAGTTAAAGGTAACGCCAAACCCTCACTTCCAACTAATAATACCAACAGAACCAAGCTTGATTTTGACCTTGCGAATGCTGTCCGTATTTCCAACCCAGGTCCTTAGTATTGATCAGTGCCCTTGAGGGCAGACATGTCGTGGTGTATATAATCTGCATGACCTATAGATCATGTTGCCGGGTGGGATCCGATAGTTGTGCATGATCTAGCGCATGTTTCCTGGGCTTGATCTGTGCTACACAGATCCTGCACGATATGTCGTAACGGCAGACATTGCATCTAGATGAGCTAGGTCGTGGTGCTGTCCGATGTGTGGAAGGAGACCACAACATCGATCGATATCGGCATCACATCTCCGGAGGCAAATGCTCTTCTCCGACACTGCTGGCGACAATACCAGCAAAGGCAGCATCCCTTGTTCGAGCTTGAACTTGAGACGAGCCGCGCCGCTGCTCACGAACTTCTCGGGAACAAAAAGTCAAAAATAAGTCGGTTGTCGCCAGGGTTGAATATCGGTGATGCTGGAGGTGCTGTCGACCGTAGACCATGGAACTGTGCGCTGATCCAGCAGCACCAGCAAAATCCGTTACACCCCGCAAGATCCTTGTATCCATCTGGGATGCGAAAATTGGATCCACGTATCCGACCACCTAGGAAACCCTGGGGCGAACCCAGGGTGTCCCCTGGCAACCGCTGAGCTGACGTTGCGACTGGAATCGATGAGGATAAGGATGATTATGACGCCGGCTGTGTGTCGGCCCTGTATTCAGTTGAACATGATGGAGGTGGATGCTCCGTATCGGCAGGGGATGTGGCCCCCGTACCGGGCTAGTTAGTAGCTGGCGTGCCGGTAGAATGTTTCCCCCGTGCCAGGCTGAGTACCCGATTGATCGACGACCTGGATGTGTGGCGTGGCTCGTGTAGGTCTTCTCGTCATGGAGACGGACGTGGACGAACGTATTCGGTCTCAGGGCGACGACGCCCTTCGAGAATGTCGGAATGACGCATGCTCATGACGGACTGGGTCGTTCGTATGCATACATCGTACTTGAGCCCGTTGAAATTGCCGCCGACAGCTCTTAAGAGCTTGTCGACGGCATCAGCTGCTTTTGTGGACTCTCCCGTGATGATGCCGGCTGTAGTCGGGGCTTGATACTGGTTTTGGATTAATTCCTCCGCACTTGCGAAAATGGAGGTAGTTTATCGGAAATTCCTGAAAGAACGTGGCAAATTCGGCGGGGTGTCGTTGCTTGGTGCCGGCCGATGTGTAGACCTAAAGTCGAAGCTCTTTCTTTCTCTCTTTCTCTCGACGAGACAGAAGTGGAACCGACATTCGCCCCCAACTCCCCCCCCCTCGGGCCCCATTCCCACCCTCGCCCCCACCCCCACCCCCACGTTCGCTTTTTTTGTGTTCTGTGGACGAGACAGAAGTGGGACGGGCAGTCGCACCTCTCGTTCCATGGTTACGAGGACAATATTACCCCAGCGGCGAAAGCTACCCTGGAATCTAGGGTCTCAGCAATATTAGAAGCCCTAGACGGAGGCGATGAAGAAGATGATGATGAGGATGACGACGAAGGAGAGGGGGGAGGAGAGAAAGACCGCGGTCGCCAAACCGGCGATAAGCCTACCTCGGGGAGGGGGACGGACTCCCGAGGAGGAAATGATGCCCGCTCGAGGAACAACAGTCCGCGTAGGAGGGGGGGAGCCGCGGGGGACGCCTCTGTGGGTGGAAAACCTTCGAGCAGGCTTGGGAGATTGGGAGTGAAGACCGAGATGGGTCCCGCGGGGCGCCGGAACAGGGGGCAGGGGGGGGTGGCGGCGGCGGTGAAGGTGTACCAGCTCCACCATTTCAAGGATTACCCGGCAATGAGATATAAGGTGCGGGGAGGAGTGGGGCGGAGTAGGGCCTGACCTGGTTTTTGTATGTGTGTAGGATATGTGTGCCGTTGATATTTGTTTGACGAAGGGCTGCCTCTGTTTACACGACGACGTTCTGTTTATTGTGTGTGTTTTGTGTGGCTTGTGTGCGCGGTATGGCGATATTACGTTGTGTGTTTTCAATAAGTTGTCTCCTCGCTCTCTTTCGTGTCTCGTATCTATTTACTTTTTTCTCCACACTTCGAAGTGGTGGCGTAAGCGTCTTGTCTCCCAGCCCCCCCCCTCTTCATTCTTCCCCCTCCCCCTTTGGCTGCAACATGGCGGGCCGACGTATCGACCCCAAAATGCCGGAGAGAAAGCCCGCCCCTTGAACCTGACCCCACCCCTTCCCTCCCCACGCACACCCTCCCCCCGCCCCTCACCCACCACCAGCCATCACCCACCCCGAACCCTGCCCAACCCAGCACCCCATTCCCCATCCACCCGCCCGCCCGCCCGCCCACCCACCCACCCACCCACCCCCACCCCCACCTCGCTAACCACAACCCCGCCCGCTTTGCACCCCCCGCCCCCTACACCGCACAGGCGTTAAACGACTGGTGGCAGCTCTCTTCCGTGAATGCAACGGAGGTCTTCTCGTGACCTGTGGTCGGGGGGGAGAGAGGCAGGAAGGAAAGCGATCGGAAAAACCGATAAATATGCTAGTAAAACCTTTTGAAATATAGTATAACCTACTGGTATGAGAAAATCTATGGGGTTTTCCGTTGCGGCGCGGCTGTGCTATATGCTACCAGGTATTATATCCGGACATATAGCCCTTTTTTGTTATGTTCATATGAATGCCGAACGGCCCCAGCATTTAGAGTAGCAGTAATACTGCCATACTAATCTGCCCGGAAAATGTAAAGAGTCGCTTTTGTATTCATATTGATAACCGAATGGCCCTTACATGTACGGACAGAGTGATGGTGTATTGTATACCAGGCACCCCTTTTTTTCGGTGGGGGGGCGGGGGGTGGGGGGGGGGTTAGGTGGGCGTGTGGCAGAATGGTCCTTTTTTTGTTGGACCATGTCGCTCTTCTCCCATCACTTCTACTCGTTGGCTATCGGGGTGGCTGTACCGTCGCCTGCCCTTCCGATTTTCTTCATTCTTGGGAGGGGAGGAGGAGCAGGGGCGGGGGGGGGGGGTGACAGGTGCCCTCATTTTCCTGTTGGTAAAAACGGTCAAGGAATTATGTAGTTGGTCGAAAAGTCGTGGATGTCGTTCATGTACATCACATTACGTCATGCCATGCCTTCGAATTCTCTTTCAATATCGTTTTTTCGACCAATTTACAATCTCCTTGAACTGGGTTGTGACCAATGTCCTCGAGTCGTTTTCGATATCGATTTTTTTCCACCAATGAAAAAGCTCCTTGAATTACGTTGACCAATGAAACATTGCGGTGGTTTAGGCTGTTTCTCTTCCAAAACCCTACCCCACGTTGACCAATGGAACATTGCGGTGGTTTAGGCTGTTTCTCTTCCAAAACCCTACCCCACCTCCCCTGTTTAGTAACGTAGGCGGTGTTGGTGGAAGGACTGAGGTTTCCACGGAGAGGTTAAGGCTTCACGATGCACGTACGGAATAGATTGAAACCCTTTTGGCGTTTTTTGGCTCGTTTTTTGTGTTACCTTTGCACGCCGACCCCCGTTTGGGGTCGGGATTTTATGGTGTCTAGTTTTTTTGTTGCTTGGTACCAGGTGCCAGTAAGGAGGTACTGCTGCAAGCCCTTTGTGCTTGATTCACACGGCAGGTATGGTAAGTATGCAGCGTTGCGCAAACAGAAGGAAGATAAATGAAAGCATTCCGAACGAAGGTACGGAACGTAGCAGCAGTAGCAGCGGCAGAGCAGCAACTTGTTCCGTAATAATTTGGAAGGCAAGAATTTGGAACGCACCACCAGCGCCAGCAGCGCATCAGCCTGGCGTATATAGCACCTGTGCATGTCGGATGTGATATATCAGCAAGTATTACTATCAGTAAATGGCGGTATTTTCAGGGACCCGGAAAAACCGCCCGCAGAGGGGGTGTGTGGGGTCTTCCATAGCGTGTGCTCGCCGCTTTTGTGTTTCTGTGTTATATATATGCGTATGTTATCCGCTTTGGGAGTTGAGAGGGGACAACAAGTCAAGTGAGGAACTTAAAGGACGATTACAGCATTACAACACGATTACAACATCACAACAGCATCGATCACGCGAAGCCGCCCGTGCTGTCACGGGCTGGGGTAGGAGAGATGCCTCCGAACTGTACAACGTAGGGAGATGCACGAAACGCGCTCGGCATGATGAAGGATTACTCTGTATAGGGCGGGGACGCGAGGTATCCCCTGCCCGTTTAGCCTATTGAGCAGGCCTCGTTGTCGCATGCGTGCCTTGGTTGCGTAGTTCCTGAGAGATAACTCTTTGGTTCTCCCGCCCAGTAAATAAAAGCAAACACTCAAGTAGCGGAATTTGAACAACAAAACTGCTGTGCTACAACGCATACACTCGTGGAACACCTTTTTTATGTCCGCTCTTCCTTTTTTATCGAGCCTCTTTCACTCCACCCCGGGCATGCTTGACTCGTGAACAAATTGCAAGAATCGGCGGGACGTTGAAGCTTCGACGGTGCGGCCACGAGCAGGGGTAGCTGATGCATAGACATGTCGTCTACGCCAAAACCCGCCTCCTTCCCCCGTGCCGTGTGGGCTGAACGGCACAGTTTCGCTTTTAAACGTAATTTTGAGAGCCTCGTATCATAGCTGGGAAACAGTAGGTCGTAACCGGGATGCTTTCCTAGAAGAGAGTTCGTGACGAGTCGCTGTGTCCGTTTTGCACGTAGAATCTAATGCCGTAATGCCCGTACGTACCAATTCGTACGAGTGAGGCATCTATCTTGTACATACCACATTTTATTGTACCATGGTTCATCGCAGGTATCTGGTAAATAATGCAAGGTTCTCGGCCGGGGTTGATCTCATAATAACTGGATGTTGTTATAAGGCTTAGTCTGGGTAGGAAATTGGTTTAATATTTTGCAAGTGGTCAACCGGACTAATACCCTCTAATTCCTTCACGAATGACGTCGTTATCCGACCTACCTGCTATCCCGCCTTTTCAGCGGGGGAGGGTGTTTGTGCGGCTTAGTTTGGGGAGGCGCTGCTTGGTTAACCTTTTGCAAGTGGTCAAACAGACTAAACTACCCTCTCATTCCTTCACAATGTCCTGGGGGCGTCGCAAGGCGAAGAAAGGGGGAAAACAGGCGTTGCAACTTTATTTATGGCAAGGGAATAAGCGACACCCACGCGCCCACGGTATCATGCAAGGTTCCCCTTTGACATGGGGTTGGCTTGATATCCTGGGGGCGCCGCAGGTCAGAAAGGGGGAACACGGGCGTTGCAAATTTGTGTATGACAAGGGAATAAGCGGCACTCCCGCCACCACGGCGATGGCGCCACGACGAAGCAAGGCGTGTGTGGGCAAAACACATAGTCTAAATAAATAAAAACACCAAGAAATCCTGATGATCGTGTTCTCCACACACACGATAAGCCTCTGTACACAGTACCAAGGTATAACATTATGCAGCAGCAGTGCAACGTGATGGACTCTTAGTTGGACGTGCACGAACAGCAGTGAGTGAGTGAATAGAAGCAGCGCGACAGACAGCCGACAGACCTCAGGTACCAGTACTACGCAGCAACCCCGGCGATTGCTCTTAAATATACAGACCTGTACTGCGAGACGTTTGCCGGCGAAAGAGACGCCTGAATATTTGTGTTGCTCCGAGCGTTGTAATGTGCCAACGTTAGACGTGAAACGTTGTGTGGTCATACAGACAGACGTGAGGAGAACAGGCGCTTTTCGAGTGTTTGGAGAAGAACAATTCGCACCAAATTAAAAGTGGATATCTAACTCGGACAAAGAAACCCATTCACCCCGACGACTGTTTGTTCGTATAAATGCAGGCCTGTATTGCCAGACGTCCCTGGCGAAAGAGGCGCTGTTATGGCATTCCCCTGTCGCTAATGTGTGGAAGTGATAGCTCTCGCGCCTGTCAATCCCGCCGTTCGCCGGAGTGTTCTGTACCCTTTTTTCCCGTCTTCCTTTCTTCGTTTGAGGTTTTCTGCTGTAGCGCTTTTCGTGAGGCTTCGTAGCCTCGCAGGGTAGAGGTGTGGGAGTAGGTTGTGAAGAGCCGCATCTTCGAGTCATGTTATAGATCGTGGAACCTGTGCTTCTCCGAATCTTCCATATTTCTGCATATACGGCTCATCAGGGTGGGCTAGTGTTATGGTATTCCCCTGGGAGCCTAAAAAGGCGTAAGATATGGGATACGGCTGGATATAAAAGGGTTTCACATGCCTTTCAAGGCGTGTGCGTATAGAAAAAAGGGGATGATGCTTTTGCCTCGCGGAATTGAACGCTATTCAGTTCGTCCGTGGCGTGTGTGGAACTAATACAAGAGCTTATCTAGTACAGCAAGTGAGTGACCAACGTGGAACCTGCCTAGTAGAGAAACCTGCAAAGGGTGGCCTGTGTTTGTAACAGCCCCTTGATCTTATTATAGCACCTTGAGATTTGTGCTGCTTCGAGCGTTGTATTGTGCCATGTTGTGACGAGAAACATGGTAATGTTAGACGCGCAGACAGGCGTGAGGAGAACGGGTGGGTGCTTTCGAACGTGTGGCATTTTTTGTTGACAGAAAATGTTTTCTTGCAAGAAACAGATCAAAGTAGGCACCAGACTGGGACAAAGATAGATACGCAACAACACTAACGACTTCTCTTACGAATACAGGAATGCGTTGCGAAAGAGACGCCTGCCTGGAGACTTGTTTGTGCTGGTCCGAGCGTCGTATAGTGCCAACAATCGACATGAAGAATGGGGTCAGACAAGCAGACAGACTTGAGAACAAGTTATTTCCGAATTAATGTGGTAGCAAAACGAAGTGTTTTACCCACAACATGCAAATTGGGCATCACACCAGGACGAAGAAACACACCAGGACGAAGAAACGCAGGAACCCCGACTGTTGCCCGTATGAATACATAACATGTCTGTGTTGCGAGACGTTTGCTGGGGAAAGAGAAACGCCTTGGTATTCATGCTACTCCGAGCAGTGCGTTGAGCCAACTTGCGACGTGAAACATGGTTTTGGACACGAACACGGACGTGAGGAGGACGGGGAGGGGCTTGAACGTGTGGGAAGAAAAAAATCGAGGTACCGAAATCTTGACTAATTTTGCTAATAATAATAAACAGTTGGGCATCAATTTTAACTCTATTTTAACTTAATAAAAAGTGGGCATCACGTTGACTACTATCACACAATAATAGAGATAGGCATAGATAGATAGATAGATAGATAGATAGATAGATAGATAGATAGACAGATAGATAGATAGATAGGTAGATGAATAGATAGATAGATAGTTATATAGTCTAGATAGATAGATATATAGATAGATAGATAGATAGATAGATAGATAGATAGATAGATAGATAGATAGACAGGTAGATAGATAGATAGATAGAGAGGTAGAGAGATGGATTAATAGATAGATGTAGGTAGGTAGATAGGTACCAGGTAGGTAGGTAGGTAGGTAGGTAGATAGCTACCGCAGACAGACAGATAAGACGGACAGATAGATAGATAGATAGATAGATAGATAGATAGATAGATAGATAGATAGATAGATAGATAGATAGATAGATAGATAGATAGATAGATAGATAAATAGATAGATAGATAGATAGATAGATAGATAGATAGATAGATAGATAGATAGATAGATAGATAGGTAGATAGATAGATAGATAGATAGATAGGTAGATAGATAGATAGATAGATAGATATATGGATAGATAGTAGATAGATAGATAGATAGATAGATAGATAGATAGATAGATAGATAGATAGATAGATAGATAGATATATATATAGATAGATAGGTAGTTAGATAGATATATACAAGGGCTCCGCATCTGGGTGCCGGCGAAATGCCGGCACCCATGCTCCGGGTAGGACAAGGCAGCACTTCGACTTGTTCGATTCAATATCCGATAGAGTAAAAACCGTTACTACGCAACACATAGTGTACGCGTGTAGAAGGTAAAGTAATGCCAAGAGATCGATATAGACTAACAGTAGACTAGTTACTTTTGCCGTTTCTCGCGTGAATCCGATTCCGAACTTCATCATGATATTTCGATAGGACAAATCCGAGCCCACGCAGACTGACCCTCTAGTCTGGCCACGAAGAGACGTTTCGAGTGCGTTTCTTGATGTTTTGATATTACCAAGCATCCAGGGTCAGCAAGGGGGTGGCCATGTATGCTGCATGTTCTCTACGTAGCCACTGAGAGGCGCGCACTGAGCCAGCTTCTGCTACACCATGCATGATAGTATCTAGATCCGAGGCTCGCAGACCGACTGTCTGTGTATAGTCTGATCGTGGAGAGACTTGCTGACGGTATTCTAGGCGTGAGATACGGTGTCGCTCCCTTCGTCATTCAATTCCTCGAGTGCTATTTTAATAATAATACTGGTAGATAGAGTATTAGTAGAACGCGATAGCAATGAACAAATAACTTGGCAGTTGAGAATTTCAGGCTCGAGTTTTAGACGAAAATAAAAAAAGACATATACTACCTGGTATGGACTTTTATCTGATCGCTGTTCGCCCATTGGCCGGGGATCGTACATAAAGTAACCGTCATCTGGGGACGATAGAGTCCCATCCCAGGATCATAATCAATTCACACATACATATACAACTCCGACAACGCGGGAACAAACACGGATGGATATCACCAGGACTGGTATCTCCCCGCGCAGTGTGGAAATCCCCAACCCCACCGACCGGCAGATCTCTGATTGGCTGGGGGTCGTATATTACAGAACCAGCTCCATCCGGGGACGATAGGGTCCCATTCCCGGTCCAGAGTTCATTCTATATATCTAAAAGTTAGATAAACCGGGAAATAAAACCGATTTCTCTCCGGTCGTCACCGCCCCTAACGGTGTGGAACCCCCGACTCCGTTGGCTAACATCGCTGATTGGTTCGAGCTCCACAGCGCCGCCCCACCCTAGGAGGATGATAGAGGCTCACACCAACCAATGGGGGGCAGTTCCGTCGCACACGGGGGAGATAGGGCCCCATCCCCGGATCAGAAATCCTCCGAATATCTACAGCTCCAACAACGCGGGAACTATAAAGATGATCACCCGGGTCGATACCTCCCCGCACGGCGTGTCAACCCCGACCCCATTGGCTTATTCGTGATTTGCTGGTAGGCTTTGACCCAATAAGCTCACAATCATTTCGACCGACCTGGGTTTTCTCGCATACTTCCGTGTACAGCAAACATTTGCAATGCGAGCGCAATTCGACCGGCATGATAGGTAGTACGAAAAAAAGGCGATTTTAAGCCCATATCAGGTTGGCGTGCCGAGCAAGCACGCTCAAAATGAGAGTGAGAAACACTTTAACAGCAACAACAGCACCAAACGCAGTATAAAAACGAACGAACTAGAGCGATTTGTGTCCAGAATCCAGCCCCCCCCGGTTATAAACACAATTCCAAACACAAAAAAATGGCGTGTTCAAAGCAAAACGACATAATAAATACCAGGTAGAACTAACACTGGCACACCACGAGCATAATTACCGTGGGAAAAAGCCTGAAATGAGGCCAAAACAGTGCGTATTTGACCCGCGTAATAATGGGTTATTAGTCATTGAATACAATGATCACCTCTTTGTCGGTTGTGCGACACCGAAATGTACCTACCCCTGCTGCTATTATAGGCGTTCCCAGCAGTTAGTTGATCCTATTATTGCATTTTTGCAAATAAAATAATATAATCACAACACTGGGAATCAAACTCAAGGACCAACGCTAGTAGTATTCCAAGGTAACCACTAGATAGACCACCGGGGCGACCGGCTCTATATAACTCACTAGAGATGATCAATCAGCAATCAGCAGCAAGGAGCACGTCAAGTAGGAAGCAACACAACACTATTTAGTCAGTTACGTACCAACGCGACCGCTCTTTTTCCAGGTGACCGCGGCAAACGACCAAAACATCAGCGGAGACAGAGGCACCACATCCAACAACATAGCACGCCTCCCACATTGTCTACGCGTATACTTCTCCATGGAGTATTTTCGGGGAAAAGAACCACCAAACGATGCGATACCGAGACGAATGCATGCCACTCGTTTCTTCCGTGGATACCGTCTATACTACTTACTATTATACGACCTTCGCGTGGCGCAGCTTAACAACAGGAACGATTTTTCCCCTCGTTTTTTATGTCGAAAATGTATTCCCTGCTTTTTTATACACCCTCCTCCTTACTACAAGTCAGACAAAAAGCGTGTGTGTAATAGAGCGCATCAGTATGCGTGTGCTCTTACTCGTATCTATATTACTTGCACGAGTACAAACTATGTCGATGTGCCCGAACTACCACACCCTCGAGGCCGGGGACACAGCCACTAATAATCCTGCTGTGTGGCGTTTTCTGGCGCAGTAGTTGTAATCACTACCTCGTCGATTTAGTCATGGGTGCGCTTGCCATGTCTATCCATGTACGTACGTACCTACAGAAAGTCAAGAATGAAAATGAACTATGATATCATACCTACCGCGGTACCATGGGGATTCTTTTTACAGTAAATATTATTTGTTTTGGTACAAATTTTTACGCCAATTTGAAAACAATGTCTTGCCAAGTATTATGTTATCAACCTCTCCATATACATGTACATCAAGATCTGAAGAATGACCGGAGAGTACCGTTCAAAATACCATTTTTGCGCGCTTCTCGCTTGTCTCGCTCAGCATCCATCCGCGTTCACGTCAAGGTGCCGAACGGATAAGGCAGGGCGAGGGGCGTTGGAGCCGCCCCCCGAAGACGGCGCTCGAACGAAGCGATTTGACCGAGAAATTCCAGTTCCGAGCATCCCATACTGAGGCCGAGACGAAAAAACTCCTGACCGAATATATATATAAACATATATAAAATCATTCCTTGAATATAGAGCCATTCCTTGGTGTCATGGACTTGGGTCCGGAGTCTTTTGTCTCGGCCTAAGTATGCGATTCGCGGAACTGGAATTCTCGGTCGAATATGGCTTGGTTCGAGCGCCGCCTTTGGGGGGCGGCTCCAACGCCCCTCGCCCTGCCGTGTCCCTTCCGCACATCGACGTGAACGCGGACGGGCGCCGAGCGAGACGAGCGAGTGTCGAGGAGGAATTTTGGGAAAATTGTTGAATCTTAATGGCTGCAACGCCTGAATGATTTACAAAGTTAGCATCATTTCCAAACGGTACGTGATAATGTTTGGAATTTTGCGTACCGGGTGAGAACAGCAGTATGTACGACGAGCATGAACGTCAACTGACGGCATTGGCAAACACACAACATCAGGTGCATGCAGCAGCAGTAGCCGAAGGGCGAAACTTCTAGCACGTACTGCAGCAATATACATGATGCATTCCTTCTACAACCGTCAGATTTGTCCCCTTAAAGGATTTATAGTTTCCGCGCACATATTGAGTTGTCCCGCCCGCCCCCCTCCCCCCCCCCCCCCCCCCCCCCCGATCTCTCTTCTTGTTCAAACGTGTTCAAACGCCCCACCTAAAATTAAAATCTGCCAGAGTGATAAACACTACCACGCAGTTGAGATCACCTCATTATATTTCTAGCCATCCGTGCTGTAGCCCAAATCACCCCCCCCCCCCCCCCCCCCAACGCCCCCACCAGAGTAGTAAAAACTACCAGGCAACTGATATCACTTCGTTATCTTTCTAGCCATCCATGCCGTAGCTCGAATTCATTTCCGCCCCCTCCCCCCCTTTTTTTCCCCCCGCTCCCTCTTGTTCAAACGCCCCACCTAAACACGAAGTCTGCCAGAGTAATAAACACTACCAGGTACCACGCAGTTGATATCACCTCATTATCTTTCTAGCCATCCATGCTGTAGCTCCAATTCGACCCCACCCCCCAACGCCTCCTCCTTCCCTACCACCCGCACCATCGCCTAGACCTAGCACCACGCGTATGGCTAACCCCTACATCTATGCGACATAAAGCTGTTGGAAATCCCCCCCCCGCCCCCAGCCCCCCCCCAACCCCCCACCCCTTCGAACACTCCGCCTTCTCCTCACTGGTTGTACGACTTACAGGATATACATTATAAACTGATGCATTCCTTCCGTAACCGTCAGATTTATCCCCTCAAAGGATTTATAGTTTTCGCGCACAGATTGAGTTGCCCCGCCCGTCCCCCCCCCCCCCCCCCCCTCCCCCGTTCCCTCTTGTTCAAACCCAGGCCCCCACGCCCTTAAAAACTTCGCCTCCCCTCACCGATTATACGACTTACAGGATACACTTGACAAACTGTGATGCATTTCTTTCCACAGCTGTCAGGTTTTGTCCACCTCAAAAACGGGTTTTATAGTTTTCGCGCACAGACTGACTAACATCACCCTGTTGACCCTGGTACAAGCTACACTGTATTTCCAAGGGGAGTCGCCGACCTATATCCTTAACGAGGACACACACAGTAATACGCGCGATCGGAGTATCACACACAGCTTGCAAAGATGAGTTTCGACAAAATCTTCGATCTCACAGCTGGAGTGTATTTTAATATTTATTTATAATATATTTATATATCTATATAGATAGACAATATAGATAGATAGATAGATAGACATAATCGCCTGGGTTACACCCAGCCTCGATCTAAATCCCCCCCTTTTTGTCTCCCTCGGCAGTGTGTTGTTTGGTGTGTTCTCGCGTTCTCGTGTGTTCGATGGACTGCCGAAGCTCATCTCCTCAGAAGCTCATCTCCTCAGAGCACGGTATAACCCTCCACTGATATACTCCAGTACAGGCTGGTTCACGTTGCAAGCCCCAAATTTATTCCCCAGTGATTATCCACGCCGTTTTCTCGATTTAGACCGTGAAATTTTGCACGTCTCAATGTGTCCTTGCGAAGATCTCACCCAATGTTTTTGTTTTTTTTTGCCTGATTTTCGTCGGGTTAAGATTTTTCGGAAAATGTCGACCACCTTGGCCCAGTTTTTTTTCGGCGAAAAAAAATAACAACAAACCCGCGCTGGTCGGGTTAATACTTTTCGGAAAATGTGGACCACCTTGGCCCAGTTTTTTTCGGCGAAAAAAAATAACAAAAAACCCGCGCTAGTCAGGCCTCGGGATGGGCATGTAGAACACGTATGCAAAATTTCAGGGTTAATCTCTCACAAACGGCGTGGACATTTTGACTTTTGTGCGTATAAATGAGTACAAGCAAGATGCGTTATTTCCTTCAAATGACTTGGTTTTAGTGGACGATCCAGTTTTTTTGCTAGATTCTGCTCAATGTTGAACACAGGCAGGCCAGATGTTCGATGTTTTTGCGTGAAATTTTCTTCAGGCATGCCTTCGAGTACGTCCAACCGGATCATGCAAAATGCGGCGCAATTTTATTTTTCGCCGCCGCCGGGAAGAAGCCTGAATACTATTAAAAAAATTGAAGGATTGTCATTGGTCGATACTGCCTTTGACAGATTATCGGCGTCCCCGACCTTTCTTCCGGCCCTTCTTGGCGTTCTGGGGCTCGCCTTTCTTTGCCTCGTTTTGCTTAGCCTCGGTTTTCTTGGTGACCTCAAGCTGTTTCGCTTCGTGCGCCTTTTTGAATGCCTGCTCTCCACAAGGGCGAACTGCACAAGAGGGAGAAAAAAGCGTGGAGAGCAGGAGGGAAACGTATTACAGGAAGGGACTACGCACAAAAAAGCACACTTGGGCCCTAAAAATCTACCCGTCAACATGCGGCGACGCTTGTCGGAGATATTACAGACCCTTCATCCTGACGAGCCAAACTATGGCGGATACGCCCTAATCATGCGTGAACGTAATACTATGTACCTTGAGCAGCTCCCCCTGCGCATCTGCCTCTCTGGATTGACAGTGCGCCTCGAATTCTGCCCTCGTCGAAACCCTTTGACTCTTTTTTTTATCCGCGAGGACTTGAACGTCCCGCGTGTCATCAACTTCTGGAAGCTGAAATGAACTGGACAGAGCCGCCAAAAGGGGGGTGTCGGCCGTGGCCAGCGCATCCTAGGGCTCCAGCACCTTTGTGCGGCCACGGACTCTAGATGTTTTACAAGGGTTAATGTGAGACAACAACAACAACAACAACAGTGCGGGAGGCCCCGCTTCAACACGGTGAGCCCCGCAGTGCACTCATCCTTCGTGAGGCTACAAAACACTTGCGTGAAACTCTGCCTGGCCCACGTAGCACACCAACGACATTAAGTAGTAGTTTCCAAGTTAAGCAGTCCTCGTAGGTCTTATTTGCTACGTCGAAAAAGTGATATCCCTGTCGCAGCACTCAGTGGGTATGGTACTACTACATGTCTAACAGGGGGGGGGGGGGGTGATTTGTCGATCGCATTAAGTCATTTGGCCGATGACCACAAATACCTTTCGAGACGGAGCACGGCTCCCACTCCCAACAAAGACATCTCCAACTCTCTTGGGCGCCCACTTCGCTTTCGCCATATATTACATCAAAAGCGTTTTGTTTATAGTACCTGATCCCCGCCCTGTTTCGCCCTTTGTGGCCACCATCTGTCTCCAAACATATCCAACAGACGATGGGGGGGCGGGCAAGACTACCGCGACCTTGCCATATCGTGCTTGACCACCCGCCGTCCATAGTCGGAGAAGATCATTGGGAGACGTTGTCTTCCACGAAACGCCAGCAAGCAAAAAAAATGTGCGAACGGAAGCGCCGCCAGCATCTAAATGGCGGTCGTACAGATCGCTCTGCCCGGGATGTCGTGATGGGGGAGATACGTCCCCCGTGGCTGTGTGCGATGTGGGTGATGCCCAATCTGGCACGAGAGGTAAGCACTCGGCAGATGTTACTCTGCCGTTGCGGTCAAGTTTCAAGCTCCGCAAAGCTGATGACAAAAAGACGCCCCAAGGGCGGTGTTGCGTCTATTATTAGCGCGGTCTCGAAGAGGAGACGAAGGAGAAGAAAGAAGAAGAAGAAGAAGAAGAAGAAGAAGAAGAAGAAGAAGAAGAAGAAGAAGAAGAAGAAGAAGAAGAAGGAGAAGAAGAAGAAGAAGAAGTAAGAGAGTATGCGTGGTGCATGCTCGATCGATCACATCTCAAGACTCTTATGAAAGCGTACGAACCACCCTAAAAAGCAAGCGGTGTGATTATCCCAAAAACATACCGGGTACAACACACCTCGGGCCAACTGTGAACTACAAACCGGCATTTTAGGGTTCCGCTGTGAACTACAAACCGGCATTTTAGGGTTCCGCCGCAATCGACGGTATACGATCTACTAGATTCACATGATCCTATGATCCCACGAGGTACGTGTGTATCTGGTTACCACCTGTGTATGATGCATATGTACATATAACACTCCTTGCACTGGTATCGCCGAAGCGCCTGGTGCTGCTCCGTACCAAAGGCTAGTACCTATCTTTAACAACGAATCGATCCGATACCCTCTGAAAATCTCTACGTACTAACTCGTGTATACCAGTCGCGTATAACAGCAGATCATGCTGGTGCGTCCTACCACGTACGAGCTACGTATACCAGATGACTACGTATGATATGTAAACGACAGCGCAATCGATAGGTTACGATGGACTACCTGGTACTCCGTTGTGCCAGTAGCAAGGTAACTATTCTCAATACAACTCCACGATGGAAGTAAGATATAATACGTCGATTTGGCGCTCAACTATAAAATCGGATTACTGAAATACTTGGATAAAATATACGCTTGCTTGATACTTATTGCAAGTGTCATCAACCTATTCCAAGGTCTTTTTAGACAGTTCTGACGCTCGTTACTTGGTCAGTGTACTTGTCTGGACTAGACTAGTCGTCTGCATATTTACGAAGTAGAATCAATCGCAACGTCGCAACCAAGGGTCATTACTCCTTTTCCGCGTCGAAACAACATCAACCGTTGCCGTGCTTCATTTTCGACGGATGACCAGTCCTCCTCCAACCAACACAACAACTACGACGCAAAACCTATATACATAACTTCGTACTGTAGCAGTCGACCACGTTTCTGACCGCCCCCCCCGTACAAAGAAGACGTGTGTGGTGCTGCTGAACAAAAACTTGCACAAATAGTCTAGCAGCCTAGCCACGTTTCTGACCGCCCTCCCGTGCAAAGAAGACGTGTGGTACTACGACTACGAAAGCAAATAAATCTTGCCGTTATGTGCGTTCGACCCCGGATGGTGCGGACGTCCTTTCTGGTGATGCAGATGACGATGGTGTTCAGCGGCTCCAGACGTGATGTTCCGGCGCAGTCCTAAACGAGACGAAGATGTCCAGCGACCCCGAAAGAGATATTCTAGCAGTTCTAAAAGTTGTGATGTTCAGCGACTTCGGCAGATGCTTTTCAGGTTCCCCAAAAGCGTTGTTCCAGAAGCCCAAAGCGATAAATGATGCGACAATTCCAGAAGACGTTCTCCGCCGGCAATTCCAAGAGATAGGTGGTGATGTCTTTGGCCCGCTCCCGAAAGACACCTCTTCGGCGAGCCCACATTGCCGCCGCGGCAACCCGGTAGCTCCGACGGTCTCAGCGAGCAGTGCTGTGACGGTTCTGGAAAGTATCAATTCCGGCAACCCCAAGCCCTTTTTTTCAAAGCGATTCCGAGCGGTCGCTCCGGCGATCCCGTGCTCTGATGAGGCGACCCCTGGCGTTGATGACCAAAAGGCCCCCGTCATTTCCGTTGTTTTGTTTAGCCGCGCATGCTTTCACGTGCCAAAGTTTGGTAGCCCCCCCGTCCGAAATGTGCGCCAAGCGTGAAGAAGTAAGCCGCCGTGTTGTACCATCATACGGCTCATGCGAAAGTCTCTCATATATATTTAGTGCGGCATAGCAATACGAGTGGGCCCGTTCGTGCGTATGCGGAAGCGGTTTTTACTCCAGCAGCAGCAGCAGCAGTGCAGCAGAAGTAGTGATATCAAACCAGCCCGTAGCCCCGTTACGTACAGGAAGACAAACGGTAGGAGAACCAGATACGACGTAATCGTAGCAGTTCTCGCCTCGTACGTACACAACGAAGAAGACTGTCGAACCATACCAAGCAGCCGAATCTCGTAGTAGTCGTGTCAGCCCCCGTTGCGTACGTAGAAGTCGACGGCGTAGAGTCTTTTCAAAAATCGACTCCCATTCAGAGTGGGGTCCCCCCCAAGCACATCGTAGGGTCGTGCAAAGTTCCGCAGGTGGTCATGCCGGAAGACCGAGAGAGGAGAATGACGGTCAGGGTGGTAGAAGGGCTCCCATATGGGTTGATTCTAGGCGCTGCGTTCCTCAGATAAAATGGGAGCGTACTCAACCTCGCGGAGGGAGGAGGCGTCAAATCAGCTCCAGAATCACCATGGGTGCCGCTGAGATCGATTGAAGGGCGCTCGATGCTATTGGAAAGAAAGACAACGAGCTGGAAAGCGACGCCTATGAAAAGTCAGGAAGCCCCTCCCGCCACACTTACAATGTAGGTTACACCGTGGGAACGCTTCTGTGCAGTGGTACCGCCGTCACCAGAGGAAGAGCTTGAGGGATTGACAGAACCTACTACGGTACCAAAGGAGAGTGAAGTCGCGTGGGACGACGACGGCAGCCTACAGTCGAACATCCGCCCAGCAAAGGAGGTAAAGGTTAGGGGTTTCGTTGGCGTGCAAAGGGAAGCTTTTGCGACGGGGCCCCAACCCCAGGATCGACAGCTAGTACTGGTCATACCAACACAAACTACGGCATGGAGCTGGGAGCTGAGTTAGGGGTAGCCAGGGGAGTTCAATGGTGGTACCCGGGCAACCCTCTAAATGTAAGGCCGTCAATCGAACGAAAACAGCGATGGCCATACAGCAAGGTGTTGTGGTAGCGAAGGTTTTTGCAACCAATGCCGGTGATACAGAGAGGGTGCGGCTACTACTGGACCGGTCAATGAAAAAAGAACTGTGGAAGGAGAAAGAATGAGGATGGAGAAGTCAATGGGTGAGGAAGTTGCTGTTGACATATCCGAGGCAAACATGGGGCAGTCAAGTCAGGGGTGCAAGTCAGACTTGTTGGAATTGTTGTGCGAATTTTGTGCTCGCGGTTTGTTCCCGGCTAGCCCCAAGGTAGTTCCAGCGTGCCATGGATCTAAGCTATGGTTACCCTTGACCAAGGAGGATTGCACACCATATGCGGCTAAGCAACGGCGACATTCCCCGGAGGAGGAAGCCAGGATTCAGAGTGAAAGGACGAAACAGTGTCAAACCGGAGCTATCCGTAGATCGACATCAGCGTGGGCAGCCAACTGTGTTGTGGTTCGCAAGGAGGATGGAACGGCGACGGTTTGCCAAGATTACCGGGCGTTGAACACGTTGCTAAAGCCGGACAACGGAGGCCTCGGAGGTATTCAAAGCATCATTGACGGCATGAAAGGCGCGAGTTGTTTTGCGTCAATAGATCTGGCTTCGGGATTCACCCAACTAGAGATCGCCGAGGAAGATAAGCACAAAACCACGTGTAGGGACGCCCACGGTACGCTGTGGGAGCTCAACCCATGCGGGTTTGGATTTGAGACTGCCAGCAGGCTTTGAAGCCCCCGTTGGCGGAGCTCTTGGTCCGCTGAAAGGGAAGGAAGTCCAGGACTGGTTGGATGACATCATCATCTACACCCAACAGGTGGAAGGACACCTAGACCTATTGAGGCAAGTGCTAGAGAAACTATCGAGAGCAGGCCTGTCGATGAACTTCTGTAAGTCATGGTGGTGCTGCCCTCAGCAAGAGTTTGTGAGCATGGTGGTGGACCGGTTGGGAGTTCGCCCGACGCAGTCTAAGATCGACGCCGTTGCTCAACTTACGAGGGCTGACACGGTAGAGGATGTGAGGGCCCTGCTGGGTATGACAGGTTACCTGAGGAACTTCGTCCCCCGATACAGGGCGCTTGTAGCACCAATCTCGAATCTCCTTCGGGACATGCGTTATGCGTCGAAGCGAGCGTGGAAACTCAAGATTCCATGGGGTGAGGAGCAAGACGAAGCGTTGGCGGCGCCAATCCTCGCTCTGACGTCACCACCGATTTAGGCTATGACAGGCGTTTCCAGCTCTACAGGGATGCAAGCGAGTTAGGAGCAGGAGCAGTTCTTATCCAAATACATGAAGGATCCGAACGTGTCTTGGGGAATGTTTGTCATCGGTGGTCTCAGACCGACGCCAGACGGTCACCTACGGAACGGGAAGTGATGGCGGTGTTATGGGCGCTAGAACACTTCAGACCGTACGTGTGGGGTAGAAAAATCACTCTCATCACTGATGGTTCAGCGCTGACATGGCTGTTTAAAAGTCGGGACCTCTCCTCCAAGCAATTCTGGTGGTCTTTGCGGCTAATCGAGTGGGACGTGGATCTACAGCAGTGGCGGCCCGGCACCCGCCACCAGCTCCCGGACGCCTTGTCTCGATTGCCTTGCTCCGAGTCACCAAGTGAGGACATCGATCAGGCGTTCCCCGACGAGTCATCAAGTCGTCAAACGTATAGGGGACCAGAGGGACCGGTCTTGGACGGCATGCGTTCTCCGACGAGTCATCAAGTCGTCAAACGTATAGGGGACCAGAGGGACCGGTCTTGGACGGCATGCCCCTCACGGAGTTTGGTGTAGATCAAGTGGACGAGCCTCAAGCAAAGAATGTGGTGGCTGTTGCGGGAGTGGCGATAACTCTGGAAGAAGCGGCAGGCAATGTTGAAGGGGCCGCACAAGCTTTACGATCCCCAAGACTTTCGAAGCCGACGACAGAGGGATTTGGTTTCAGTGGGGGAGATGGCGAGCATTTTGAAGGACTTGCCAGCCTGGGAGAAATTTGGTGGAGTTGCAAGAGCAGGTATACGAGGGCTCTTATCAGGGCTTCAGTGCAGCCTTCCTCAGTATTTCAGCGGGGCAACAACCATCTCAACCACCACGGCTTGCGGAGGAAGATTCTACCTTTCGCCGCAAGGAGGGTGCGACGGAAGACAAGGAACCAACGAAGACGCATTCGACTTTGTTGTCGGAGACAGTTGACACACTGCAAAAACTCGCTATTGTTGGTGGAAAAGCAGAAACGAAATGCAATGTTGGAACCCATATTAGCCAAACTTGGTTCAGGAGAAAAGGGAGGAGAGCACCTGTTGGACGGCGAAGGTATCATCTGGTATGCCCCTTAATGTGAGGGCCCCAAGTCGGCAATACCGAGGGTGATGGTACCTGGGATTTGGCATTGGTTTGCCCTGTCCAGGGAAAGTACAACTGGCCCATATTGGCGAAGGATGCAGGCGAGTATGTGCTCTCGTGTGGCTGCAGGAAGAGGAAGCGAAGGAACAGTCTGTGAATGGTCGTGGGGTCAGGTTTCTGCGGCCTTGGGAAATCCTCGAGGTGGACATCCAATATCTCAAGCAAGAATCGCAAGACGGAAACAGGTATCTGTTGGTTGTGGTGGATAGAGCCAGCAAACTCCTGTTTGCATACCCATTGCCGTCGAAGGGATGCCACAGGGGTAAGTCGCAAGCTGTTGGAACTCCTCCTGACATTCGGGGTGCCACCATCAATTCGGAGCGACGCTGGGGGGGAGTTCACAGCACAGGTGGCGAAACACTTGTGCCAGTGGCTGAAAGTGTCGATAGATTACGGTCTTGCTAATCACCCCCGCGCTCAGGGGGTGGCTCTAGAAGGTATTGCCTGAACTCTGCAAACCTTGGCCTAGGATATGGGACCGATATGTACTCCCCGCGTGCTGGGTCAACCGTGTCACCCCTGACCCTAGCTTACCCTCATCGCCGACACCATTCTGTCTACTGTTTGGATGGGATGCTCGCACTCAGTAAGACTCGATTACGCCAGTCGTTGATTGTGTAGAATAAAGGGGGACTGGACGCTTTCGTGGCGGACAGGCAGCAAACCTTCCGAGAGATACGCAAAGCCCTGGAGGAGAAGCAAGCCTCTAAAATTCGAAGCAGGCGAAGGGATAATGACGACATCAGTCGTACCTCGCTTGGGGGACAAAGGCAAGGTAGGTGACTACGTGTTGGTTAAGGAGTCAGCCAGTACATTATCGAGAGAGGGGGTTCGCTCAAAGTTGGCACACGAACATTGGACTGGACCATGGCGGGTGGTTCGTACGGTACACCCAAGGCTCAGTTACGCCGTACACCTAAATGGCGGTAGCATAATGCGGAGAATAGTGTCTGCGGCGGACATCAAACCGTTCCACGATCGTCCGGTAGAACTACGGCATGCATTTGAGGACGACTTCGCACACTTTGTCTGGGGGCCGGACATTGGACTCGCGAAGGTTTCCACTGCGGCAGCACCGCTGTATACGCTGATCGACCGCAAGGCCTCATGGATCGGAGAGGACACGTGGGTCTGGGAGTACAAAGGCAGGCATCAGGACGAGGTCGAATCTAACTGGCTGAACGAGGAAGAGGCAAAAGAAAGCTTCACGCCGCTACAGCTAGACGTGTTTAACGCTTTGTGGGAGCAGTATCACATGGAACTGATCACCGGACTCGACCACCAGGAGTGCCAACAAAAGGGGAAAGGGAAGCAGCTTCCAGAAAAGAGGCGCTTAAGGCATACCCCATAGGAACGCAGATCAGGAGGGAATTTTCCGACGTTCGAGGCTGAAGCAAAGACATTCGTGGGAGAGGTGTACCACTTCAAGGAATCGTACTGGCGAGTGAGGTATCAAGATGGTGTTTGGGAGGAACTGAACCGCCACGAAGTCAAGCGCGGGAAGGATTTGGTGACAGCTCCAGTTTAAACCGGGAGCCCAAGATAAGACTGATAAACGGGAGAAGAACCCGGTGATATAAACCCAAAACGTTTAAGAATGGCGAGTCTGGCTGAGAAGTTCCGCTGACCGGAGTAGCATTATTTTATGCCCTGGCTGATCTTGCCAGACTTGGGGGAATGTTACGTCGGTCAGTCGCGGAAACGAAAAAAGTACGATGGATCGTGGCCTCATCCGCGGCGCATCGGGCGAAGGGAAGTGGAGGGTATCTTTGTGGGTTTCGTGATGGGCGTTTCATCACGCGGGCAGTTTCATTCGCGTGAGCAGAACGTCTTTCCCAGGGGACAGGGCATTCGGTTAAATATTCAGCCCCCAAAAACTTGGTGTTACTAAAAGCTGTTCCCCACAAGTTCAGTCTTTAAACACCCCAATGGAAAAAAACAAGTGAAAATCCAAACGTGAAAACGTGAAAAGTGAAACCATTGTGCACCCATGAATTGTTTGTCCACAGATACGCCGTCTCCTGTGATGTCGAGTCCCCAACGCTTGATCACGCTGCTGGTATCTTGGAACTTGGCCAATCTGTCGCCGTGCTTGGTGGAAGTCCCGGAGAACGTAAGGAACGGAAGGTATTGCTGCACCTCGCTAAATATCTACTTGAGTAAACTCCTTGGCAGCAGGTAGAGTGAGACGAGGGAGTAAGACAGGAGGTCCGATTAGCTGCTGAAATACAAACCTACGGCTATGACACCTCCCTTGGCCGCTTTTCTTCAGCGTCCCGCTCGGCAGCGGTTGTAGCACGTGCCCACCTTCACGCCTGAACCCAATACTGCTGACACATATTCCACGAAAAACAGAGAGGCGTTCATCACACCTCTCTATATATTTAGCGATAGCCTCACACGTGTTTACCTTCACTGTGTAGATGCACCTCCCTGGGCCGCTTTCCTTGATCGTCCCGCTCAGCAGCGCTTATAGCACGTGCTCACCTTCACGCCTGAACCCAATATTGCCGACACATATTCCACAAAAAAACAGAGAGGCGCTCACTACACCTCTATATATCCTGCGATAGCCTCACACGTGTTTACCTTCACTATGTAGATGTTATCACCGAACCTCTTTAAACGCCGACGGGAGCTGCTTGCCTCAGCTTCTCGTGTTCAACATTGATTAGCACGCGCGCTTACTTTCACGCTCCAACCGATTACTGCTGAGATGTACTCTATACATACATCAGTCTACATCGTCTACGCAGCAGGCCAAGGTGCTTTGGACGACCTCCTTTACATTCCACACCATCGACGAGCATAATCGAGTCTAAGTGCGAGGATTTCGGCCAAATAGTAGAGAGAATGGTGTCGGAACCGAAGGTGGGGTCTAGTGTGAAGCGTTGGATCCAGCACGCGGGGAGTTCTTATCGATCCTATACGCTATGTCTTTACAGAGTTCGGACAATACCTCCCGGAACCACCCCCAACTCTTTCGACCGCTCCTTTGGCACGGGACTGATTGGCGGGACCGTATTCTACAGACGCTCGCAGCCACTGGCGCAGATGTTTCACCACTAGCGCCGTGAACTCCCCCCAGTATCGCTCCGGATCGATAGTGGCACCCCGAAGGTCAAGAGGAGTTCCATCAGCTTGCGGCTTACCCCGACGGCTTCTTTCTACGGCAATGGGTGTGCTAACAGGAACTTGCTGGCTCTATCATCCACAACCAACAGAGACCTGTTTACGTCTTGCCAATATTTTTCGAGGTCTTGGATGCCCATCTCGAGTAATCCCCAGGGCCGCAGAACCTTTGTGGGTATCATGATTACTGGCTGATTGTCTGCTCGTTCCTTCTCTGGCAGCCATACGAGAGGACATACTCGCGTACATCCAACATCGGCCAGTTGTACTTGCCCTGGACGGCCAAAGTTGTGCGTGCTACACCTGGATGGCCAAACGTGCTGTGAACCAGCGCCAAGACCACAGGTATCATCACCCTCGGCATTGCTAGGTTAGTGTCCTTGTCTTCAGGGGAAGAACGCCTTCGTAGTCCAACAGGTACTCTGTTGGTTGTCCTCATTAAAAAAATGACGGTTATGATCCATCTTATATCAGGGAGTTCCATGTGTTGATAAGGGATTCATGTGTAAGGTGTAAGAGGACTGTTTGGCCGGATGTTTCCCGGCATAATTTACCATGAGCTATCACTCATAGTTTTGCTCCATATGAGACCGAGTCAGGCTCGACGGCTGGATAATACAAGAGTTCTGTGTCACCGTATCGAGTCATAATCACGCCTTCCCGCGCCAGCTACGTGTACACCTTTAGAGATCTATCATCACACTTTGAGTTTATTTGAGCCATAAATCCGAAGAAGGCCGTTTTCCGTGGCTAATTTCGAGGATGACGTCGTTTTTACCTGGTCATTTCCGAGAATAAAATTATTGTCGTTTTCACCTGGCAATGATTTTCGAGAGTACTTGATGTTTGCAGCATGAGACTGTTGTTATTTGGTTTGAGACTTGGAGAATTCATTGAATTGAGCACTGGAATTTTGGTTTTGAGGTTGTTGGGGTTCTGAGTTTGATATGAGTTCATTACGATATGACGATGTATCAACCCTGCGATGTCGTTCCTTGTCATGCACAAAGCAGGGGGGATATTCAGTGCGTTCGTCGTGTATAATGAGGAGGGGGGATGTTGGTTGTCCTCATAAAACATGACGGTTATGATCCATCTTATATCAGGGAGTTCCATGTGTTGATAAGGGATTCATGTATAAGGTGTAAGGGGACTGTTTGGCCGGATGTTTTTCCGGCATAATTTGCCATGAGCTGTCACTCGTAGTTTTGCTCCATGTAAGACCGAGTCAGGCTCGACGGCTGGACAATATAAGAGTTCTGTGTCACCGTCTCGAGTCATCATCACGCCTTCCCGCGCCAGCTACGTGCACACCTTTAGAGATCTATCAACATACTCTCCTCCCACCCCCCTCCGCGTTGTCTTCCGTGCCCTACGGGGTGATCGCTACTCCCGCCACGGCTACCAGACCCTACGCTGTAGGCTGGTCCACCTGATCTGCACCAGGCTCCGTGGGGGCAACTCTGTCCAAGCAATACTGGTCCCTTTGGTCCTCGGTACGTTTGGCGACTCGATGCATCGTTTGGGAAAGCCTCGTTGATGCTTTCACCTCAATAGGTTTAAGTGTCCTTCCACTTTTTGGGTGTAGGTATGATAATGTTATTCAACCAGTTATAATCTCCACCTTCCCTTTCATAGAACCAAGGCCTCCACTAACGAAGTCTGCGAAGCCTGCTGGTAAAGTCTGCAGTCTAAATCCACATCGGTTGAGTTCCCATAGTGTACCGTGAGCATCCCGAAATGCGGTGTGCTTATCTTGTTCGGCAGGGAACAGTTCACGGTCACGATATTCAGGCAAAAATCCCAACAAATGCCATTTGCACCCTGAGTTAACTGCCCTATGTTTGCCTCGGCTATGTCAACAGGTATGCACGTTTTTACCTCGGCGGTGGCTTCGCAATTGCCTGAAGTGCCAAGCACGGCAATCCCCACGATTGACGGTCCGCTGGCTCGTCATCTAGTTGCTCCTACCAGAGGGGCCCGGCATCGCCGTCAGCGTCGATTAGTTCGGCCCTCTTCCATTTGTTTTCCAGCTCACGGCAACGCCTACATCTTGCTCTTGACGGACCGTTTCAGCCGCAGGGCTGACGTGTTTGTCTTGACCGCCGCCCCCTCCTCGCTGAGGGTACGGCTAACGTTGTCTTGTCAACAAGCTTATCCCCCCCTGGGGGTGCTAGCGCTGCTTACTTTCGGATAATGGCCTCCGGTGTCGCTCGAAGGTTTCGCACGCTGTCTAAACGCTCCTTGGAATCCGCAAGCTCACTACCAGGTCCTACCATCCCGAGGACCACGGTGGATCGGCGCGTGTTAACCACACGACGGTCCAGATGCTCGCTGGTCGCAATTGGTCGCCAAGATAACTGGGATTTACTGCTCCCTTAAGTCAAAGTTGCTTACGACAATTTCGTTAGCGCCCCCACGGTTTTGACCCCAAACAAGGTCCACATGGGTCGGCGTCCTCACCTCCCTCCTCACGTTTTTTGAACGCGCTGGGGTAGCCGGACATCAAAGAGTGGGCCGCGACCACCTCGCCTATGGTGACCTGACGACCGACCTCGAGCAGCGGGTGAACACTATCGTCCGCAAACACCATGCCCTAATCGTTTTACCCTTGGACCGCCGAAACACTACCCTTTCTGACGCACCGCTCTCGGTTCCCATGTTTGTCGTGGGCGGTTGGGTGTGGTTATATGGGTCGGCTGCTACCTTCCGCCAAGGCGCGAAGGCCGACACGTCCTCAAGGTCAAACTTGCACTGGACGGACCCCTACAAAAGCTTTGCAGTTGGACCATGTTCTCCACTGACACGCCGGACGGCTCCCCCCCAAGCGCTATAATCGTGTACTTGGATCTTCCTTCCGACATGCCCGTCACGGATGCCCACCCGCGCGTTTCGGTAAAACGCCGCAAGCCCTGTGCCAACCCTCACGACAACAGCGACATGTCGAGGTGTTTACCATCAGAATTCACTCAATATGTGCTCAACAATTTCTCCGACAAAATCCCGCCCGTACCACGTCCACCCAAGATGACGCTTCGACTCCCCGTCAACAAGTCGAGGTGGGGAAAACTACCGGCCACTAGTCGATTCGTGGTGAAGGTGGGTAATCGCGGTGATGTACGAGACGCAATGGACGGGCTTCTCTATCAATAGACCGTCCTGGGAGCCGGAAATAGACCTCCAAATAGACCTCCGGCTCTTTCACCACCAGATATTGCGCTACTGGACCTGACCTCCGAACCAGCACCGCTAAACCAACCGCCTGTTCCGTCGGATGCGCATTGGCCCTTTTCGGGAGTAGCAGCGAGCGTTCTCTGGCGCCCGACTATGGCTGCGTCACACGCGCGGACTGGCTTTGCTGCTACTGGGCCACGGGGCTGCCCAACGGAGCTCATTTTTGGTGCAAGGGCGACGATGGTTTCTGGTGGTTTGGGAAAATGATCGCGATTACAACCAAAGATGGAGTGTATCTTGTTCGATTATTGAATGACCCGGGCCCGAGATCAAGCTCCCTCTTTTCCCGCCATGCTGCACGACTTCAACGGAGGCTACACAAGGTCTTTGGCGTCTGCAAGCATACCTAGCTAGCGCATTTGCACGTCTAACATCTGGGTTAATCTCGAGTCGCGGCCGCGATTAATTAGCTGGTTTTCGCGTCGCCGCTGAGCTCGATAGCTTTCTGTTCTTCTGGGGGTTTTGAGGATCGAGGGTTTCAGATCATACTCCTTGGGCGTTTTCTGAAGTTTGGGTGGGATTTGGGGGTTTGTTTTTTGCTTGTTTCTTTTTCGTCCTACCGGTTCCGTCTCCGGCGCAGAGTCGGAGGATGACCTGGGGAATGTGGCCTCTCGTATGGCGGCAAGGGACCGTGTTTTCGTTTTGTTATCATGTCTCATCGTGTCAACCCCCCCCCGCCGCCAAGAACCGAGGGCGGTGTGACTATTCTGGCTGCGCATATTGTCGCGCAGGACTGTGCGTTTTCGTGTTTCCTGTTCTACTTTTTCAGCGGTAAGTTTTTGCCCCCCCCCCTACCTTTCATGCGACTCGCCGAACACCTCACGGCGCTTCGCGCTTGGTGCAAGCAATGCCTGCCTGATCGGTGAAGACCCGACGTGCTCCGTCCAGGCATAGTAGGGGTGCGAGGGTCTATGTTCATACGACTACGGCCATGCATGAATGTGCATATCGATAACACCCGCCTCGCCCCTCCTAAACCGGGGATGTGGCGGTGGCTTTAATGTTTTGCCACGCATATTCTCGCCCCCCCCCCCCCCCTCCCCTGCTGGTGGCAGAGCGGCGTTTTTCGGAGCTTGGCGTTTCTCTGATCCCTTACGGCTGAGATATATTTCCTTTTCCTTTTTCTTGGCGTTTTCCCTGACTTCATAGCCTCGCTGTTCAGAGGTGTGGGAGTGGGCTTCAAGGAACCGCATCTTCGACTCGTGTTCTACTTCATGGAACGGGTTTTCCCCGAATTGCCCTTGTTTCTGCATGTAGGGCTCATCAGGGTGCGGTAGTGTTACGGTACTGCCTTGTAAGGCCGGAAATGACCTAAAAATAGGAATGTAGAACGTTTTGGTATGCCTAGGAAGGCGTTTCGTACACGAAGAAAGTACAGAGGCGAGGTTGGATTACCACCCGGCATAATCTTCCATCGGGAAGCGACTTAAATATAGCTGATATTCTGCCTCTTAAGAAGCGAACACACGTGAGTAACAGCAAGGGTCTGTTCAACAGGTAAATATGCCAGGGGACATTCTATGTCCCCACTTTAGTCACCCTTCTAAACCTCCTCCATCCCCCCCTCCCCAACCCGCTCGCCCGCCCCCCCCCCCCCCCCCCCGCCCCCCCCCCTCCTCCTCTCCCCTCCTCTCCTCTTCCCCCCTCCGCCCCTCCACCCACTCTCCTCCCCCCACCCACCCCCCGTTCCCTCCACCCCCACCCCATTCTCTCCTCCTCGACATCCCCCCTCTCTCCCTGCCCTCTCCACCTCCCCCCTCTAGCCCTCCTCAGGAAAGGTCTGTTCTTGTCTGGGGTAAAATTATACCTGGTAGAGTACATAATACATCGTAGTTCCACTCTTCCACGAAAAAGTTTGTATGGTACCCTCGAGGTGCAGCATACACACCCCCGAGTATGTTCGTACAGCGGAGCACTAGTACTAGTACATGCATGCATATTCTACTACGTACTGGTATGTCAGAGCTAGACGAGGCGCGACCCGAGGCGACGCTTTCTCGCCCATTGTGCCACCAACGCCTCCACAAACCCAGACCACGAAAACCGGAGCTGTGACCTCTTGCACAATTTTTTTTTTTTTCGCTCATCCCGTCCTTTGTCTTCACTCCTTTTATCTCTCCTTCTCCCCGCCCATTAGTATAGTATAAATAAATGAGAACACACAACCCGTAATACGCGCGATCGGAGTATCACACACAGCTTGCAAAGATGAGTTTCAACAAAATATTTATATTCGATCTCACAGCTGGATGGAGTGTACTTTGATTTTTATAATATTAATAGTAGACGTAACTCAGATCCGGGGTCAACAAGCGGGCCCCTCTCCCCCCTCCCCACTAAAAAAGTCGAAGTGTAGGACACTACTACAATTAACACACCACCAGCATATGGTACCATATCATACATACACACCTACATACATACATACATACATACATACATACATACATACGTAGTATATACATACATACATACATACATACATACATACATACATACATACATACATACATACATACATACATACATACATACATACATACATACATACATACATACATACATAGTGTATACATACATACATACATACATACATACATACATACATACATACATACATACATACATACATACATACATACATACATACATACATACATACATACATACATACATACATACATACATACATACATACATACATACATACATACATACATACATACATAGTACATACATACATACATACATACATACATACATACATACATACATACATACATACATACATACATACATACATACATACATACATACATACATACATACATACATACATACATACATACATACATACATACATACGCACCTGGTACGGAAAGCTGTGAGCAAATCGGTTGCAATGGAAAGAGTGGATCACGAGTTCACGTGAAAACGGCGGATTGTCCGTCGCGGTCCAATCGGATCACGTATGTATGCCGTATGTGGAACCACGTCATCATGCATCATTACACCGCGATCATCCCACCCCTGCGCAACAATCATGATCACAATACATTCATCCTCAAAGTAGCTGCTGCTGTGGTGCGTACATCGTTAGTAGCAGTGTGGTGGTATTCGTAGAAAGAGGGGGTGCATCGGCGACAGCAGCAGCAAGCAGCAGCAGCAGCACAATCCGTAGACCGAGGAAGAGGGAGTGCTGTGTGCGACGTCACAATAATTCCTGTATGGACGCACAACCCGTCATACGCGCGATCGGAGTATCACACACAGCTTGCAAAGATGATTTTCGACAAAATATTCGATCTCACAGCTGGAGTGTATCTTTATTTTTATAATAATAATGTTTGGTTGGCTCGCTTCGGCGATTGCAGTTTTCGGAAGTTGTTCCGTGTTGATGGGGGCTGAATCACAGCGTTTTAAGTGGCTCGCTTTGTTTGGTGAGAAGCTGTTATATCGGGAGACGTGTGGTGGTGGGAACAACGTCACAACGATGCGGCGAGTGGTTCGGCGGCTCGCTTTGGCGAGGAAGCCGTTTTCGGGATATATATATATATCATGACAGCGATCACAGATTACTAACATACTGTATTCAGCAGTAGTTGTAGTAGCACATGTCAATCATGATGCAGATGTGTTAATATCATAACGTCATGTATTTTATTTTTTATCATATTATATTATCATCATTTCCTTTCACACAGCTGTCAGATTTTGTCCCCCTCAAAAACGGGTTTTATAGTTTTGCGCGCACAGATTGGTTAAATCACCCTGTTGGCCCTGGTACAAGCTACACTGTTTGCCTGTAGGTCCAAGGGGAATATTTAATTCTCCGCCCCCCCCCCCCCCCCATGCCCCCCCCCCCAAACGGCCCCTCCTTCCCCACCACCCGCACGATCGCCTAGGCCTAGCACCACGCGTACAGCAAGCCCCTACATATATGCGACCTAAACCTGTTAAAAACCTCCCCCCCCCCCCCACCCCCACCCCCCCCCCCCCACCCCCCCCCTTTTTTTTTCTCCTCTTCGCTCCCTCTTTTGCTTAAACGCCCCACCTAACATCCAAATCACCTCGTTATCTTTCTAGAGCCATCCATGCCGCTGCTCCAATTCACCCCCCCCCCCCCAACGACCCCTCCTTCTCCACCACCCGCACCATCGCCTAGATCTAGCACCACGCGTATAGCAAACCCCTGTATCTATGCGACCTAAAGCTGTTAAAAACCCTTTTGCCCCAACCCCCCCACCCACCCACCCACCCCCTCGAACACTCCGCCCTCCCCTCACTGGTTGTACAACTTACAGAATATAAATGATACACTGGTGCATTCCTTCCAAAACCGTCAGATTTATCCACGCACAGATTGAGTTGCCCCGCCCGCCCCCCCCCCCCCCCCTCCCCCGCTTCCTCTTGTTTAAACCCATGCCCCCACGCCCTTAAAAACTCCGCCCTCTCCTCGCCGGTTATACGACTTACAGGATGCACTCAAGATAAACTGATGCATTTCCTTCCACAGCTGTCAGATTTTGTCCCCCTCAAAAGCGGGTTTCGCCGACCTATATCCTTAATGAGGACACACACCCAGTAATACGCGCGATCGGAGCATCACACACAGCTTGTTGTGCCAAGATGAGTTTCGACGAAATCTTCGATCTCACAGCTGGTGGTCGAGGAACTACAACCCTCACACCTCCTCCTACCCTGTTGATAGGAGGTTTATTATTACAGTGCTGGGTCCGCTATAGTGCAGGGGTGTGTCCAGAGATTTTACCTGCACTATAGCGGGCACCTGCACTACTCAAAAGAGTGCCTCCATAGTGCAGGTTCGGCACTAGTGACGTTTTGAATATCCCTCAATAGTGCAGTGATGAGGCACTCTTTGACTTCGTGGTGTGGCGTTGACGGGGCTAACAGAGTACGAAATGGATCGAAATTATGTGTTAATAGTGGACGAAGCTAAATCTCAGTCCTCGTCGCCTTCCTTCGATGCTTACAAGATAGAACAAGACAAAACAGAAAAAGAAACACGACAGGAAGCCCACTGCCAAAAACGGGCAACCATGTACTACTGCCCCCCGCCCTCATTACGTGGTGACAGAACTCTCTCATGTCTGCCTGGCGCACCCGCTTCGATGTTGCAAGAAAAAAACAAACACAAACAAACCAAGACGAGAACGACAGGAAGCGCACAGCAAGAAAAACAAACAACCATGTTCCCTTCGCCCTCACCACGTTGCGACAAGCTCCCTCGTGTCTGCCTAGCGCACCCGCTTCGATGTTGCAAGAAAAAAAAACAAGAAAACAAGAAAAACACACAGAAAGCTCACTGCATGAAAAACAAAACAACCATGTACCCCCCGCCCTCACTTCGTCTCGACAAACTATCTCATGTCTGCCTGGCGCACCCACTTAGCGGAATGCGCTGCGATCATCGCCAGCTTTGCTCTCGTTAGGTAGAACGCCGCGTCTCCGTTGCTACTCTCCTCTGCTGCCGCTTCCAGGACACCGAAGCAAAACGACAGCTCATCATAAGCCAGTGGAGCACGGCGCTCGCGCCCCGTGTTTTCATCGCCACCGCCGTCGTCCTCTTCGTCCTCCTCCCCGCGGCCGGAAGATACGTGCGTTCCAGCCAGCAGCGTCGCTTTGCGCTTCCCAGTCCCGGCGCCCCACGCGCTGCAGATGCGATTCGTTTCGTCGTCGTCAAACATGCTGCCGCAATTACCGTGGAACCGCCCGCCACATCCTCCATGACAGACGTGGCCATGAAGGGCTTGCGGCGTTCTGTCTCGTCGATGGCACAGTTCACCGTCCGCACAAGGCATGGTGTGCCTCTGCGCTGCGTAGAGCTCTTCGGGCCTGCAGCAGCACGTGTACCCTCGTTTCTGTGTTGCGCCTGTCCGCTGTTTGTCTGTCCATGTGTGTGTCCAACCTGCACTGACTATTGCGGGGCACCGCGGTGCCTAACCTGCACTATATCGGGATCTGCCTCAATAGGGCAGGTCCTGCACTATTGAAAACGCTGACTGTGTCCAGAGATTTTACCTGCACTATACCGGGCACCTGCACTATTCAACCTGCATTATAAAGGGCATAATACTGTATTATTATTTTTGCCCTCCGACAATATAGCGTACCAGATGCCGTTCCGATGTAAGTCGAATATCCTTCCGTAAAGCAGCGGCAGTAGTAGTACCTAACCTGAAGTCGAATGATCGCACCATGTAAAGCAGCGGTATCTTCCGCCAACCATTTGCCCATTTCCTTTCCCCACATCTTCTCCTTTTATCTTATATCTACTATATTACTGGGTGTGCGAGTGTCTTCATTAAGGATATTCATTAAGGATATATGAGGTGCCGTTCTATGGTGGTGGTGGTGGGTGGTACATAGCCCCCCCAACTTTCCTCCAACGAAATCCCCGGTTTGGAAACCAGCTCCCGACCGTATTTCCTGAAATACGGTGCCCCTCGCCACCCCGACGCCATCGTTCGATATTATAAGTCCTTTCTTTTGCAAACAAGAAACAAGAAAGTATAATATGGAGATATGTTTTTCATCGCATCCTTCCTCTGACTGACTCTACGATAGCCCCCCCCCCAAAACCAGCGATTTTATTTTTTAACGGACGTTTTTCACTATGGCTGCTCGACGTGTGGAACGATTATTACATGAAAAATACAATCTTCGTGTATGTTTTTGGTTGCAAAGGACTATCGAATGATGACGTCCGGGGGGGCAAGGGGCACCCTATTTCAGGAGATGCGGCCGGGAGCTGGTTTCAAAACCGGCGATTGCGTTGAAGAAATGTTGGGGGGGCTACCGTCGGACGACTCCTCTATGTTAATAATAATAATAATACTTCCTCGTGTCGAGCAGCCATCATGGAACGTTCGTCGAAGAAAATCGCTGGTTTCGGCGGGGGGCTATCATCGTCGTAGGAGAGGCAGTCATAGATCGGCGACTCCCTTTTCAGAACCAGCTTTTTTTTTGTACCAAGGTCAACAGGGTGATATGTTAATCAATCTGTGCACGGAAACTATAAAACCCGTTGTTTTAAGGGGGGACAACATCAGATAATCTGACGGCTGGCTGTGGAATGCATCATCATCATCATCAGTTTGTCATGTGTTTTTTTTTTTTCTCACGCTTCTACTTTTCAGCTTCTGGACAAGCCGTGGTCACAGGTCTCGTCCCTTCTCCCCCCCCCGTTCTTTTCTTCAATTTGTATCGCGCATAGGGTTCAGCAATCCCACTCTGCTCGTCGATTGCTTCATCGAATGATGCTAACTCACGCTCTCGCGCTTTCCGCGAGGCAATTTGTGCACAAGAAAAACTCCCAACGAATTTATACGAGTATGCACTCGGCGGGGCTCGAACTCACGAAACTGACCTATACCAGGCTCGAGGATAACCTGATACGCAACCGGGGCGACTGGTTGTATTACAATAACCTGTCTGTCTGTGTAGTACAAGTCGTATAATAACCAGAGGTAATAATATAATAACCAACCGATGGGGGGAAGCGGGGGCGGGGTTTTTATTGGGGGGGGGGAGGGTGTATGTAGTGTGTACCACCATGATTATATATATAAGTACGATTATACTACTTTATTATACTGCCACTGCTGCTTGCTGCTGCAGCCGTGTGATGTGTATATTTCTTGGTGCTTGATCATTTTATTACGAACATAATAATAATAGCCGTCGTGTTGTTATTACTCTTATTACTGTCATCGGAGGGTGGCCCAATTTCTGCTTTTTTTATTTGATTATGCATTCCTTCGTTTGGTTTTATAATTTTTTTAAAAACGTCAGCTGTGAGTACGACCGATTGAATGATTAAAGCTCAACTTTGCAAGCTGCATAGCACTTTAGATAATATGCGCTTCATTTATGATATACAATTATGTATGGTGTTTGTGAATTGAACCTGATTGTTAATACAGAGCTATAACCGCAGACAGAGACCTTAGCATCGAAACAACGCGGCGTCTTCAGAGGGCCTGGGCGTGCTTGCAGCGGTACAAGATGGAAATCTATGATCGCCCGGGTGTGCGCTTAGGGTTGAAAGTGCGGTTGTTGAAAGCCGAGGTGGTCGAGACACTACTTTACGGTTGCATGACGTGGAGCCCGAACAAGCCTGACTATGAAAGGCTACCACGGGTTCACCACTCCATGCTCCTCCGATGCCTCGGATGGCGGAAACGGAAGCGTGACGACCACACCCTATCGTACGCCGACGCGCTTGCCAAGACAGCTTCCGAGAGCATAGAGGCGATAGTGCGCAAACGAAGGATATTGTTTGCGGGATTCGTAGCACGTATGGGGGAGGAGCGTCTTCCACAGAGGGTGATGTTTGGGGAGCTTGTTGGGCGTAAGGGCTACTCAGGGAGGCAAGAGAAGGATTGGCTGGCTCATCTGAGGGAGGATATGTCGGTCTTGTGAAATTCGAAGAGTGGCGACAGCCGCTCAAAAGGCCGGCAGGTGGTTTCGACGAGTAGAGGAGGGAGCCGAGTTGTTCATGCGGAAATGGCATGAGACGGTGAGACGCAAAGCTGCAGAGAGACGCGCAAAGGCTGCGGCAGTGCCATCCACCGTCGGAATCTCCAAGCGGCGGGGGGGAGGGGAGAGGGGGGGAGGCGGGAGGGGTGGAGGGGGGAGGGGGGAGGGGGGAGGGGGGGAGGGGGGGGGGGGGGGGGAGGGGGGGAGGGGGGAGGGGGGGAGGGGGGAGGGGGGGAGGGGGGGAAGGGGGGAGGGGGGGAGGGGGGGAAGGGGGGAGGGGGGGAGGGAGGGAGGGGGAAAAGGGGGGAGGGGGGGAGGGGGGGAGGGGGGGAGGGGGGAAGAGGGGAAGGGGGGAAGGGGGGGAGGGGGGGAGGGGGGAAGGGGGGGAGGGGGGGAGGGGGGAAGGGGGGAAGGGGGGGAGGGGGGGAGGGGGGGAGGGGGGGAGGGGGGGAGGGGGGGAGGGGGGGAGGGGGGGAGGGGGGAGGGGAGAAGGGGGGGGAAGGGGGAAGGGGGGGCGTCCTGCCCAAGAGACTGAAGTCTGGGTCTGGCCATCATCGTCTTGAAATTTGTGGGCCTTCCAGTGGCCGTCGCAAGTTAGCGTAAGACCGCCCTGACTTCTTCGCTTTGTTGCTTTCTCTCCCTAATACCATTGATGGTGCACTTGATACCCTCTATGAGCCCAATGCCGTATTTAGTCAATTCCCATCGTCTGCTAGTATGACATTTTTTCCCTTTTCCTTTCCTTGGTTCCTCTTTTTGTCTCGTCTTTTCTTGCTTTTCTTGTACTTTCTTTTCTTTCCTTTCCTTTTTAGTTCTTTGCTTTTAATTTGTCGTTTTTTTCCTTCATGTTTTTTTCTTTTCTTTTATTCTTTCTCCCAATTGACTTGCGTCTGTCTTGCGTATGCATAGTGGTAGGTACTACGTGCAATATATACGTGGTAGTCTTTCTTGGGTGGCACGCGGTATAATTGTTTTTTCTAGGCACGAGCAGTGAGACGTATGCACCAGCACTGAGTATGGACCTGGCACGTCGTATAGGCTGACTCCCGACTCGACTATTTATATGTTTCTGGTGGAGGCATGAATCGCGTCAGCTGTGATACATGCGTGTACCACCTTTACTTTGCTTTGTTTGCGTTTTTTCCCTGACTGGGGTATTCCTCAGCTCCAGAGTGACTGGAGCCTGTCCTGTGACCACGGACTTGATTGTGCGAGAGAACAACAACAACAACAACAGCAAAGCTTCACAAACTTTACGGAAGGTCGTTCGCGCATGTTCTATATATTTCAAACCTATTTTTTTGTCCTCATGAGAATGATATATTATGTGTGTGTGTGTTCTTCACATTAAACCGTTCTTCTACTCGTCGACATCCAGCACACCCAGTGTCCGTACTGATTCTTCACCCTAGAAAGATCAGCTCTGTGGTCACAAGCCACGACACAGAGATAATGCATCGTAATGCATTCGACAACGCAATGTCATGCCCTAGTACTGGGTACGACAGGCACAACATACATACGTCAGCAACAGAAATACATTGGAAGAGAGAAATACGAAATAAACAAAAACAAAAACAAAAACAAAAACAAAAATCAAAAAACAAAATAAGAAAACAAATAAAAACAAAGATAAAAATAAAACAAAAAATGAAACAAACAAAATGAAGGGGAAATCGAAGAAACAACCCAACCGCAAAGGAGAGCCAAAGCTCGGAAAAGAAACATAATAAAATGAAATAAAATAAAGTAAAGTAAAACCAAAATAAGATAATCCGAACACGAGCCAAAAACCTGGACACGCAAGGAGGGAACAATAGAGGGCGGTGACTCCCCCTGTGGATGTTATCACACAGGGGGGCAACAGAGAGAGGACGATTTTGCACAACCATTCTGTGCACTGATACTAAAATACTATAAAACCCGATTTGGTTCGTACAATATAACATACTGGTAGTGAGACTAGCTGTCTGTGAGTGGTCAGTGGGGAGCGGCGGGAGGCTGTGGGGGGTAAGAATGACGGAATGACGTGGATCTCATCATCATCATCAGTTTTTCGTTGACTGACGGGGCAACGCGAGAGAGCAACTTCTTATACCTATATCCAAAGCGAGAAAAAGTAATTATTATTATTAATAATAATAATAATAGATGACGCGTGCCACGTTATAGAGGCACCAATTTTTTGTCTGAAATGGCTTCTGAATGAGGGAATATCGTCGGTAACAAGCTGTGTTTTTGTACATGATTCTTGTTGTTGTGTACCTAGGCCATGGAATTTTTTTGTCATCAGTTATTATGTAGCAGTTTAATTTTCCTCCAAACAAATCAGGTTTTGGGAGAGGTCTCAAGATCCCACATTGAGGAAAGCCCAGAAAAAAAGCGGTGCTGCACCTATTAATACCTGTTGTATCGCGTCATATAGCACGCGTCATATATATATGAAGGACTATGAATTTCATTAAAAAGAGATACTGTGTATCTGAAACTAAGATGTAAAAAAAATGAGAAAAAAAAGCAGAAAAGAAGCGTGACGCGTGCTTCATTCAGTTGGTTGAGCTACGAAGCTGAAGCTGCACACTACCATTGGTCATTCGAAGTCGCATCGCGTGACACTCTTTTTGAGGGGCATTCATACGTGGCCGTCATGTCTCATGACATTGTGTGTAACAACAAACATACGCCAATATTATGTATACGAGTACGGACACTGGGTGTGCTGGATGTCGACGAGCAGAAGAACGGTTTAATGTGAAGAACACACACACACACATACGACGAGTACAACATACTAGTTGGGATGATATCATCCAGTCAGTTTTTTATTAACGTAAATACGAGCCTTTTTTCTCCACATTAATTAGTATACTTAAACAAAACATACATATGAAAAATAGTACAGCAGCAACAAAAAAGTGCACGGATTGGAAATTACTGCTTTACCGTTCCTCCAAATTGCCCTCGTGTTCTTCAACCATTGTACATGAAATAAATTTCTGCGTCCTGCTCATTGGCTGAATAAGAATACGAAATTTCTGCGGCCTTTGTATTGGCTGAAGAAATAATTTACATCACTATAAGCCGAAGTAAATCCTGGAACCACATATGTGGCGTAACTCGCTCGTGCACGATATTTTTTCAACGAAAACCCAAAACATCCTCTGTCCTGTGCGTGTTCTCACACTCTCGATCACTCCACCGCATCCTCCCTCCACTCCCCTCCCCTCCGCCCTCCCAGCACCACAGACAGATCAGGCTCGGCATTGCACTCCACGTTGCATCGAACCTCATCATGTCTTCCCCGGCGGTAGCTATGCTCTCGGAGCCTTCAGTGCAGATCGCACTGGCCTGTGTGGTGCTCTCCCTCCTTGTGGGTGAGTCAAGAAGTCAATCACCGTATTGCTGTGCGAACCAGGTATTTCACGAACTCCAAAACTCAAACCAAAGCCAAGAATTGCAGTCTGTGCACCGCTACAATAGTCAAGTGTGTTGCACCCGAAGGCTACCAGCCCGTGACCGTAACGCGGCAGCAGAGCAGTAGCCATGGCAGCGCCTACCTCCTCGAGGGCACTCTCTGCCCTTCCAGCAATCCCACCCCCGCAGGATTACGGCAGATATAGTGTCGTGTCTTGTGCACGGGTGATCACGGTTATGTCGTGGGTTATGTCGTAACTTTGTTCTTGTGCACAAAGCATGCTATTCAGTGTGGAGCGTATCATGCTCTCCTAGCGCGACGACTCTTGTATTGCAACCCGGATAACAGCCTCCTCAAGGAGCTTGCGCAAGCAGGCTCGACAACACCCTCCGTCCTCACGGCACCTCTACCGAGTATTCCGTTGCCAATGCCTCGATATTCGCTCGCCTATTTTGGTTGGAGTCCCCCAGTAAAAACCGCCGCTGATTTGCCTTGGTTTTTGGTGGCTCGTTCCGGAACTACATGTACTGACTGAATACCTGACTCCGGAGTCCGCACAACCAGTTCTATTGCAGTATTGTTTCCTCCCCGGGCGTGATAGTTCCCGTACCTTGATAGGAACAGCATTACAATTGTTGCAACATGAAGTCCCTCGCCTTCCAAGCAGCAGCTACTACTGCTGTGCTTGGATGCGCTTTTCATGGTGTCCCGAAGGCAACATGAACCGCCGTGAAATCCAGGTGTAAAGAAATCCCACCAATTATTTCTCCGTTGTTGGATTGTGAGGCAACAGCCCGGCCCGGGGACATACCACGCTTTTCCGACCAGGCACGTTATCCTGCAATCACTGGTGTGATGGTTGGGTAATAAGCGGTCCCGTTATTGCGATACCCAGCAGCAGCAGTAGTACTGGAGAGATTGCATAGCAGATCGGTGGTCGAGACACGAACTAATGCATCCTTAGAATGTGGTGACGGTGGCTCGGTTTTGTTGAGATCACGCAGCGTAGCAAGGATTTTTCCGAATGCGGCCAAACAACCCTAGTATTTTATTACTGTAAAAGAAACAACATACTCGTACTTGTACGCGGCCGGGTTATCTACCATGATATATCTGTCCCGCGTCGTTCTTTTGTGAGTTCTTCATCATGATGCATGCACCCTCCGAGTCCGAGAGCTGTTCAGCACCTGTGTTGACGGGGGGATGGGAGGTATAGCTGCACCGTCAGCAGCCCCTCACCCCTATTCGGTTATGCGTTTGGTTGTTTGGATGCGTGGAGATCAGGTTGCGGTGCGTTGCCGTCGAGTGTTTTGCTGTATCTGTTGCCCTTGAAGGCTTGTTTTTGACATAGCCGTGACGACGTACAGCAGGAGTGGTCTCCGTTTAATTATCATATCACATCTTTAGTTCCGATGCTCAAAATTGGGCTGAAATTACTCCCGCCAGGGCTGCTCGTACATGGTATGGCACGCGTGCCGATCGATCAATCAAGGTGGTCTCGATTTTAATACTACTGCTACTACTACTGCTATAGTGCCAAAGAAAACAACCGGCGCCGATCAACCTCGTGTTTTGTAAACCTGGTACATTTTTGTGTCTCGGAAAATGCCGCTGCTGTACTATCTTGGCACTGACAGACTAAATTTGAGAGAAAACGGTCATCGTCGCTATGAATACACACGCCACCCGCTCCGCGGCGTTGCTTAGTTCTCGCCGACCAGACGACGAGTGCTGTCTGATGCATCTCTGCGGTCGCGTGGTGCTGCTAAAATATTCCTATTTACTTGGATTATCTAACGTGCTACGTAGACGATATCTGGCTGGTGCGCCTGCCTGTACTTCCACATGAGTATCACGAGAGTAGTGCTCCCAAAGCAATTCGTGCAAAGATCCCGATTTTCAATTCTAGTTTCAGTGTCAGGGCGCAAGGACGCAGAGCTGTACCACAGGTATACTTTTAGAAAACTGCACCCGCGCTTTGGGAAACCGAAAGCACTGCTGTGACAACTTTTGCAGGCAGCGAAAAGGCAATGTGTTGCGTTGACTGCTTAAGTGTTGTTTCTCCCATTAACTCGCACAATCAAGGCCGTGGTCAAAGGACAGGCTCCTGTCGCTTTGTAGTGGAAGAATACCCCAGGGAAATATTCAATCAATCGTAGTTGACAAGCCTGTAGCGAAGTTTCGGACCTGGCGCACTTACCAGCCATATGCAACATGCTCAACTTTTCTCAAATATATTTCCCACCCTCTCCCCACCTTTGTTCTTGTCACTTCGTTCTCTCGTCCCCCGCTCCCACCCCACCCTTTTGCACCGACTGCTGTTGCTACTGCCTCTCCACATCGGCGCCTATGTCTGATGATGGTGCGGCGCATCTAAACTGCTTCCCACCGCGGGCGGCGACGCTGGTGACCATGGATGGACGCTTTCTTATTTTGACATAAAAAAACTGTAAAAAAACTTGCAGTGCTGCGGTCACTCCAAAAGTCCAAGGACGAGAAGACGGTCTACCCCGTCATCGCGGGTATGGCCATCGGTAACCCCCAGTACCGATGCACTCAGGACGAGGCGCTCGCCGTGGCGTCCAAGTGCCCCGGCCTGCCCTCGATCAAGCCCGTGCTGGAGCGCATCTACGGCAACTCGCGAATCGGAAGCCGTTACTTCGCGATCCCCGACTTCACCCCGTCGCAGGCTGCCAAGGGCGACCCTATGTTTTTCCCGGCGGACGGAAGCTACGAGGTGGGTTTTTGGTTTGTTGGGGATTTTGTCTGCTGGCCATTGGTTGGTGCGGCTCGTATGGGTTGCTGTTCTTTCGCGGTCGCCATGGTTAGTGTTGGGACCTGGTACCTAACAGCTATAATAGCGCTGTTAGCCGGCACTTGTCTACAGCAGAGCCTGTGTAGAGGCTGTAGATGGCTTATGGTGAGAGACCCAACGCAACATGTGCCCATGAGTATGATCTTCACACCTGATGATGACTTTGGGGGGAGGGGTCAAAGGCATTATGGTCGGAATCTGTATCTGTATCTGTCCATTCCGTTGCCGGTGGCGGGTGGCGGTCGGATTTAAACAGCTTCATTATCTTGAAATGTCATGGTATGCGTCATAAGCTAGAAGTTGGATGCAAATGGACGAGCATGTTCAACAGCTGAAAAAGTAGGGAACACTGAAGTCTACCATTGATGGCGATACAAATGAACGCGAGTACCGGGGGGGGGAGGAGAAGGGAAGACGCCTATGATCACGATGATCACGGCTTGTCCAAAAGGTCGCTGAGGATAAAATCTCGTACGGGTCGAGCTGGAGAGTGAAGTGATGATTAAAAGTAAATAAAAATACCAGATTATCGTGCGAGCGGAAGGTACTGCAGCAGAGTTCCACTAATAGGTCGGCATTCGTTCCCGATGCCGCTACGGACAAGTCGACCAAGCGAGGACGAAAGGACTACCATTGGTTCCGGATATTTCAGCGCGCGATGACGGCAGACTGACTCATCGTTTTTCGTCACGGTTTTGCTAAGATAAAACACAGATCGTACGAGTTTTGTGCATGTGCTATGAACATGTGTGGCATGTAGCCCTGCCCGAAGTCTGGGTGCTGTTGCTGTTTTTGTGCCGTCAGCTGTTATTATATTATGCGGGTGCTAGAGTCTACAGTAGATGAGCGGAGACGTTGCGCACCCCGCATCGTTGTCTGTGATGTTAATGTTGAAGCTTGTCTGCTGGTGTTGCCGAGATGTGGAGATTGGATTCTGTTTTCGTTTCGATTAAGAGATGGAGTGAACTCACCTTTTTCTTTTACGGGCAGGGTGCAAGTACGGGCTCGAGAGGTTCACAATCTTGCAAGCACGTTCCTCTGGACCCAGAAAAGATGTATCACACGATACACCACATCTCATGATACCGATTGCAGTACATTTGCGTCACAGATTGTATTGTGCGTGTTTGGTTATGAATAGCTAGGTTTTTCTCTGCTGGGGAAATACCCAAGGAGAGTGCGGCGTCGTTATCTCCGCTCAACTCTGTTTATTGCGTACGCGTGCTCATTCCGACTAAAGTTGGACAGCAGTAATAAAGTATCGTGTCGGGTGTTTTTTTTTTTTTTTTTTTTTTCATCCTCCGGCGGATGGGGAAAAATAAAGCTTTAGCTCACCACACTTGCACGTATTTTCATACGCGTCGTGTGTCGATTCAACTCAGCTGCTTTCGCAACCCAACGCTAGCTGGCGCACCCGGGTGGTGTTGCGTTTTTTGCACTCAATCGTCTAGTTGTTGCTTTGTATGTTGCCGTTTTCCTCAGGTGCCCGTGGACACCCGATTGGACAAGTTCAAGGAGAAGGCGGTGCCCCTCGTTTCCGACGTTGCCCGCCGCGCCATCAAGGAGGCCGGCCTCGATGTCTCCGACATCTCCAAGCTCGTTGTCGTTTCTTCCACGGGTTTCCTCGGCCCCGGCTTGGACTGCGAGCTGATCAAGAACCTCGGCCTCACCCGGTCGGTGGACCGTACCTTGATTGGATTCATGGGATGCGCCGCCGCGATGAACGGGTTCCGCAACGCCAACGACTTCGTAACGGTGAGCACTTTCTCTGATACAGTTTTTCCTCCAAGTACTGTACACGTTAGGAGTTGGCAGCTGTATGGTTATTGATGCTACCAATTTTAGGTACCTGTGAGTTACTCCTTTAGCTCTGATGTGAATTTGTGCTCGTCAGCTTCAAAAGTTGTTCATTGTTTTGTGTGTTCTGCTTACAGCGGTCGTCCTTGTTACCGTCATTTTGCCCTCGTAGCAGCTAATAGTATCAACAACAAATCATGGTAGCAGTGTGGAGCTAGTCCCTCTGGCCCTTAAATTGAAGGGTTGATGGTTGATGGCTGAAATTGTTACAGGCCACATCCCAGCAGTTGAGAACCGTTGGACTCTTGTGCCTGTATACCAGGTATACGAGTCCAGAGGGTACTCTGATTTAACAGCCCCCCGCGGCAATGCGAAACAGTAGGGGGATGTATTGCTTTTTCGAAGCAGTATGGCGGGACATGTTGATTTTGCCGGTCCCAAGTGGCGGGTGCTCTTATCTTGGTTGCTCTGAAATCGGGCTACCCACTGTAACAAATACCTACCGTATAAATACCAATACTTACCATTATAGTAGACAAAAAATAAGACACCTCCCAATAAAAACTCACTCATGGAGTATATCACGAGTACCAACAACGCAGCTTGCAAAGATGAGTATTGACCTGAAATTCGTCACACTCACGGCTGACGTCCTTGAAAATTAGTTATAAAAAGCAGTTGGTACCCCGATTAGATTAGAGTATCGGGCATGAGCTGGTGCGACGCAAATGTGGCTGGTGCTTGAACTGCTGCCGCCATATATGCCAGTGAAGTACATGTCGTCAACTCTCAAAACGGCATGTTTCCTGTCATGAACACCACGGACTGATTCTACCGATAAGCCAGTGTGCAAACAACCTGCAACAACTGTAGACTTGAACCTACAGATGGTTACGGTAATGTTAACTCTCTAGCTCGTATTTCCACGCGATCTCCGCTCCCTCCTCTCGCTTGCCCCAGGCGAATCCCGGAAAGTACGCGTTGATGATCTGCGTGGAGCTGTCTTCGGTACACACGACCTTCGACGACAACATCAACGACGCTATCTTGCACGCCATCTTCGCTGACGGCTGCGCCGCCGCCGTCCTCAAGGGAGCCCGCAAGTCGGAATGTCCCAAGGTGAGCATCAAGAAACGAGTTTTTGTTCATCTGCCGTGACGATGAAGACAGGTATTTTGTGTTGGTGTTGTCGGCCCGGTAGAGATGACCATTATTAAATTGTTTACCTAAGGAAAGGAGACGAATACTTCCTAGGCCGTCACAATTCAAGCATATACCCTTGAAATTTTAGTGAACAAGAAATAGGACCCCTCCTAATAAAAACTCACCCATGTAGTATATTACAAGTACCAACAACGCAGCTTGCAAATGTGAATATTGACCTGAATTTCGTCGAACTCACACTGACGTCCTTGAAATATTTTTTACAATATCTGTATATACTCGTATAGTCTATATATGTGTTTGTTTTTTAACAGGACAACATGACCCCTCCCATTATGATGAAACTCACCCACATAGTATATTACAAGTACCAACAACGCAGCTAGCAAAGATGAGTATTGACCCGAAATCCGTCGAACTCACGGCTGACGTAGTTGAAATATCTTTGTAAACTGCTCTTGCTGGTATTTTTGTTATTTCTGGCGCGACGTGGATACGTACTGTAATGTTTTCGCACTAGTATTTTTGTCTCTTCTGGCGCGACGTGGACACGTACTGTGATGTTTTCGCAGGGAGCGGACTGCCGTGATGATCCTTGTCGACCGCCATGTAAAATGAATACTCGCTTTCACGGACAGTTGCTGACGATCTCCGTTCCCGCGCAAACGCCTCTTGAACTCTTGCTTTCATTGCACAGGGCACTCTGGCTATCGTCGACAACCACGCCTGGCTCATGGAGGGCACCGAGGATGGAATCACGCTCGCCATCAAGCCTAACGGCATCACGTGCACTCTGTCCAAGTTTTTGCCGCAATACATCGCCAAGAACATCGCCTTCTTCGCCGACGGCTTCCTTAAGAAGCACAGCCTCGGCCGCGACGACGGTGAGATGATGTGCCAGATCAGAAAGGAATGCCTTATTGGAGGCGTTTTTTGCGAGTTATTTCAACTCTAGGGCGAACTGCTGTGCGTGCTAGTAAAGGCATGTTTGAATAGAAGGCAGTCAACAATATTGCGAGTAGTGACACAACAGTTAAACGCCTTGTACTCGTTTATTCGAGTCGTTAAAAGTTTATCTACTATTGCCGACAGCTTTTCAGAAAACGTGTTTGGTCTCAAGGTGGTGATAAGTTACTGTTGATAACAATAAAAGCTCTTCGTTGCTGACCGTTTTTGTCAAGAAGATGGCCGAACGAAGACATACACTCTGGTGCCGATTGGGTTCGCTAATAACAGTACTACTTCCCCCCTATGCCCCGCTTTCGCTTGTTTAGTTGACTTCTGGTGCGTACACCCCGGAGGACGCCGCATTATCGAGGAGGCGCAGAACGGGCTCGGACTTACGGAGGAGCAGACGGCGGACTCGTGGGCGGTGCTCGGCGAGTACGGAAACATGCTCTCGCCTTCCGTTATGTTCGTGCTTTCCAGGTGAGAATGGAACAGAGTAAAGAGTCGGATTGACGTGTTTTTGGTCTATGAGAAGGGAGGGGAGTAAAGGGCGCAGAGGTTTTGCAGCTCAGGTAGGAGTGCATGTGGAGAATGGAGACGGGAGGGGCACGATTCAGGGAGCTACGTCGACCTCCTCTTGCTGTAGACATCACCCCCTCTGATCGTAAAAAGCTGGAGGTACATCGCAGCCTCTTGCCGTTTGCGCATAAATGGTTCTCGTGTGCTCCCCGTGATCGTGCTCCCGGGTGATGCTTGTAAAATTGTGTTTCGAGTTGTGCACGTTTCATTACCTTGACGAGTTTGACCCCTCCCCCCCCCTCCCGCGACGTGACGTTTCATCACTTGTTTTTCTCACAGGGTATTCAAGCGCCACAACGCCGCGCTCGCACAAGGAAAGCCCGGTTACCAGACTGGCATGGCCTTCTCTTTCTCGCCGGGAGTGGGGGCAGAGGGAATCCTCCTGAGGCAGATTTAAGACGATGAGTGTCTTTTCTTAAAAAATGTGATTTTTCGACGGGACTCTGCAAATGTGATGGGAAAGGTGATGGGGAACCATGAGGATGGAGGTCAAGGGACGTCTGTCGCCTTCTTGGAGCGTGCTTCTTTTGAGCGCTTGAAATGCGATGGGTCTTGGGGTGGAGACGGCAGGGCAGAGGGAGAGACACATTGACTGGCCGACGAGACGGCGGTGACTGCGATAGCTGCTTCGTTTTTTTTGTTTGGTTTCTTTCCACACGGAGGAATTACGTCGTGTCTATCGCTAGGAATGTTTTTTATCAACCGTCTTGTCTGATCTAACTGGCGTTTGACGGAAAATACTACAAGTAGGAGATCGGACGTTCGGTTGATTGTATGGCTTTCATCTGATGTTTCTCTCATATACCTTGTGTTTGTTTTTCTCCTTTTGACGCATGCCAAAAAAAAGGGGCAGAGGAGCGTGTCGTGTACTTCATTTTCTTTGTGTATATTTTATTCGTGTTAGTTGCTCGCAGTCGCCCGAGTCGCGTCGCCTCGCATCGCGGAGCCCGACTGCTGTCAGTTCTCTTCTGCACCCCGGATTCTGTTGCGACTTGGTTGTTTGATGCCCCGGAAAAGTTGAGATACGATACGCGCTCAAGGACGTGCAAAAATCTGTTGTGGCCGAAACGCGTTGCTGCGTGCCCTCACGAGCTCGACGAAGAGGTTTGTCCTGAATAGTTTCGGGTGATGTTTCTTTTATCCTTGTTTGGTTCCTTTTTTTTCGAACACGATTTCGATGACACCCTGAGCGGTGTGTGGAGGGAGAGCAGATGCGGCTTACTGCCAGTGTGATGTGATATAGTAAACCAGGCGTGTGACGGGTTTAAGCGCGGGAATCCACCGTAACCGCCTACGTGCGTTCGCGGCGTGAATATTGGAGGGGGGTTGCGGCCTGTTTGCGCGCAAGCAATACGGTTGGGGTCTAATTGTATCTGATCCAACTGAAAGAGGTAGTCGGAAAACGCCTGTCTCTTTTTATCTCGAGTGACGGGCGTCCTCCATAGCAAACCAAGCCCGCGCTTTTGACCCATATGGTATGATAGCTGTAGCGCTGTAGAGCGCGCGCTTCCCGCTTTTCAGAGTGAGCCCTTTCCCACCCCCATGCCTCCCCCAACCGCCGTTGTCTGTACTCGTTATACCTTGGCAGTTAGTTGGGTGTGGTCTCATGAGGTGTCGGTGGTACCGTGGGTCTACTAAGTTTACTCCTTGTCGCGGCGTGTGGGGGAATGGATGTCTTGGAGTTGTTGCGAGGTGTCGTAGCAGTGCGTGAGACACTCGCTCGCGCATTGTTTGCACGTCGCGCGTTGTCTGTTGTAGCTTTACAGGCGAACGACAATCAAACCGCAGTGATACCTTGCGTGTTGTCTGTCTACGCTCTTGCAGAAAACAGGTAACAAATTAAGAGACGATACATTGGTTGGTTTCTTTGCTTCGTTCGGGGTGGTGGGTAATGTGGTGGTGGTTTCATTCCTGGACTGATGGTGAAGTGTTTTTTTGAGTGAAGTGTGCGTGCGTGGAGACTCGTTTATTAGCATGGAGGAAGGTTTTTTGGTACGTAATATAAACTCATTCGTGAATGGATTGGATTGGATTGGATTGAAGTCGGTGTCCGTGCCAGGCTGAGTGAACCAAGCCTTGTTGAATGAAGCAAGCCTTCTTGAATGGATTGAATTGGAGTCGGTGTCTCTGCCAGGCTGAGTGAAGCACACCTTCCTGCAATGTCGCGATTAATAAACGTTTAAAACGAAAACATGATGAAATCCTGCGACGCCATGGCCCTGTTAGGTCCGCTCCAGAGATCGATCTTGAAATTATGCCGATGTTCGCTATTTTCTTTCTTGACCTTGTTGGTGCCATTGTACACGCACGTGAACCTTACAATGCATGTATGTATCTTGACAGCAGGCTGGGTGAAGCACACCTTCGTGAATGGATTGGAGTCGGTGTCCCTGCCAGGCTGAGTGAAGCCCACCTTCCTGCAACGTCGCGACTAAAGAACGTTTAAAACGAAAACATTTAAGATCTTACGACGCCTTGGCTCTGTTAGGTCCGCTCCAGAGACCGATCTTAAAAGTATGCCGACGTTCGCCATTTTCCTAACCTTGCGGAAGAGGGTGTCATTGTACACGCACGTGAACGTTATAATGCAACGCGCGTCACTTACTATAATATGCATATTATATGCACCAGATACCAGGTATCTTTACAAGGCGCTTCGGACCCATCCCTTTATAATGCCTCTTGGGCAGCCTGGACTGCGTTTTGTAACTTATTATGCTGTGGTCGTCATTTTTTTGGACATTTTGGTTCCTTTTTATAAGTCCCGAAGAGTTTGTAGCCCAAATGACCGAACGTCCGTTAACCGCTTCCGCGTTTTCTGTGTGTCAAGATTTTGAAATTGCCGAAACAGTAGCAGCAGTAGTAGTAGTAGCGAATTATTGCGCGACTTGATATGTTGACCTGATCTGTTGGACGCAACATAAAAGCATCTATTCCTTCACCAGGCCGGTCAATCCACACACTGCTCTTCTTGTCAATGCATTGCTGTTAATACCACGCACTGTCTGTAACAAGGAAGGCTCCAGCATGACTTTAGTTTGTCATGAATTCTTATTCTCACTCTCGATTATTTTAATCTTCTGTATTTATTTGGGGTGGTGCTGAAAGTGCTGTTTTTTCATCTTATTCGTAGCACGTAAAAAACGTTTATCATCTAAAATGAGCCGGGGTATGTATCTGCTCAGTACGAGGATAACAACAATGAATGGTAGTATCCTGCCTGGAGCCACACCCCGCGCTGATTGACCCAGACAATACAACTGCGCGCCAGCATTTTATATGGGCAGGATGGTTCTTAGAAGAGCTCTACTAGGACACGATGTGATTGGCTGCGTTAGGGGTTGGTCTTTACTTCTACTTTGAGTATGCAGCACGTCACGCGCGTGGCCTTGTAGAAGTGTCCTACGTAGGCGGATAGCAGCTTGCGCTCAGGAATTACGTCAGGGGTGACGTCTTGGATGACGCTCTGTGTTCCTTGCCAGTACGAGAGCCGGTCCTCGTAGCTTGGCTATAACCGAGGTACTTCCCCCCCACTCTCCCTCTGGCAAGGAATACAAAGCGTCTCATCCAAGGCCGAGTTTCTTCCCCCCACCCCCCCTCTGGCAAGGAACACAAAGCGTCATCCAAGGCGTCACCCCTGACGTAACTCCTGATCGCAAGCTGCTATCTGCGTGCGCCAGTCACTCCACAAGCCACGTGCGTGACGTGCTGCATACTTTTTGAAGTAAGAAGAGTAAAGACCAACCCTTAACACAGCCAATCACACCGAGTCCTGGTGCTCTTCTGAGAACCATCCTGCCCATAAAATGCTGGCGCGCACTTGTATTATCTGGGCCAATCAGCGCGGGGCGTGGCTCAAGGCAGGATACTACCATTGTTATACTCGTACTGTTGAGCAGATTCCCTGGCACAATATACTGCCGTGCTATACTATTCCTAGATCACACGACAGCTTTCCTAATCGCACTACCTTGTACTGATTCCGAATCCCACGGTCGATTCCGAATCACACAGTAGTTGGATAACAGAAATCAGACCTTAATTAATCAACAGGGATGGATGGGCGGTTGGTCTATTGCTCATACAGATGGTGCGTGTAAAGTGGAACACCATAACATTAGCCCACTCTGAACAGCCGTATATGCAGATCACACAACGATTTAAGTGATGATGGCAAACTAAGATGGCTAACTAAGACATCAGAAAATCGGGAAGTGGATCGAAGATACAGCTATTCAAAACGACGACCGCTAATAAAAAAGCTATAGACCAACCCACACCTCGTGATTGATGATTGATGATTGATGATTGAGGCGAAGACCCCTCTGGTAGGAGTAATTCGTGGTCCTACTGTTAAACAGAGCGCTAAGCAGAAAGTACTACTGATGTATGACAACGCAGAAACACAAGGGAAGGGGTTCCAGAAAATGTCATACTGAGCTGAGGAAGGGAAAGCGTGCACTGCAGGATACCAACCAGCGGCGGGATCTCTGTGCTTGGGACGCGCGGGCGTGGGAAATGGAGCACCAGAAAAGGTAGCATCCGAACTGAAAACAGACACGTGCGCACTGCAGGATACCAGCCAGCGAGAGAGGGTTGGTCTAGAGTCTCATTGCCTTGTAATGAGTACGATTATGGTGATAATACTATTATTTTGATAATAACAACCAACGGTGGTTTGGCATAAATCTCGTCGAGATCTGCTCACAGACGCACCGATCGGTGTTGTTTTATAAAAAAATATTTCAAGGATGTCAGCCGTGAGTTCGACGAATTTCAGGTCAATAAAATCATCTTTGCAAGCTGCGTTGTTGGTACTTGTAATATAGAGTACTATATGGGTGAGTTTTTATTAGGAGGGGTCCTATTTTTTGTTCACTATAATGCAAAGTGTTGGTATTTTTATTTTAGGTGGGGCATTTTGAGCTAGATCTAACATCACATCTATCATATAAATTCATTACTGTAGTTTCCACTAGTCTATACTTTGGGTTGTGTGTGTTTTTCCCTGGGGTATTCCTCAGCTCCAGAGTGACTGGAGCCTGTCCTGTGACCACGGACTTGATTATGCGAGTTAATGTGAGAACAACAACAACAACAACAACAACAACAACAACAACAACAACTTATATCATATGTATGTTTTGTTTGCGATCTCCGCGCTACTACCGGGAGAATCAGCTATTATTATGCAATTCGTTCAAGGGAATTGCATTGTGTTATCCAGATGTTCTCTTGCGTACCATATTCTTCTCACGTTTTCAAAACCCTTATTATCATGTTATGGGAAAATCAGATGCCATAATATATATATGGAATCCGTCCAAGGGGATGATATCGTGTGTTAACTTGCGTGTCATATTCTCAATTTTTTAGTAACGTTTTCAAAAACCTTATTGTCTGCCATGGTTTTTGTTTGTTTTGAATCCTGGCATTTATTTTGTTGGAAATTTGAGATTTTCAAAACTTCGAGTATCAAAAGTCAGGACCCTTGACAAATAAATGCCACGAGTCGTTAACAAGGTCGCTTCTTTTTTGTCACAATTCCTGACTGTTTTCGTGTTCGTTAGGAATGACCCTTTACAACCTTCTAGGAACAGCGTGCAGCAATCCGTGCACACCACCATGCCGCGCGCGTGCTGTAGGCACAGACATCTGGGCACAGACATCTACATCGTTGCACTTCGGATCAATCCCCTATGATATATACCAGGTACCTGAGTGGGCCGGGCTGTTTCGTGCGATCGATGCCAAAATCGTCTGTTTCAGCCGACTTTTTTTCGATCTCGAGTCTTAAAAAAGGAGGCGTTAGTAGAAGGAGGAAGCGTATTGTATCATCATCAAACGAAAGTCGCAGCCGCAGTTATTGAGAATGCACATACAAAGGCTTCACGAAGCAGAGTAGGCGCGCGTAGTTCGAGCGGCGCCGCTGGGAAGCGAGAAGGAGCGGGGGAGAAGCGCGAGTGGCCAGCAGTTGGCCGTGGAGTTATACTACATCGTCTGTCCGTGATCACAGACAGACTCGCTCGAAACCGACAGATAATCGTAGCAGCTCATCTTCTTGGTGATTTGGGTGCTGTGCGCAAGTCGCTTTTTAGCTCGGAAAAAGAAGCAGAGAAGCTTAGCGCGCTGCCGACTCAACCGCAACTACAGTAGATAGATGCTTTTTGTTGTTATTATTGTTTTTTAGTGGATGGGGGGGGGAGGCATGAGCTCACCACTCACCATACTTTCACGTATATTTGTATGTGTCGTGTTCAACAAGCGGCGCAAGTGGCACCGAATGAGCTGAAACTTCGTGGGAGTCAAAGGTGACGAAACATGGCCATTGGAGTGGATGCTTGCGTTTCAGGTTTTCCAGGACCGAAAATCGAGCTTGGAGGCGGTTCCCCTACGAGTGAACAAAGCGGACGCGAACGAACGAACGAACGAATGAACAAACCCACGTCGGGAATGGTGGTCCGCAAGGCCCCTTTTTCAAGGCTATGCCCCTCTATAGGAATAATTACGTATATCACACACACGCAGAGCGGAGGAGCGCGCAACAGACCAACGAGCCATATGGTGGTGAGGGGTTCTCATTTGTTGCTTGCCTTCGACCTTTTTCCATTCACCAAGCACGTCCCTTCCGAGACGGAGCACCGCTCCTACTCCTAACAGCGACTCCTCCAACATTTGGGTGCTCAATAGATGTCTGCCATATAGGGGTATTTGTGGTTCCATCCACAGGACTCCTCAAATTGAGAAACTGTCCCGTTTATTCTTGTGCACTCCAGAAAGGGAAACTTTTCCGAAACACATTGCGCTCACAACGTTGGCAACTCGAAATTCCCCGGGCTGCTGGGGTAGGCCATGTATCCGAAGGGCAACGTAGGGAGAAGTGCGTCATACGCACAGCATCATGATCCGTGTTGTACTACTGCTACTACGGCACGCTTTTCCTATGAATAGGCGAGTGATAAGACCGCATTTAGTTCATCTTTTTCACCTCTCTGTCCCTAGGGTCCAAAAGGGTGGACCTATCATATTATTCGTACGACTAAGCCCTTGTTGTTGTTGTTCTCACATTAACTCGCGTAATCAAGTCCGTGGTCACAGGACAGGCTCCAGTCACTCTGGAGCTGAGGAATAGCCCAGGGAAAACACACACACAACCCAAGGTGGTACACGCATATATCACAGCTGACGCAATTCATGCCTCCACCAGAAACATGTAAAAGTGAAATCGGGAGTCAGTCTACGATGTGCCAGGTCCATGCCGGCCCTTACAAGCACCTCGCAGATTCATACTAAGCCCTGCAATCACCCCGCAGAACTTCGGAGGGCTACATACAACATGCACGTATGATATATCATACGCATGTATGTTCGCGTTGCACCCGTCACCAAACAAACAAGCGGTACTATTAATAGCTTTCCCACAGCTAGCTCACCAGCAAGAACAAGAGATGAGAGCGAGTTCCAAATTTCTCCACGCCGACCGTTAGTGCAGCAAAGCTCTACGGTGCAATGCACTGCGGCCGCGCCTGCTCGCATTCGGTCATCACATCACACATACACCGAACCAACCAGCCCAAATTAGGTAGACAACGAAACAAATACGTGTCACCAGCATAGGCAGCGCCGCAGAATCACCATCAACCACAACACCAAGAGAAAGACAGCGACAGCTAATCTGCGACGCCGGTCACATTATATCAAGAGACCTGTGATAGCGCGTGAGTCCAAGGCAACGAAACAAATCAAGCACGAGACCTCAAAACTTTTGAAATTTTAGCCAAAGACCAAATTATTGAACAACTGCTGTCGCTGCAAATTACTTATTATCCCTCTTCTCGAACCACCCACGGCGCAAAAGACGAAACAAAAACGGTTACAGTTGCGACCATTACCAGTAGCAGTGTGGAGTTCCTCGTGAGGCTTTATTTCACCTGCAGGGGGAGGGAGAGACGTGGGCACCGCAAACAACAGCAGCCAACCAAAATCCCAGTAAACAATCTAACCAACCAATCCCCCAACACAACCAACCATTGAGCACCGTCAACGTACACGGTCCTTATGGCCCGCCCGCACACTTCAACCAGATCCCGCCCTTCCTGTTCCTTGTCCCTGTTCCGCCAGCAAACGATGCCGTTATCATAAGCCTGTTTACACTGCAAACGTGACCCAACCCTAAATCCGTGTATGCTGTCCCCCCAAAAGGTGTACAATACGGGTAGTTCACAGGTGCACCCAAGTTTTCGCGGAATTACTTGAAAATAATGTACAGCAACACCATTCTCACAGCACCAGGAAAAGGCTTAATTAGCCCAGTCGAGAAAGGTCAAAACGATCGGCGACCAGGAGCAGGCTTACGATAAAAAAAAGCAAAACACTTCCGGGTTGCCTGGACGACTGGTAGCGCCCCAGACTTACAAAAAAAAAAAAATCAAAACAAAAAAAACAATTTGCAGCACAACAGTACTAGGCATGTAGTGTGAAGCCCATTGGCCTACACACATACCTGGTATACGAACTTCATATACATTAGTATGGCAAGCGTGTCGCGCGGAGAGTCTTCGTCGGCCCATAACTAGTTGTCCCAACACCACGACGACGTTTCCAACCATCAGCCAAACCTCACACTATTAATACTGGTACGTTTACTCATGCCTGAAAAAGAAGACAATAAAAGCAAACATTCGGAAGCGTAGAAAACCAACTAAACCTGAAATCAAGAACAAAACAAAACAAAAGCGAATCGAAAAAAAAAAAACTACACCTACAAAAAAATGTTGCGGCCGATCCCGTCCCCGTGTCCGGTTTTGTTTGCGTTTCCCTATACGTTCCGTTTCTGTTCCCGGTTCGTCTGTTTCCGATTCCGATCATGTTTCCGGCAAGGTTTCTACTTCCAGTTTCGTTTTTGGTTTGTTTTCGGTCCCGATTCCGTTTTCGATTCCAGTTCCGATTCCGATTCCCGGCTCCGATGCTGATTCCGGTACCGTTTCAGTTTTCGGTTCCAATCCTGTCTTCTGTCTCCGTTGTTTTCCCCGTCTTCGTTCCCCTTCCGGTTCCAATTCCGCTTCCGTCCATTTTGTGGCCTCCCGTTCCGAGCCCGGTTCCGATTCCGGTTCCAAACTCGGTGCGTTTCCAGTTCTATCTCCACGTTCATTTGAAATTTCGTTTGCTTTTCCGTTTCCATTTATATTTCCGTCTCCGGTTCCGCCACCAAAATTCCAATTCGGTTCTCAGTTTCCGATATGCTTTTTGATTCCGTTGTCTACGCTCAATCGCACCTATCACCACCGTCATCACCCTGCGCAGACACCCCCCTCTCTGCCTCCAGACGGTGCTGCCTGGTTGCAGCCTCGGCACGGCGCGGTTAGCAGCAGAAGCGCTTGGAGACCGAGCTTTTGGGGTGCGATAAGGCTCGCTGGAGCTGTAATATATGCGGTAGCAATGCTAGGATACCGGTAGATTTGGGCGGTTCGATTCCTCGTTTGGCCTTAAGATATGGTACCACCCGGGAAAAAATTGCAGGGGATGTTGGTGCACTAACTGGACACTACCCAAACGGTCCTTGCATTTCCGCCCGAAGTAGTACTTTGTTTTTGTGTACGAGGTGGCCATATCAAGGGGGCGGTCAGTCAAGGAGTCAAACCGCGATCTCCTAGCCTCAGTGCTTAGCTTTGAAAACCCGAACAGATTCCGAACCAGCACCAGAAAAGCCGCTCCGCATCTCGCTGAGGTCTCGGCCGCTACCGCCACCACCACCAACATCATCAACACCACCACCATCACCACTATCATCATCGTTACCACCGCCTTCGCTGTAGCTGTCCTCATCGTCCTCGGCGGGATTCACGAGCGACGAAGAAAATGACGGGAAACTTTTGGCCGGCGATCGGCGCAGTTTATCACCGGGCTTAGTATTGGTAGTAGAAGGAGGCGGCCCAGGCGGCGGTCGCAGGCGGAAAGGAGACGGTGGGGAGGGTAGAAATGATGACGGTGATGGCGATGGCGCGAGGGGGGGCTCGGAGGAGTCCCACCGCCGTCGCTGTTGCTGCTGCGGCCGCTGCTGGAAGCGTTGGCCATCGTCCTTCCAGGGGCTCGCGGCCGAGGAGGCGTTGCTAGCGTTGCTCGGCGAGCTCACCACCAAGGGTGACTTTTTTCGACCGTGGGGGGGGGAAGGGGGGGGGAGAAAGAGGGTTGGGAGGGGGGGGGGGGGGGATTAGGCGCGTAAACACTGAACAAGGGAAATGCCGCGACGGAAGGATAACTCTAAGAGCACTACTTCGTGCAAGAGGAAACGGCACATATATCGCTCATTAACATCAGAGGCAATTTCTGCCCCCAAGAGCGTTTCGATACGCCAGCAGCAAGCAACCGCGGTAGGCTCTTCTTGGCCGGCAAGCAGATGAATCGTTTCTTCCACACGCCCAAGAGATTCGATGCCCTTCCTTCGCTCCTTCCTCTCCATCGGTGGGTCTACAACGGCGCACCCCGATTGCAAGCGTGATCGCCCCTTAGTTACACAACCACAGACGTGACGCAAGCTCATCCGATGAACGAACACCACCAACAGTAAACAGCCACGATTAAAACCTACATACATACGACGAAATAACACATCTAACAAATACGACGAAAATCAACATACGACGACCACGCACAAGAAGTGCGATCGTCAGGGCATATCTTCTGTACATCCCTGGGGCTCCAACATGGAAATTACCACCATACAACACCAACTTCGCCGCCCACCAACAGCTACCCGGCCCGTCCCGCCCCCTCTGCCATTGCAACAATGCCAACACCGCTAACCTCACTCCGCGCCCAGCTAAAACTATCCCGGTCCCCCCCCCCCCCCCCCCTCCTCTCCCTCTCCTCCTTCCCCCGTCCCCATTCCCCCACTTCCCCCTTCTCCCTCTTTATTCCCTCCTCCCTCCCTGCCCCCTCCCCACTCTCCCTCCCTTCCGCCTGCCTCCTGCCCCTTCTCCCGCCCCTCCCGCTCCCCGCCCCCCGTTTTTATCTCCCTCTTTACTGGCCACTCACCCTGCGCGCCAGGAAGCATGCCACCGGGCGTCCATCCGGGAGTCGATCTACACCATCCTCAACCACCTCAAAGCCGTGTCGGTCCCTGAAGTACTGCGCGAGCTCCCCTCTCCTCAAAATCTTCTTCGGATCTCTGGGGCTGTCGTGCGGCCACCTCGCCATGGTCGCGGCCCTCGCGGCAACCGCTAGAGCCGCCGCTGCAGAACTCGACCCTTTCTTCCCCTTCTTGCCCCCGCCTACCTTTACCCCGCCGCCATTGCCACCAACAACACCAACACCACCGACACTAACACCACCACTAACATCACCACCACCACCACCACCACCGCCGACACCACCTCCATTCGCTCGTTTGCTGTCGTCGATGCGGCTCGCGTGCGTCGTCACACCGCCGGTGCGTCCAAAGCTGTCGACGCCCGAGCCTCCCCTTCCCTTTCTCCGACGTTCCTCGCTACCCACTCCCAAGCTCCCACCCTCACAGTTTCCCTCCTTCGCCCCTCCGCCCCCCTCTTTCCCGCCCTTATCGCTAGCCCGCGCCTCATTCTCATGTCTTTCACCCTCTCGCGGGACAGTCTCCCTGTCCTCCTCGATGAAGGTGGACAGGAGAAGGTAGCCGCCGCGAGGGTCCACGAGCCGTGCAAGGGTATCGAATGCGCTGCGCTCTAGAAAGCGAATTGCGATCACGAGGCTGTACGCGCCGTACTCTGAGGCGGTCGTGGACTTGCTGATTACGCGGTCTTCCTCTTCTGGGAAGGGGGAGGGATGACGGGGGGAGGAAGGGGCCGAGGGGCGGGAGAGGGTTGGGGGAGGAGAGACAGAAGGAGGTGGGGGGAGAAGGGAGAGGGGGGGGGGGAAGCAAGAACAGCGGTCATCGAAAAGTAAATCGTATTTCGTTGTGGTGGGCGCGGAGGACAGGTCGGGGGTGGGACGGCGCAGGGGGGTGAGGTAGGGCAGGGGCGGGGACGGAGGGTGGAGCAAGCAGAACTCTTATCAAAAGGGGCAATGAACTTGTGGTGTTCCCACGGATGTGGGAAAAGGTTCGACGCGAGCGTATAAAAGACACGCTTCAACAAATCGAACAAGCACAAGCAAGTAAGCGTAGACCATCACGACACGTATACTGTAGTAGGTACATACATGGCTCATCCCATTTTTCGGTTTCCATTGCCTTCCCACTATGTATGTTCATGTTATTCCTCCCTGGACGTCGACGATGTCTTGTGACTGGCCACGGGCTCGGCTACAAGAACGGGCAGTCAATGTAAAAAATTGGCCAATCAACAATCGTCCCGCTCATACAAAAGACAAACAAAAAAACGCCTCGACGCGGTCGGAAAAACTACAACAAAACACCAAAATGCAGTGACGACGACGATGCCGATCACCGACACACATCAGCACGCTTTTGAGCGCGCCAGTCGTCATTCAAAACTGCCCCGTCAACACCACCATAACCACCACTACCACCATCACCACCATCACCATAATCAATACCACCACCATCAATCCCAACACCAACACGATCACCAACGCCAACACCATCACCGCCGCCACCACCACCACCACCACCACCACCACCACCACCACCACTACCACCGTCACCACCTCCCCCCCACCCACCACCCACCCTCAACTGTCCTCGCCCTCACCAGCGACCAATGACGTTTCGGCTTGGAAGGAAACATCCTGCCCGCCCCCCCCCCTCCCGACACCGTTAGCTGCTGTTGCTGACGCTGCTGTTTGCGAGTCTTCGAATCGCTCGGCCTTGACGGCCAAAAGCATCTCGCCGGTATACTTTACCTTTCCCCGCAAGACCTCCACTCTTTACGTGGAACACAACGGGGAGCCAAGGCGTGTGCGGCGGGTGGGTAGGTGCAAGCGGCAGGTGCGGGGGGGGGTGTACGTATTAGCCGTAGTCTGAAGACCATAGACCCTCGCACCCCTACAATGCCGGGACGGAGCACGTCGGGTTTCCACCGACCAGGCAGGCATCGCTTGGACCAAGCGCGAAGCGCCGTGAGGTGTTCAGCGAGTCGCACGGAGGGTGAGCTGCATCCTACTAAGAACCACTTGTGAGGCGGACTTCCGCACCCTACGTTTAGTTTGCTGCATATCAAATGGCAACTTCGAACTCATGTGTTTGTTTTTTGGTGTGGCCAGTTCCAGGGACAGCAATGGGGATACTATGTAACTGGCTAGTGGGTGCCTTACCATATGCACACTACGTGATATCACCCCCCTTGCGCGCAGTTAAAGCTCTCCACTCCGCACAATATGATCTAACTCGGCCGCCATCTCGGTTACCGCCAAAATATAAAAACGAGAAAGGTACCCTGGTGGTCTAGCTCACGTAGTGAGAGGCATGTTTTACAGCGTCGATGCCAACCTACACCAACCCCACATGGGAGAGAGGGGAGGAGGGGGGGGGGACGGAAGAGACGAGGGGAGGGGGGAAATAGTAAACACAACAGGGGGCAGGGCGGAGGGGAGTTGGTGGACTCCGCATGGGCGAGCGGGGGGAGGGGTAGGCAGGGCAGGGGCGAGGAGGTGGGGGGTGGGGGTTGATAAACACGGCAGGGGCGGGGATGCGTGGGGCAGAGGGGGGGACGTGGCAGAGGCGAGGGAGGGGGGGAGTTCCTACACGTGGTAGTGACAAGAAGAGGGAGGGGAGGAAGTAGTGAACACTGCAGGGGCGAGGGGTGAGGAGGAGGGAGGTACTTATATAATGCATAGCCGTAGTTTTATGGCCATACAGGGGGAGGGTTGAAGACGCGGCAGGGGCAACAGGCGAGGTGTGGGGGGGTACTCGCGGCGTCACTTTGTGGGAAAGCACAATACTACTGATCAGAAAACCGGCGCCTCTTCAGCGAGAGAGGCGAGGCACAAAAATAAATTGAGGGGAGGCTTCGAGGCAAGTCGATTAGCCTTGTCGGGAAGGCTTTCAACCTACAGAAAACAAAACGCGCGAAACAAACAAAAACAAAAAACGCAGACAACGCAAAAACTACAAAGAATGCGAGCGATATAAAAAAACAAGGCACAGATGAGGGGACCTTCGGGGGATATCGACAGGCCAGGAACGGAGGGGGAGGGTGGGCGACGGCCCTCTGACCTGTCTGAAACGCCCATTCTTTTCGCCAGCTGAACCGTCTTCCGCAGCGCTTGTTTCCAGCAGTCGACAGCCGTAACCTAACCAATAATCGAATGCCATCCACGAACGGGGAGAGGGGGGAGTGAGGACGAGACAAAAACCCAACGGGAACGATTTCTCTCACATTCCGACCGCCATTAACTCAGTGAAGCTTGTTAACGTAAAAACAACAAGAACAACCAGAACATCACGAACGAGAAACGACGATACACCAACACCAACACCACTAAGGCCACCACCGCCACTAACACCAACGCCGCCAATACCATCGCCAACGCCAACACCGACAACGCACCACCACCACCACCAACGGCGCCAATACCACCACAAACACCATCACCAAAAATACCACCACCAATAATGCCAACAGCACCAACAGCAACAGCTACACCACCACCACCACCACCACCACCACCACCACCAACAACAACAACGACAACAACAACAACGACAACAACAACAACGACAACAATGACAACTACAATTATGTTCGTACCGTCCAGCCTCTCTTGGCCAACCAGACCGCATCCCTCCCCGCTCCGCAGCCGATGTCGATACACGTCAGCGGCAGCCTGCGGTTTCCAAAAATGTTCACGGAGCACGTCAGCGGGCGGAGACAAGGGATGAAGACGGGGGGGGGGGGGCATAACAGCATGATGACATAAATATCGATCAAGACACCACATTCATTAAATCAACCCTGATGGGGATTCAGAAGGGTTTGCTGTGACGTGATTATAGTACTGCGGAAAAAAAGCGACGAGAAAAAAAAAGACGATCGCAGCATCAGCCACACGGAGAAACGTCAGCCGCTAATATAGATAGGGGGTGCTGATTGTCACTGTCGGAACCCAATGCGAAGAGGCGAACGACACACGCGTACTCGTACATAGCATCAACTATCGTACACTTCACGCTTCACGCTCTGCTGTTAACCCTTCTGAGGCGCGTTAATTTCGCCCAAAAGCAAGAGATTTTTCACGATATTATCAACCATTCAGGAAGAGCCTGCAGCAGTACTAATATACTGTGAATAGTATAAGAGCGCGGTGCGTGCTGAGTGTTACAGCTCCTACCGTTGCGCTTCGAACACGCTAGCGAACACACCAGTGAACACACACTCTGCCCGACGTCCCTGGGCTGCTTCGGGTGACGGATTCTGAAATTGTCAATCCTTTTTGTCATTTTTTTATCCCTCCGAAGCCTCAAAGGGGTTAAGTTAAATACCAGGGATTTTCACGGGTCGGGTCATTGCTCGCGGCTCGGGCCGGGTCAGGGCAGCCCGACCCGACCGGTGATATTTCGGACACCGCCTGACCCGACCTGACCCGACCCGTGACAGTTCGAACACTCCTTGACCCGACTCGACTCGGCCCGCGAGATATTGTGAAAGCATCCTGACCCGACCCGCGGGTCGGGTCATGACGTGTGAAAAGCCCTGGTTGGTACAACCGCACTTCATCATTAGTTACATCGCAATTACTGCAACCAAGTCGTCAGGGGTATAACCCTTCAGACCCTAACCATTGCAACAAAAAAGAACAAACCAAATTTCAAGCACTCGTCTCCAAGAACGCGGGTGCAGATCGCAAGAGGTTGCACTCCTTAACGCGACATTTGCTCCATGCGGACGGTTTCCCCCGGCAGAGAGAGAATTTCGTTTCTCGGAGGTTTTCGCGGGACTGGCGCTTGACTGACCGCAAACAGGCTACTAGTAGCAGGCCTTGGTTTAATCTCTTGACTGACGGCCCCGTACACTAAAAACAGTACCTGGTGTAATAAGGACGACAGAGGCCTTGACACCGCGCGGGTTGAGCCCGTGACAGACCGCCCTGTACACTAAAAACAGTATAATGATCACGACATAAACCTTGAAGCCGCGTCTTGACCCCTTGAAGGATCGCCCCCGAATTGAATCCAGTATAATAAAGACAACACAGACCTTGAAATCGCGGGTTGAGCCCGTGACCAACCGCCCCGTACACTAAAATCGGTCTACTAAAGACGACATAGGCCTTGGAACCGCGGGTTGACCCCTTGACTGACCGTATCGGACACTAAAACAGTATAACAAAGACAACATAGGCCTTGAAAACGCGGGTTGAGCCCGTGACTGACCGTCCCGTACACTAAAGCCAGTATAATAAAGACACCGCCGCGGTTTGACTCCTTGAATGACCGCTCCCCTTATTAAAACCAGTAAAATAAAGACAACGTAGGCCTTGAAACCGCGGTTTGACCCCTTGAATGACCGCTCCCTAATAAAATTAAAACGGGTATAAGAAAGACAGTATAGACCTTGACAACGCGGGGTGAGCCCGTGACTGACCGCCCCGTACACTAAAACCAGCATGATAAGGACGACAGAGGCCTTGACACGGCGGGTTGAGCCCATGACTGACCGCCCTGTACACTAAAATCAGTGTAATAAATACGAACTATGCTTTGAAACCGCGATTTGACCCCTTGACTGACCCCCCCCCTGCACTAAACAGCCGTATAATAAAGACAGCATAAACCTTGAAACCGCGTGTTGAGTCCGTGACTGACCGCCCCGTACACTAAAACCAGTGCAATAAAGACGGCATAGGCCTTGAAACCGTGGTTTGACCCCTTGACTGACCTCTGCCTTCACTAAAACCAGTATAATAAAGACAGCGTAAACCTTGAAACGGCGGGTTCAGGCCGTGACTGACCGCCAGGTACACAAAAAACAGTATAATAAAGACGATATAGGACTTTGAAACCGTGGTTTGACCCTTTGACTGACCGCGCCCCCACACGAAAACGGTATCATATGGCCGAACGATGCCTTAAGACCGCGGGTTGATCCCCTTGATTGGCCGCCCCCTACACATAAAACAGTATGATAAGGCCAAAAGAGGCTTTAAGCTCCAAAAATGGCCGGTTTCCCATGGTAAACAGCAGTAGCATGTTTGCTCACCAGGCGTGTCTGAGGTGCGGCTCAATCGCCGAAACCGAAGCTCTTGTGAGGAAGGGGGAAGGGGTGAATAGCGTCTCCGACGACCTCGCGTCGCCTGTGTCAAACATATCGAAAAGGTTAAAAAACAAGAGATGTATAAAAACGCGAAAATACACGTCGACACTCAGCACGAGGTCTTCCGACGGCATGGCATGGCATGGCATGGCATGGGCGGTCGTGGCGGTAGTGGGATTGGTGGTGGTGCCGAGTATTTGCGAAGGCGGTCAAGCGCGGAGTCTCTCCAGCCAGGAGAAAATTCGCCGCCTCCAGCATTTCACGGGCAGATATCTCACACCGACTCTCACACCGACCGACATATGTCCCAGGCCTACCTAAACTCTCCTAAATCTCTCTAGGCTTTCCAGCTCCGTCCAATGCCCCCCCGCCCCCCCCCGATCTCCAAACGCCCTCCCAGATACTCCCAGGCCTCCGACTTCCATCAAGACTTTCCCAGACTCCCCCAGACCCCGCCAGCCCCTCCCCCTCCAGCTCCCTCTGACGTCCTCTCAGAAATTCCCCAGCTTCCAAGCACATCCTCCAACCGCCCCCAGATCTCCCCAATCTCCCCATATCTCCCCAGACCTTCCCAGACCCCCCTAGCACAACCCACGGCGCTTCGCGCTTGGTGCAAGTAATGTCTGCCTGGTCGGTGACAACAGGCCGTGCTCCGTTCCGGCATTGTAGGAGTGCGAGGGTCAATGGTCTTGAGATTACGGCTACGCATGAAATGAGTACCTTGCCCAGATCCCTGGAGCCCCCCCTCTCCAGATCCCTACACTCCCCTCCCACTCTGCTCTTTTTCCCGTTTTTTTGCTTTTAGCTGGATTAAAATGCATTGAAAAAAAGTGTACCACGTCGTTTTCCCCCAATAACGCTCGTTACGCCCTTCAAAATGCCCCATTATGACACTTTTACGCTCTTATCAACGCCCAATTAAGTCAACCTAATTGCTACCAGGTACCTGGTAGCTTGTATTGGATCAAAGCCTGATCCCGACCACCCAGATCCCCTCAAACAGCCCCAGACTCTCCCAGACCCCACCCCCTCCAAATCCCTCCAACCCCCTCCCGCGATTCGACAGCTTTCTCGCAAATCCCTTCAAATCCCCCCAGATCTCCCCAGCCCCCCCCCCTCCAGATCCCTCCCGATCACCCCAAAACCCCCCTCCACATTCCCACACCCAACCTACTTTCATCCGGCGGGCCCTTCTCCAACAGGCCGATCTCCTTCGCGATGTACAGGAGATCCTCATCGGCTACCACGGCTGTTGTCGCCCCGTTGGCCCTGCGACCGCCGATTTCCTTTGCGACACCCGTGCGAGACTCCTCCGGGTAGGGCGGAAGGAGTACGAGGAGGGGCTCGTGCTGCTCGGGGAGCTCGTACCTGGCACAACGGTACCGGTAACGGAAGGGGTAACGGTAGCGGTAACTGTAACGGCAACGGTAGCCGGAAGGCAGACGATAGAGGTAGCACTTGTAGGCATATTTTTTTTCTGAATGACGGGGCTTCTTAACCCATCTTGACTCAAAACCGTCCGAATGTAATTACTGTTTTGCAATATGATTTGCTTGTACACCTAGCTAGGCCAAGGGTTTTGTTCATCTGATCGGATTTTCGATTATTAACAGCTCCGAAATCAGCTTTGGGTGAGGTGTGGGGCTCCTCAAGCCATCACCCTCAGAGGGATGAAAACAATGGTAGGTGAGACCTATACCGTAGCCTTCGTCAGCGGCAACGGATTCGGTAACGGTAGCGGCAGAGGTGACGGCAGCTTGGCAGTGCCGGCAACGGAGACGGTTGCAGTAGCGACTGTGGTAACGGTGGCAACGGTAACTGTACGGGTAACGAAGGCGGTAACGGATATGGTCACGGCAACGGAAGCGGTAAAGGAAGCGGTAATGGTAGCGGTAGAGGTAACGGCAACATAGCGGTAACGGTAACGGGGCGGTTACGGTAGCGATAGCTGTGACGGAAGCAGACAACGGTAACGGGAACCGTAGCGGGAACGGTAAAGATAGCGATAACGGAAGTGGTCACGGCAACAGCAACGGTAACGGGACCTACTGCCGTAGTTTAAGGTGAGACCTGTATGATCTGCATGATCTGCGCACGTTTCGACAGGTGGGATCTGTATGATGCGCACTCTCTGTAAAATGCTTGAAAGGTGAAGTCTGCATGATCTGTATGATCGGCGCATATTTCGTCAGGTGCGATCTGTATGATATACATGCTATTTCTATCCATACCTGCCTGAAAGGATCTACAATAGATGGTCTATTAATAGACCATGATCTGTCCGAGGTGTTTACACTTTATTATTGTGTTGTTGTTGTTGTTGTTGTTGTTGTTGTTGTTGTTGTTGTTGTTGTTGTTGTTGTTGTTTTGCTCACCATCGGTTGTCTTCCCAAAGGTCGTCGACGGGGATGTTGTGAGACCCCCGGATGCGTGCCTCGATGAAGCTGGCCTTGTCCCGCAAATCCAAAACCTGACCATCCAAAAACGTCAGTCGCATCAGCGGCATTTAACGTATTATCAACATTTTGGCCATCTGACAATGTGCAGCATAAGGTTGCTTCAACGTCCATGATGTTCGAATGTGGCTGTTCAACATTGACGGTTACATGCCGGTTCGGATTATTGGTAAACTCTTGGATATTTACTTATGTATTTGGACATGACGATTATGATTCGCCAATTACGATGCATCATGAGGTCAATTCTATCTGCCCCTTCTACTGGGAGACCAATGCTATACATAAGCCTTGATTAACGTCACCCTGTTGACCCTGGTACAAGCTACAGTGTAGTTCTAAGGGGTGTCGCCTACCAATATCATTTATGTACACACACCCAGTAATGCGCGCGATTGGAGTATCACACACAGCTTGCAAAGATGAGTTTCGACGAATACTTATCTCACAGCTGGAGTGCATTTATATTTATACTTCGAAGTATAATATAAGCCTCAACTATAATATCTCGGCTCCTATGTCAGGAGCAAACGAAAACAGATCCCTTTGTTTTGATGCATGTATTATTAACCCCGTTGAGGCTTCAGCGGGGCATCAAATGTCGAAAATAAATCTCATCATCGGCCACACGAAGCAGCCCTTTCTGCTGGCATAGCTAACGCACCCGAAGCGCAATGCAAGGAGACCAACGGCATGAGCGCAGCACTCCTTCACGCTCTTCCTATTAATAGTCGCCTGACATACTCGCACTCCCTCGTCATTTTTTTTTGTTGCCAGACGTGGGCCCCAACAGGGGAAAAGTTAACGCCGGTAGTATCATAGCAAAACAACAGTCACTTCGTATGGGTAGACTAGTATCATTCAACCCGTGTATGAGCTCCGAAACACATTACGTATGTGGAATATATCAACATATTATGAAGACTCATACACACTAGTTTTCTTGTGGTATCGAGGCATGTTTCGTAGGGAAAAGGGGGAGGAGGGGGGGGCGTCATGACTAGGTTTCATCATGTGTCAAGGCGTGTGTCGCGGAGATGGGTACCGTAACCAGTTTCTTGGGGGTGTGGAGGCGTTTGGGGCAGGGGGAACATGGCTAGGTTTCTTGCGTTGTCAAGACGGGATTCTTGAGGGACGGGGGGTATCATGACCAGGATTCTTGGGGTGTCGAGGCGTGTTTCATGTGTGTGTGGTGTGTGTGAAGTGATAGTCACGGCCACATAGGCGAGAGATAAATCACGCCAATGCTGGTGTTTACGAGCCATCCCCGGGTTTCAGGTCGTTCGTTTTGCGCTTTCTCGCCGCACCCGTCCCCTTAGCACAACGGCCAGCTCCCATAGACAGCGTGCAACAATAGCTAAGCCCTGCAGCGTCTCTGGTGGTACACGCCCGTAAATCCTAGGCATACATAACGCCATAGACCCGTTAAGTCTTGTCGCTGCAGTCCTCACAGCCTTCGAGACCGCCTACCCCAAACCCTAATAAGCCTAACCTCAACCCAAAACACAAGTCCTGAAACCTGGGGAAAACCCCCCAAAAAACCCGTACCTAGACATCGCCCCCGGTATCAGTATCTGGAGGGGGCTCATGACGCCACGCCCGAAGCATAGACTCCTTCGACAGTATGTACGAGTACATAAAAAAGTGCAGATAACATACACAACGTATGCTCATCTATGCTCATCACAAAAACACAAACCAACACTCACGAGCTCTCGCTGTGCGGTACGCGATAGCACTTAAGAATTTGGCAGGAAAGAATTTCAGGACCGACTTTTAGACGGAAATAAGATCATGACCCCTTTTGTACTCAAAATCATGCAGGACACACCCTGCCTTATTACATACGAATTCCAGCCTGGCCAGAAATAAGAGATTCTTATTATAACAGCCGGTGTCGCATATCGTACCGGCACTGAGGCAGCCTGCAACATGCAGCTCGCAACCCGCGGCAGAATCTTAAAACCCTTTTGAGACTACGAAAATCATTAAAATCCGTAGACTATGTACAGCAGTAGCCATTCATTTTTGTCCTCTTTTCTATCGTTCCGTGTTTTAGAGTCGTAGTCGCGAACATCGAGCGAAGCGGCCGTGACTGCCTAGCGTCTGGGCCGAGGAGCGTTGGGGTAAGACTCGCGATTGCCTGTCAGCTCACGAGCTGCCTTGCGCGATGACATCGTACGAAGTAACTAAAAAACGTACCCAGGGTAGACCCGTACGAGAGATAAAATGTGTACGTGAATTCACACCCTGGACAATAGGTTCCAGGTCAATAGGCAATCGATAGGTACTTTTCGTAGCCTATTGGGGCCGACCATGGGTATCCATGGGCATCTTTAATGATCTACTGTTTGGCCAATAGCCTGTTGTACTTATTTATCTGAACATATTGATAAAACAAGAAGGTATTGAGAGACATTTTCGGGACGGCACTGTTTGGGCGATAGGATATTGGCGCTGAGAGACGAAACTATGGGTTTGCCCGAAAGGTATCGATAAACCTTTCACCAAACCTATTGTTTCGGAAAATAGGTATCGATAGACTTTTCGCAAATCTATTGTTTCGGACGATAGGTATTGACAGACCTATTCTATTGTTTCGGATGATAGGTACCGGTACGCAGACCTTTCGCCATTTTATTGTTCTAGTGTTGGAGAGCAAAGGCACTCGAAGACAGCCCGTCTAGGTACAATCAACTCTAGTTCGCCATTCATCATCCACGCCGCACGTCCCTCCAGCCCAGCGGAGAATCCCCGAAAACGGCGCTGTCCGTCCTTGTTGTGCCGTAAGAAGCTCGAGGTGGATGGTCTCAACAACAAGGTGGTGATTACTACGTTTGTGTGTTCGATGCGAAGCTCAAGCCTGCAGTGTTTTAGAGCGACCTGTTCGTGTGCCGTTCAGTTCCTTATTATACCCTGGATGATACCCTATCGAATAAGCTATTGGGCCAACAATAGGTCGGCAACTATGAGGATCGATACCTATCGCGTGGAACAATAGCTCGGCTTCGGGGTCTATCGAAAGGTATTGTAAGCAACAATAAGGTTAGGGCAGTGGCCACAATAGTCTATTGTGCAACCGATATGCTTGCGAAGGTGCATATCGATAGGCATCTTCGGCACCAACATAATTTGAAAATGACTACCAACAGGCTATCGTTCGAACGATACCTTTTTAAAAATACATACTATAGTTTTTCCATGTACTTTTTCGAACGCACACTGGTGAGGGTCCTTCCAACGCACACTGTGTCGGGCCCGGGGGGGGGGGTTCGGGGGGGGGCGCGTCGCCCCCCCCCGACACTGCTACTAGCATCCAAGCACCGTTCGGCTGCCCTGCCAACCCAGTGCTGGTGGTGCATTTTGGGACACACACACGAACACCGACACACTCTACACTGCTAGTAGTAGCATACAAGCACCCTTCGGCTGGCCTGCCAACCCAGCGCTGGTGGTGCATTTTGGGACACACACACGAACACCAACACACTCTACACTGCTAGTAGTAGCATACAACCACCCTTCGGCTGGCCTGCCAACCCAGCGCTGGTGGTGCATGCGCTTGAACGTTTGCGCCTCTGCTGTTCGATCCTGCTACATCACGATGCGGGACAACAAAAAAAAAAACAACACAACACACAAACATTTCACTTCGTTGTGCCCTGGGCTGCGGACAAAAAAATCCCTTCCCAAAAACCCCTCCTCGTCCTTACAAAACCATAAAATTCAAACGGCTGCGATTCAAATCAAACGGCGTGACGAACTACACCCTCGCACGCAAACAACCACCTCGTGGGTGCATTTTGGGACACACACACGAACACCAACACACTCTACACTGCTAGTAGTAGCATACAAGCACCCTTCGGCTGGCCTGCCAACCCAGCGCTGGTGGTCTCCGGAGCGTGCTGTGGGTGTCTGCTATGAGCCCCTTCGCTCGTTCTACGCTCCTCTGCGGCTGCGTGTTCTTCGCCCGCTTCAAACGTCACGGCGTACCACCACCTGGTGCTGCGTTTGAATCTCTGCACAACATGCAGCGGAACGTCCTTACAGCAGAGCGGTATCTTGACGACTGGGGAGACCAACTGTTCCAATACACATTTGCAGGGCTCTCTCTGCCTCATCGCTTGGAGTTCGTCCTACATCCTTCCGCCTTGCGAGGGCAACAACAATCCATTCAGCAATTGCACTGCCCGAATGGCCTCGTTCTACAGCGCCGGAACACTCGCACTGTTCCGTGCAGGGGGGATGGCAACTGCGGCTGGCACTCTCTGCTCAACGGGAACTGCACCTTCTTGGGACAGGTATGTACACGGCATTGCTTATACGCTACGCACTCAGCATGGTCACAGCTGTGTTTGTATGTACAGCGGCGTGCACACCGCTCTCGCCGCGTGTGTAGAGTACGTACATGTGTAGCGCAGCAGTACTCCCGTGTGTTTGCGTTTGTAGCATACCCGTACGTCTTCGAACCTGCTAAAGTCTACTACCTCACCTTCCACCAGCGTTCCTGCGGTGCAAATGCGTTCCGTCACCTGTGTATCCATCATCTCCTATGTATGTAGGCGTCTCCAGCTACGTGTGTGCGTCCTGTGCTTGCGTTTGTAGCGTACGCGTGCGTGTTCGAAACTGTTCGAACCCGCCATACTACCTCACCTTCCACCGGCGTTCCTGGGGTGCAAATCCCTTCCGTCGCCTGTTTATGCGTCATGTCCTATGTGTGTAGGCGTCTCCAGCTACGTCTGGGCGTCCTGTAACAATGGTTCTTGTCTTTCAGCACGTTACATCCTACACCTGCGTACAACGTAACCCATGCGCACATTGTCCTCACACCATGCGGCCTTGCCCGCCGAATTCTGCTGTTACCTTTACAGGGGACTAAATACGAGCATCCTCTCGGCGACATTCTCCGCCTCAAAAATGAAATCGCCAACTTCATCGTGCTTCACGTGACCGCCGTTCTGCAGGGGAGTTGCCGTCAGCGGAGCGTACATAGTGAAACAGTGGCCGCTCATGGTCGCCGCTTGTATGACCATACATAGGGTACAGGGTGTTGGGTTCGAGCGGGTTGCCGTGTGGATTCCGAGTAGAGGATTCTTCGCCCAGGGCCAGGGGTACACCGCTGTATCTAGGGGTAAAACTCTTGGGGGCCTATTCATAGTCTTGCCGAGTGCTGTATTGCGCGACAGAGGCGCCGCCCGCGATTTCATGAAGGACGCCTTCCACCCCCCAATGGACGCCATCAACGCGCTCGCGGAACTGCGCCGAAAAGCGCCAGCGACAGTAACCATCGACACGCGGGGGAGAAGAGTGGCGTACGCCACCCTATGGGACGCACGGGAAGCGTATGACGCCCCCGACGGTTGGAGAGGGCTTTGGCCTCGGGACGTTCACAGTAGTGGCCATGGATTGCAGGGGGTCTACAACGTAAACTAAGTTTGGTCAAGCGAACCACGTCTGTAGCGATGGACATTCCACCAGTCAAGTGTGACAAAACATTCCGCCACTCGCGACCATCGTCAAGTGACTTCTCGCGCGGTCAAATGTGATAAAACATTCCGCCACTTCCGACGATCGCCAAGTGCCTTCTGGCGCAGCGAGTCACCAGTCATGTGTGACAAAAAACTTCTCCTCTTTACACCAAAAAGCACTTGACGAAACATGTATTGTTATCGCCACCAATCAATATCTATTGGTTATAGCGATAGGTGTGCGATTATGTCGATCGATACCTATTGATCGATGTAACTGGTTTGCAAGGGTGTCGATCGATGCCTATTGCCCAATGTAATAGGCTTTCAAGGGTATTGATCAATACCTACTGATATAGTTGCAAAGGTTTCGATCGATACCTACTGCTTGTAATTTATACCCTCGTACTGCTTAGAACATACCTGGTAACTCTATGCATCCATAACTGGTAACTCTATGCACCGTATACCCCAGGCTATTGTTGGGATGAATACGTTGGATGATATATGGTGTGCGATTATATCGATCGATACCTATTGCTCAATGTAGTAGGTTTGCAAGGGTATCGATCGATGCCTATTGCCCAATTTAATAGGCTCTCAAGGGTATTGATCGATACCTACTACTGATATATTTGCAAGGGTTTCGATCGATACCTACTGCTTGTAAATTTATACCCTCGTACTGCTTAGAACATACCAGGTACCTGGTAACTATGCACCCTATACCTCAGGCTATTGCCTGAATGAATACCTTGGATGATATATAGCAACATGTACCTTGACCTACGTCTTGCCTTTGTTTCAAAACAGCAGATTTACGATAGCACCTGATATTAAAAGAAGTTTTGATCGATATAGGCTTGTGAGGATTTCAAACGATAGCTGCTGCTGAACAACTCAGAAACACCTCTCGCTACTTTTTTCGAGGGCATCCATCATACCAATTCCTCTGCACCTATTGGTCAAATTAATTGGTATCTATCGACAACTATTTCACCCTCCCATGACAAGCTACAATACGTATTGAAATTTAATTAATCGATATTCGATGCACCAACTTGTGGACAGACCAACAGGCGTACTCAATACATGGTAGACTACTACTGTGCACCTACTGGTCATGGCAATAGGTATCGATCGACAATTTCACATACCTATTGGTCAAACAATACCTATTGGTCAAACAATAGGTATCGATCGGCACTTTCACGTACCTAGTGGTAACAGTAATAGGTACGATCGGTCGATAGTGTGACATAACTATTGTAAGAACAATAGCCTGTTGTGCTGACTTATCAGAACCTCTTGGTCGAAGAAATAGGTCTCGATAGGCAGATTCACACACCAATCTTAAGAACAACAGCCTATTGTACAAATTTCTCTGGACCTATTGGTCCAAGCAATGGGTATCGATCGACAAATTCGCATACCTATCACAGGTGTCAATAGTATCGATATGCAATACCCTAACCTATTGACATTCAATAGGTATATTCAATAGGCCATTGTCCGGAGTGTGTCACGTACGCGCCGCATGGTCGATCCGGGATGACTTGCGGAGGAACGCTAACGACATTATTGACTCTTCGCTCCTTTTAGCTCACACCATATCCCGTCACGATAGACGGCGGTCGACTAAGATTGTACGGCTGTGCAAGCACTGCCAAATCCTTGGCAAGCCTGCAAGCTACACCTAGTCAATTATGACCCTGCCCAGCCATTGCTGTGCTTTGGGACAAAAAAACGTTATGATCTGTGGTAGATACAGCAGTAGATACGACCCGTATCATATCATACCTTTCCTGCTGCGCTCTCCCTGAGCGCCAGTCGGATGCGCGAGAGCCGGGTGCTGCGACGGTTTTCTCTCGTTTTCCACAGCCCCCAGAGTGACAGCGCGACGGCTGCCAGTATGCTGACAGCAGTAGCTGGTGCCACCGTTTTCTGGCGAGCGAGCGACATCACGGTGACCAGAAGCCTGCAAACCTGCAGCCTTTTTTGAGCATATACCAGAAGGAGGGGGGTTTTAATGCAAATCTCCTATATTTTACGGCCACCTGAGAATACATGAAACACCGTTTTCTTTCGATCCACGTGCCAGAGAGTAGAGTGCTACGTACTAATACGTACACGTGCTGGTGTGCTGTAGATCAAACTACTTGTTGCGTTGCAGTTGCTGGTGTACCCTGGGCCGATCCTCGCAGACGTAATTCGGCACAAGAGCTTCTCCTTCATCGACCTGCCGAGGTCTTCCCAGAGGCCTGTGGGATGAGGAAGCCGCCCGCGCAGTCTGCGCGGGAAGGTGAAAAAGCAGACCCACCTGGATTTGACGATAGCAACTACGACAAGCACGATGGAAAGAGTATCAACAGGACCAGACTTGTCGGAGGCTTGTGGATCAGCAACTCCAGGCTGCTCTGCCTGGTGATGGCACTGGATCTCATGACTATGACAGTACAGGTGTGCCGACGTGCATTTGAGAGGGTGGCTGTGTTCTTCGGGAACAACGCAGACGCACTCGCTCCGAGCAGCGTTGCTAGGATTTCCAAATCTCTCAATCTGCTCCATCAAATAAATACTGGTATCGGTAGTAGCATCGGAAATGTTACATGCAACTATGGACGGAATTGTAAGAACCGTTTTTATATAATTTTCAATTATTTAACGGTCCTTAATTTTCCGTCCGTAATATTTCAAGTTGAGATCTCCCCCTGGATGCCTGGATTTCTGTAACTCAAAGTTTGGCTGTTTCTTGGTGTCCTGTGACCACGGACTTGATTTTGTGAGAACAACAACAACAACCAGTAGCTGGTATCATTTGGTACCTCTGACTTGACTTCTTTGACACCTGACACGTTACGGCACGCCACAAATAATCGCTCGTGCTACATAGTAGTAGTGCTGCTGCTGTGCCAAGGCATCGTACAGCAGCAGTGCAGCAGTATATATTCACCACCGGTCTATCGCAGAGCAGTACAGGCAAATTGACTTTTCCGATAGGTTGAATATACCCCCCGGCCGATTGTTCCGGTTTTCGTTTTGTGCGCCTGTTGGGTCGACATGCCTTGATGAAAAACGCCGAACATCATCATGATGAAAAACATCGGAACATCGCACTTCAGCCGGAAGCGCACGATAACAGACGCGAAGTTTCAAGCGTTCTCAACTCTCAAGTCACACGAGTTGTCAGCTTTCACAGCAGTTCATCCGCGCTCCGTTCCGCTTGCTGACTCCATGCGCCGTTCTACGTAGATGGGCTTGTGCCGGTACGCCGTGAAAACGTAAGGTACAAGTAAGGCACAACGCCTTCATGTTGTAGCCCATGCGCGTACCACAGGCTCCAATTTCCCGGACTTTCCCAGCTGATGCGGTTTAGATCGTAGCCGCTCGCTGGGCTGGGGCACCCTTGCGTCACCCCGTACAGTACCTGATTCGTTCTTTGCTTTCTTCTTTATGAAGTGTCCTCTTTTATGTTTTTTTTTGTTCATCTTTTTTTTTTCTCAGCTTCCACCCGCACTGCCGAGCAGAACTTGACATCACCAGCTATTAATAAATAGCACACAGCACAAACCAGCTCTGCACAAGTAGCTCTTGGCATTACCAAGTCGCCAGTTGCACCAAATCATGGGCTTCCTTCTGCCCCCTTCACATTTTGCTGTGTTTTTCCTTGCGCGAGCGTACGCGGCATCAGTCGCCCGCGGAGCGGAGCTCTTGTAGCTCTTAATGTATACCTCGTGTATGACACTCAAAGGCTCGAAGTACGTCGTACAGGTAGTTTACAGTTTGCGTCGCAATAATACTACTCCTCGGATATGGTGTCTTGAGGCCCGGTTGAAGATATAGAGCAAAAGGTACACTACTATGCTGTAGTTCTGCTAGATCCAGGACGGGTACCTAGACCGTAGGTCCTGGGTTGCGTACTGCGCGCGGGGCGTCCGCGGGGCGCCTGCAGGCTGCACGACTGCTGCTGCAGTAGTTTTCTCTCTGCATTATGCACCTCTTCGTTGTTTGCGTGTCGCAAAGATCCCAATCTTGAACGGTTGATGGCATTTTGTTGATGCCGGATGTCGGTGTGGTGTTGTGGTGTTTGTGGCTTACCAGGTGAGAATTATGGATTAATTTTTAACACGTGAAAAGCCGGCCGCCCCTGTGGTCAAGTGGTTACGTGGTTACCCTCGAGTAAATAGTGACTGGAGCCTGTCCTGTGACCACGGACTTGATTATGCGAGTTAATGTGAGAACAACAACAAATAGCCGGTCGCCCCGGAGGTCTGGTGGTTTCCCTCGAATGCTACTACTAGTGTTTCCTCTGGGGTTCGAACCCTACGTGGGTCGGACGTCTGAGTTTAGTTGCAAGCATAAAACTAAACAGGAATCAATCGCTGAGAGCGCCTTGCAGCGTGGCGTGGGTAGGCGCAGTTTCGATGCGAGTCGATGAGGGAAGAAAGGGCTGAAGTATTTTCGCGATAAAAAAGAAGTCGCGTGCCGTAGGGGAGAGGGGGAAGAAGAGCCTGATTAGTGACCTCGGATCTGAGTTAGATCCAGGGAGGGAGAAAGAGAAACAAAGAAGTGCGAAGGTAATAGATGGCATGCGGCGCCAAAAAAAAAAAAATGTGCTGAAAATGTACTGTCCTACACCCACCCGTCGACGCCAGCACCAGCACAGCACATTAGCTACAGCACACCCCCTGTCCGTCCTGATTCTTCACACACAGCAGCAGTGGTATCATACGAAGAGAGGAACAAGTTACGCGATGACGTGGTCACAGACTGTGAGACAGAAAACCGGAATCGTCGCAACCGAAAGCAGCAAGAGCCTGGCTTAACGATTAAAACAAAATCCAATTGGAAAATATATATAGAAAAAAAAGAAGACATCTTGTTTGAATTTGACTGGTCTAAACAAATAATACAATAACACCTGTACCCAAGAATATGATTTCGGCTTTTATAAATTGCAATTGGACGAACAACACAAGAAGTAACACAAGAAGTCCCACAATTCTTATCTTGTTTGAAAATCCAATCCCAGGTGGGAGTTGGCCCAACATGACGTAGCATGTTCGCGGTTAGACGACGCACCTGGGACAACCTGGCGCTATTTTTGGCCTTGTCGACAACCACGATCGAGGCGACAACAACACGTATCCCAACTAGAGGCGACCGAGGCAACAGCCACGCCCACGGACCATAGTACATCGTACCCCAGCGGTGGCGCCTCGAAAGAGACCATGGCGGCCGAGGTCCCATTTTCCAACCGACTCGATCGGCCAAGCCTCACGAAAACCGACCCAACGAGCCAAAAACGCGAGCATTCGCTCAAGAGTTCGAAAGGGTCACAACCGACGCTGCTCCGCGCGTGGCGTGTTGGGGCTCCCTCCGCCCGCCCTAGATATCCCGAAGGCGATAGCTTCCAAGCCTGGGCCGTCTAAAAAGAGGCTGGCGGCGGCGGCGCGCACGCGACGACGCAAGCCGTCGCTCTCGACTACTCTCGTCGGTGCTGGTCAGCAGGGCATTGTGTGACTTGCTGCGTTTTCCCGATTTTCCACGTATTTGAAGAACAATGCGCCCTTTCCTCGATAAAAGAAGCAATGCACTTTTTTTTCACGAAGTAAAATGCAAATTGGAAAATACTTTTCAGGCCCAAAGGGGTCATACAAACGAGTAGACTTCGGTGTTCGGGGCGGGGAAACAGGAAGGCGTCCAAGCGCAGCAAATTTACAAATTTGTGAAAACAGCTAAAATACAAGACCAAGACGAGTCAACGGTCGAGACGGAGCACGGCACTGGTACACCCTCACGGCACTGGTACACCCTCACGGCACTGGTACACCCTCCAGCTGCCGTAGAGGCGGCGCCCGGTCATGAGAAAAGAGGGGAGTGTCCCCACACACTTCGCCAACCGTAATCTGCAAGTGCAAGGTCACCGGTATCCTGAAGCCCGAGATGAAGGACTGACTAAAGTACAGGTGCTGACCAAACAGCATAATTGCTTGCCGCATTTCACACGATTTTAAGCTCTACAGCAGCACTCAAGTTGTATCAGGGACGGTGCCTCGGGCGACATGTTTGACTACGGTGATGGAATCTGTATTGGCTGGCACCAGCGGCATGTTGTCCGTGCATTCTCTGCTCTCGGTCTTCTGTGTGTCTCGTCTACGTTGCGTTGGTAGCTGCGATTCTGGACATGGTTTTGACCCTCGCTCGGGTCCGGGAAATCTTTTTTGGGCTGTTCGCTTTAGCTTTTGCCTTCTCGACAGTTGTAATCCTCAAAACAACAATTGAATTTTTCCTGATTCACAAAAAGTCTTAAATAGCCTCTTGGTGACTCGGTGTTACATTTGGCCAATACGATAGCGTGAATATCAATTTGCTCATCTCAGCTTCGATTTTGTTTTTTGGTTTTGTTTTTGTTGTTCGCAACTCTCCCTTTGTACGCACTCTTAAGCCCCCTCCCCCCCCCCTCAAATATATACATAGTTTCGACAAAGTCCACAACAGTCGCTTGGTGACTCGGTGCTTCATTTGGTTAATCCGAAGGAGTTAATATTCCCGTTTCAGCCTCCATTTTATTTCTAGGTTTTGTGTTTAGGTTAAAAAAACGGCCCGTTGGTTTGTCCGCGCCTTAACCGTAGAGGAACGGATATTAAATGCCAACACACACGGGGTACGAAAAACCCAACACAAGCAAGCTAATCACGAAAACGATAACTGTGGGAAAAAAGCCTGGTACATGGTGCATCTAGCAGTCAAAGGAATCTTGAAGCGAGACAGAATAGAACGACGCACAAGCAAAATGCTTTAAGCCCTTTCAGGGAAGTCGAAGGGAAAAATTGGGGGGAAAGTGTAGCGTAGCGAAGACAGAGTCAGCTGCACGAAGAAGCCAGGGCTGCTGGGGCGGGGGGTGCGCCCGCACTGCAAAGTAAGGGGGGATTCGACACGCGCGCGGCATCGTGATGCTGGTGCTGCTTTCGCGCGTTTCCCTAGGCGCTTGCTTCCGCCGCTTTTGTTGGTATATGGGTCGTTTTCAGTGGGACCCGTGAAGGTCAAGAAATGCAAGAGGCACGTGAAGAACACGTTATTTTGATAACCGAAGGACACGCCAGCCAGCGCTGGATTGCGAAGGCAATTGAGTTAAATCGACACACGACGTGTATGAAAATACGTCGAAGTATGGTGAGCTTAAGCTTTAGTTTGCCCCATCCACCGGAGGATATATGTATATATAAATATATACTCCGGAGTATACAAAAATATATAGAAATATATATATATATAAAATATTAAAATATATATTGATATACTTTATGAGGGAACTGCTACACGACCGAAGGAAGCAACACCCGGAGATAAGAGAAACACCGGATGAAACAGAGATAATGAAGAAAACAAGAGGAACGGAAGAAAGAAAGAAATCATGGTATGCGTAAGTAGTGAAGCGGTACCTGGCTTCTTGTAGTACTTACGGCAGTGGTACTACTGTGATAGCGTGGGGGTCCGTGTTTGCTACGTATTCGACCGGGAACCTTGCCACACGGTCGGCCATCTCCTTCCTATTATCGTCGACACTTGTATCAAGTCTCAGTACAGGTCTAGATTTTTTTCAAGAGTTACTGTGAGAAAACAACAACAACAACAGCCGCTGTCGCACCCCCCACCCTAGCAAAGAAAGACAGAAGGAAACCAACCAAAAAATGGTAGAATTTCGGAGTTCGTGGAAGCAATAGCACAGCTTTCATTTATTTGTCGTGCTGGGACCGCGCCACGCGATCCGCCCTTTCGTTTCTGTTTTCGTTGGCAGCGGTATCAGTACGGCTGCCCCCCCTCCCCCCTCTCCCTTGTCGCCACCGTTGGCGTCCTCTGTTACGTGGCGCCCCCGGCTCCTCCCCCGCCTTGTATCTGTGCCCCTTCGCCATGAAACAGTCCGCCGCTACGAAAACCCCCGGTACCACTTGCCTCCCTTCTCAGCCGCCGCGGGCCACAGTACCGTCTCTACTCCGAACTACAAAGAAAACCTTTCACAAGTCAGATAAACCAGATCAGATCCCTATTAATATACTCCGGAGTAGTAATGATCTGTCTGCCCGCACACATATCCCTGGTCTAAATGATCTGTGTGGCATATAGATTATGTTGCCGGGTGAGAGTTGGATCTAAACGATCTGGCGCGTGTTTCCTGGGTTGGATCTGTACAACATCAATCCCTCGCAGCATACCATAAAGACAGATATATGATCTATTAACCCATTTCCAGCTCCCAAAATGATCCTAGTCTAACTCCACGTGTTTTGTCCTCGTGTCGGGAGTGCGGTGCTAAAAAGATTTGATAGATGATCCAGGTCGTGATCTGTCCGATATGCGGAAGCTTGCCGTGGACACCTCGGTGGCTCGAAACACCATGAAGCTGTCTGCCAGATATTATGCTCGGTTCTCGTCGGTCAGCCTGGGCTCGCATTCTCTCCACCAGCCATGGCCCCGAACAACACCCAGCGGGTTAGAACCTTTGCCTGTGGTGCAAACGCCGAAATCAAAATGAACGTGTGAAACGAACGCCTCCCTTCGCGAGATGCACCGTTAATTTCCCGCCAATATTCTCTTATGAACCCTCCCCCCCAACGCCTTTTATGAATCAGGCTAACCCGAATTCTGATACACGGCCCCGCTCCATCTTCTGTGGGCTACGATAAAGGCCAGCATGAAACCAAACGTGCTGTCCACGCTGCTTTCAACAGTACTACTGGTACGCCTTTGCAAGCGCAGCGGAAACCAAGTTTGCTCTGTCGCCGCCTCCCCCACGTATGTCATAAAAGCCCGAAGACTTCCATCTTCCTGCGGGTTGAATTTTCAATTCGGACATGCCTTGCGGCCGACGGGGTTATAATGTTATGCCAGAACACTAAAGTCTGCTCCTACTCCCGTTGCTCCCCCTTGGAATCCTGGTTCATTCCACCCCGACCTCATCCCACCTGGACTTGAGCCCTCCACAGTCATCCAGGATATTGCTATCATGTTTCCCGTCTGATGATGTTCGGCGTGAATAGGGTGTTAGCGATTTCCAACCATTGTGGGGCTAGAAAATAGGTAAAAAATAGTATTGAAACCGACGATATGTCACAACCCAACGCCATCCAACTCACGACAAAAAAATGTTAATTCATTAAGAATATGCTATTGGGAAATCGCGTTTTTGGCTGCTTTTTTCGTGGGTTGGGCTGTTGGCCTTGGATTGCAACGTTCGAAAGTTTCAATGATGATATGGCATGCTTTCCTACCCAACTACTACCCAGCCAAAGTTGGTAAACAATCGCAAACATCCTTGTGGGAATGTGCAAATCACTGTAATTTTTTGAACGAGGAGGAAATAGAAAATGAAGACCACCACGAGAACGTAAAAAACGTAAGTGTACGACAACCCAAGAGTAGATGTGCAAAGAGCGAGCCCCCCCCCCAAAAACAGCCTCATGGTTTCTGCTACCCCTCATTTTGTGCACATAGATTTCACCCGCAGCAGTGGGAAGAGCGAAGCAAGTCGTCGGCCACAAAAGTCAGGTGTCAGGCTTGTTTACTTTGCTGGCACAGCACTAATCAGAATGTTGCCACTATTCCTGTTTTGGCACCTAGGTATGTCACAGCTTGTGAAACGACACATCGTTGTCAGTGTAGCCCCCTTCTATGAAGAGTGTGCGATGCAACACTACGAGTGCGAACTGGTGTGCCTACCTTTGACTTCTGAAACACCACCAGAGTGTTAGTGTAATATGTAGTCACATGCTGCGGTACGGGTGCGCCGTTTTGCCTTGTTCTGAGGGCCCTCACTCGAGGAGCTGGATGTTACGCCTCACCCAAAAACTGGCCTTTTTCGAGTAGAAACTGAAAATGCAAACCGACGAACGAAACCCAAGAATTGTGTGTATACGAAACATGCAATTTTTGCCAAAAAAAATAATGACATTCTGGCGATTTTGGGCTAAGGAGGACCCCCTTTATTCATCAGAGAAATGTTTTTTAGCCGAAAACGCCTCCTCTGTCGTGACGCGCGTCGTCCCAGCACCCCGAACCTTTTTGTGGTGGCCGATGCTGTAATCGTGCGTTCGCATGTGTTGCCGATGAGAGCAGCATGCTTCGGCTTTACCAGGTACCAAGTATTATTGTTGGCCTGACTCCTAACCGGAGGAACTGAACCGCGATGGTCGTAGGAAAACCACACCAGGTGATATATATATATATATATATATATTTTGGAACTCCGCCCTCCCCTCACCGGTTATACGACTTACAGGATATACTTGATAAACTGATGTATTTCCTTCAACAGCTGTCGGATTTTGTCCCCCTGAAAAACGGGTTTTTATAATTTCCGCGCGCATGTTGGTTAGCATCACCCTGTTGACCCTGGAAATTTATCATTTCCGCGCACAGGTTGGTTAGCATCACCCTGTTGACCCTGGTACAAGCTACACTGTGGTTTCAAGGGGAGTCGCCGACCAATGTCCTTAATAATGAGGACACACACCCAGTAATACGCGCGATCGGAGTATCGCACACAGCTTGCAAAGATGAGTTTCGACGAAATCTTCGATCCCACAGCTGGAGTGCATTTTAATTTTCATACGGAGTAATATATTTGGCCTAAAATGTTTTTTTGATAAAAAACTCAGCTATGTATATATTGTAAAAATAAACTGCAATCCATCCACCTGTGAGGTCAAGGATTCCGTCGAAACTCATCTTTGTAAGCTGTGTGTGATTTTCCGATCGCGCGTATTACGGATTGTGTGTCCTCATTAAGGATATACGTCGGCGACTCCCCGTGGAACTACAGTGTAGCTTGTACCAGGGACAACAGGGTGATGTTTATATATACCGTATGTATGTTTTACCAATCATATTCGTTGGTAAAACTGTTGGTCGGGTTGCCCTCTTGCTTTTTCGTTTTTTCTTAAAGAGAGTTTTTTTTTGTTTGCGAGGCATAGAGCTCCTCAAGACCGATTCTACGATATCCCCTCCTCAAAACCAGCGATTTTCAAAAACGGACGTTTCACGGATGCTCGACACGAGGAAGGATGCAAGGAAAGCAATACTTTCATTATATGTTCTTGTGTGCAAAGGGCTATCGGACGATGACGTCGGGGTGGCAAGGGACGCCGTATCTGAGGAGAATTGGCCGGGAGCCAGTTTCAAAACCGACGATTTCGTCAAAGAAAAGTTGGGGAGGCTACCGTAGGACGACTCTTGACCCCTTTTGGAGCCCCTATACCCCTTCATATACTAGTATCAAGTATTTAGTTCCCGAAAACGGGTTTCCGATTGCAAAGGGGTTAAGGTGAAGAGCTGCAGAAAAAAATAGGTTCCGTCTTCTGTACGAGCATTGGTTAGTTTTTTTTTTTTCTTCAAACTTGTTTCTCTCTCGAGTCTAAGAGGTTAAATCGCGCTGCTGCTGCTGCTGCTGCTGCTGCTGCTGCTGTTTTTTTTTCCTGGCGCGTTCAGATTCCGTCGATGTCGGCTGCGTTTGAAAGCCACGGGATGGACCTGCGATGGCAGGGGTGGGTGGCATCGGTCTACGGCGTCATCAGCTTCTTCGTCGCACCGGTAAGGCTTTCAAGATGTACTGTAATATAGTCGAGGTTTCGGTAAGGGGTTTCGATGTGCATGGAGAGTGTACTCATCTTGTGTGTGACCGTGGTCGTGTGACCATAAGACTCTCGCATCCTTACTATGCCGGGACGTAGCACGTCTGGTTTTGACGGACCAGGCAGACATGTGTATATGGAGTTTATGTATTGGGTTTCGATATAGACGATGCGGGCGGGGCGGTCAGACGGGGGGTAGGCGATGTGCGTGTATCGTAGTACGGCATCATCAGCTTTCTCGTCGCTCCGGTTTTATCGTGTGCAATCAATAGCACATAGTACCAGTAAGGGTTTCAATGTATGCAGGGATTTCGGTAAGGGGTTTCGATGTGTACCTGGTATACCTGATCGGCGTTTAAGCACGCAGGGATTTATAAGTTCATCAGGTATCAGGGTATACATATAGGGGTGTATGGAAGGGTGTGTGAAAGGGTAGTTGGTTTACATCGGAACGACGTCTACGCTATATTGTCGGGAGGCAAAAATAACAATAATTATTAAAACACTCAAGAGTAGTAGCGTGGAACATGTGTGGTTGAAGTGGCAGCAAAGAGACCTTGGTCACGTCCGTCACACTCTAGGATATTCCATTCTTTAAACAGCATGTTACGCCTAAACGGCGGTCCGCTACGCCTAAACGGCTGTCCGTCACAAGGCTGAGTGTCGGCGGTACTTGGAAAATGTCAAATATTAAAATTAGTTGTTGGTGGCTTCATAGCGCAGTATTCAAAGAGCAACAACACAGAGGAGAAAAAATTGAAATACTCGTATGATACCTAGTGGCTCTCGGCGACACTTTTGTTCTTAATGCCTGCCTGCTTGCGTTGTCGCACTCTGGTCGACACGAACGTACTGCTGTATATACTTTGTTGCTTTGTGCAGGGCCGATTGCAGGTTGTTCGGCCGTGCTTACAGCCTTGCGGTACGTAGATACTGTGACTATCGGAGCTTGGTTTGTGCCTTCGTGCTGTCTGTGCGCAAAATAACCACAGAAAGGTTCCAAAGCGAAACAAAAAAAGGAAGAAAAGGAAAAAAGAAAGAAACCGTCATGGATCCGCCCGAAAAAATCATTTTTTCCGTCGACAATTAAGAGCTGAGGATGGCTGAGAGGTGGGAGAATATGCCGAGGGCGACCTCTGGAGTCCCCCACATCGGAGTAAGTGGTTCTATGTAGATCAGGGTTTCGATGTGTATAGGAGTTTCGGTGAGGAGATTCTATGTGTATGGGGTTTTTTGTATGGGGGTTTCGACATTGACGTTGCGCGCGTGGCGGTCAGATGAGAGGGGTAGGCGGGTGGTGTCAGTCTGCGGCGTTATCAACTCCTTCGTCGCTCCGGTAAGGCTTGGCTTTTAGGAGGGACTGGTTTATAATGAAAGTTGCGATATACCAGGTACCAGGTATATATGACGTTTTCGGTCAGGAGTTGCTGTGAATATAGGGGTGTAGTTGAGGGGGTTCGACACATATGCAGGCGCCGGGTATGTGGGGGGTCGGCGATGTACTGGATTCGCAACCAATGGAAGCGACTTGACCCGGCGCCGATAATATGATTGATAGTCCACACTATCTCCTCTCATGCCATGTTCATCACGAGATGTTTCCCCTGGCCATTTACTATTATACCTACATACGTCGCCCTCGTGGTTTCTTCCAACGCGCTTGTGGTGTGGGCCGTCTTCCTGTTTTCCGCAGGTTTGGTTCTCCTCTAGTTTTTGTTCTTGTTCTTGTGTTCGATCTTTGATCTCGTCTTGTTTTTCGCCGTTTTGTTTTTCTTTTAGTACGTGTTCTTGTTCGTACCTTTTCTTGTTCTTGTTCATGCCATTTCTTGTTATTTACTCTCGCTCTTGCTCTTGTTCTTGTTCTTGTTCGTACCTTTTCTTGTTCGTACCTTTTCTTGTTCGTACCTTTTCTTGTTCGTACCTTTTCTTGTTCGTGCTCTTGCTCTTGTTGTCGGAGATGCTCGGTAGGGTAACTGACTCCTTCTTCTTGATATTGGTTTCTTATTTGTACCTTTTTTGTTCGTACATTTTCTTGTTCGTACCTTTTCTTGTTCGTGCTGCTGTTGTTGTCGAAGATGCTCGGTAGGGTGAGTGACTCCGTGGGTCGCGTGACCATGCTCAAGATATCTTGCCTCGGCTCTCTGCTCGGAGCGCTGGGCTCTCTGAATGCCACGGGGAGGTGGTCCTTCATCGCCTCCAGGTTTGGTTCACACGCCGCACCGCGCGGCGCGGTGCCACACTCTCTGCGTACTTTTAGCGGAACGTGCGGGGGGCTTGGAGTGCCGCCCGTTGCTGCTGTAGTCGAACGATTTCGCACCACAAAATTAGTTTGATGCGCTATCGTACCCTGGATTAGCCCTTTTAGAGCTGCACACACGTTATTGCGGACAGAGTAATTGGAATTCGTGTGGGATGATTTCTGCAGTGGTAACGCGCGATGCTTGGAGCGCCGCTCGTGCCTGTTGCAGTCGAGTAGTTTCACACGACGGAAAGAGGTATTGTGGCTGGTCACCGTACCGGCTTAAGCCCTGCGGAGCGGTACCCGCGTTTTTTTGGGACGAAATAGTTGTACATTGTGTGATATTTCTTCTGCAGTGGTGAAAGGGTTCGTTAACCCCGCTGCTGCTGCTGCGCACCGGCGGTTTGACCTCAGCGTGACGGGGTTCAGACCTCGCCGCCCGCAGGCAGGACTACCTTGCCTTACCCTATTCTACCCTACCCTACCCTACCCCACCCTACCCTACCCTACCCTACCCTACCCTACCCTACCCTACCCTATCCTACCCTACCCTACCCTACTCTACTCTACCCTACCCTACCCTACCCTGCCTTACCCTACCCTACCCTACCCTACCCTACCCTACCCTACCCTACCCTACCCTACCCTACCCTACCCTACCCTACCCTACCCTACCCTACCCTACCCTACCCTGCCCTACCCTACCCTACCCAACCCTATCCTACCCTACCCTACGTTGGTGTTGGTGTTGGGGTTGGTGTGGTGTTGTTGTTACTGTCGGTGTTGTTGCTGTTGGTTTTGTTTGGGTGTGCAGCCTTCTCGCTCAGCAACTAAGCCGCTGATGTTTTGATTATGTTAGCGAATTGCGACCTACCACTCGGCCTCGGTCCGTTTGTCGGTCCGTCAGGACCCTTCCTGGGATGCTGAAGTGCTCCATCCCCATCAGCCAGGCGTACATCGTCGACGTCAGCCAGGGGAGCGCGGAACGGTCCAGAAACCTGGTGAGACATGAGCGTATCTGTCCGTCCCCTCTTATACCTGTCTTGCCTTGTCTTGTCGTTTTGTGTCTTGTCTTTTATTTTCTTGTCTTGTCTTGCCGTTTCCTCGTTGGTTGGGTGGTGAATTGGAAGATGGGTGATGGATACCCTGTCCTCCCCACCCCGAAAACGGACAGCTAAAACAAGCGGCTGCCGTGGCTAAATGTTTACCTCCCTGCCGCGAAATCGAACAGCAAAACAGCCGCTGTCATGTCTATCGATAGCTGCTGGGTATCGTAAAAACAAACTGCGCCCCCCCCCTCCCCGGCGGCTACCGCCACCCCCCCCCACCCCCCCATCCCCGCCCACCCCCGTCCCCTCTCCCCCGCCCCCCTTTCCAACGCCCGTCTACACCCCCCCCCCCCCCCCCCGTTCGCGTCCCTTTTTTTTTGTCTGCTTAGGGGATGCTCGGGGCTGCTTTTGGCGTGGCCTTTACGCTAGGACCCCCTCTGGGAGGCTTCGCTGCGGACTTGGACATTCGGTTCCCTTTCGTCATCGCCTCCCTGGAGTGCATGCTGCTGTACCTCGCACTCCAGTACGTACCCGAATCGTCGTCGAAAACGCTCAAGCCTGGAAGGAGGGGCTCGAACACAAAGTTAATAGGTGACCCGGGTGGCAATGGGGTTGGGGTTGGCGGTAAAAACGGCACCATGAAAGCTGCGGGAGGTGTTTCGGGGACCGGGGGTGGGGATGCTCCCACGTCTTGCTCGTCTAGTGCGGTTGCTGTTGCTGCGTCTGCTGCGGCTGCTGCTGCTGCTGCTGCCGCTGCTGGCGGTGAGGGTGGGGGAGCGGGTGGCGCGCCTATGTCTTCGCCGGGGCTTAGAATGACCAGAACGAAATCGAGCTTGCTGTTGGCGGCTGAAAATGGGAGGTCGAAGACGGTAAGTTCTGCTACGCTAACCACCGCTGCTTCTACTTCTTCCATGTCTGCATCTCCGTCGACCTCTGCAGCGGCGGCGACTGCAGCAGTGGCAGCAGCAGGAGCTGCGGCTCTCGGCGGCGGGTCTTGCCCTACTTCGTCCACCCTTACTCCTCCAAGAAAAAACACGACATCGATGTCCACGGCCTCCGCTCGCGGAAGGACAAAGCTGGGAGCGGGTGGGGGGGGGGAATCAGGGGCAGGCGGAGCGGGGGCGGGCGCGGGGGGGGGGGGGGTCGCCTAGAGGCAAAGGGTTGGGACCGGTATCATCATCTACAGGAGCAGCAGCAGCGGCGGCGGCAGCGGCGGTGGCAGGAGGGAGGCTTTCTATATTTAGGGGCCCGGGGGGGAAGCAGATGGGGTGGGTTTTCCATGATCGCTTTTTTTTTGTTCTGGCGGAGAGTTTGTACCACACCTCGTTTGCCCCCTTCCTCACCAAGGAGTTGGAGTTTCCGGCGGGAAGGATTGGGATGCTGCTGTCGTTCATGGGCATGGTGTCGGCCTTGACGAACTTGGTTTTGGTGGGAGCGTTGACGAGACGGTTCGGGGAGAGACCTCTCATGGCCGTGTCGCTCCTAGTCCTTGTGAGTGAAGTGTGAAGTGTGATAAGTTGTTGACTTTTTTGTTTTGTGTTTGTGCTTTTTTTTAACTGTGTGTTGTTTTATACCTGGTAGGTTTTTGTATGTGATGTTTTTGTGTGTTTTATTTGTTGTGTTGATGTTCCTATGTTTTTTTGTGGTGGTTTTTTCCTCAGATCTTTCTACACCTACGTTTGTGTTATTGGTTTTGATTTTGGTGTTGACGTTTTTTATTTGTCTTGATATAGTCGTCTTGGCCGTTGTCGTTGCTGTTGTTTGACGACAAACATTGGTACAGTTCTCCTGCGATGGTCAGCCGTTAGTGCTATTTCTGTGAAGGGTGGCCTCAGTCCTCGCCTTTTTTTTTTGTCTCATTTTCCTAAAACCACCTACCGTCGCACCCTAACCCCCCCCCCCTCCCCCCTTCCCCAGAAACGCCTCGTCACCTTTCCGTGCCCTCAGCGTACCCCCAACCGTCAACAGCCAACCGACCAATCAACCAACCAACCAACAACCCAAGCAATCAATCATATATCATCAATCAATCAACCAATCAACCGATGTTATGCAACGCAATGGGTGGCAGGCCATGGGATGGATGATGTGGTCGAGCGTTAGCTCAAGCACTCCTTCGATTCTCGCAGCGCTTACCATGGCGGGGGTGGGCAGCAACGTGTTCCAGACCGTCAACAAGGCGGCGGTGGCGCAGCACGCGCCGCCAGAGCTGGTCGGCACTGTCATGGGCATGTCAGGTGTGTGCTTATGCGAGCTTACGAAATAGTGAAACTGACACCTCAGCTGCGAGATCGAGAATTTCGTCGAAACTACGTAGCTCCTTTTAGAAGGACATCCCCCCGATTTGGCACAACACACTGACAACACTTTCGTTGGGTTTTTTGGTAGAGTGGGATCATTTCTGCTCCGATGCTTACCTTTCTTTCCTTCCCGGCAGCGCTATCCCTTCTCTCGCCTTCCTCCTCCCTCACGCTTTCTCCCCTCCACACTCTCCTTCCCTCGTCTCTCCCCCGCCCCCCCTTCTCCCCCCCCCCCCGTCCCTTCTCCCTCCACCGACCCACCATTGGCGTGCACGTTGTATCACGGGACTGTAACGTATTGTATCACGGGACTGTCGGCACAACAACAGGAGCCTTGGAAACGTTCGGCAGGTCCATTGCCGGACCCCTATCCGGCTACCTCTTCGATGCGTGGGGGGCGAGGGGGATTCCCATCAGCTGCGCCTGCGCGGCTGCATATGTGTCCCTGGCGCTGTCTGTCCGAGGGGTAGGGCCGACAGCGACATGCGGGGAGGGGGGGGGTGGGGAGGGGACCGGGGTTGAGCGGACAGGGGAAGGCTATCTGAAACGAAAGTGATATGATCCCCTTTAGAAGTACTGCACGTGCGCTTTTTGGAGAGAAACTGCTTGTACGTTAGCCGATTTTCTGAAGCAGAAGAGGTGTGTTGTTGACATACCACTTTAGAACTGAGGTGCGCGCACGTTTTTCGGTGATAAATTACTGAAGAGATCAGTGTGGAAAAAGTTTTGCAGTAGTGGAAGGGTTTCCAAGGGTTTGTTGAGTATGGTATATGCTCTGGGGGTACCCGGAAAGAGGTACCGGGGTACCTACCCGAGTACAAACTAGACGGCCAGGCTGGGTACCCGCTCCCGTCCCCAATCCCCTTTTGGAATTGCGTGCGCGTGTTTGTGCCGGCCTCGCTTGTTTTCGAGAGCATAAGTCAAATATATTTATCTCAGGGGGTGTGTTACGTGGCGTGTTGTACTTACGGTACTTGGGTATGTATGTACGCGAGGGGGTAGAAATGCCTTACGAAGCATATCCTTGGACGCAATTGCAGTTTGTGATGGCTGTGCGCGATCAAGCTGGTTTGTCCCTTACCCGTCATAGGATCCATGCCCTTGTGACCCATATCCATACGATCCATGGTACATCCAAATAGGAAACCCGAGGATGTACCCAGGATACCCCCTGTTGACCACTGGTAGCCGTCGGAGTTAGCGGCACTGGAGAAGCTGTGATGGAAGGAAGCTGTTCAGAAAAAGAACAAGAGGGGGAATAAAAGGAGGAATAGGAAGAGAAAGAGAAAGAAGAGGAAAAGCAGGGGGAAGAGGAGGAAGAGGAAGAGGAGATCATTTTTCCATCCGCTGTCTCATCTCGCCCTACCCATGTAACACGTGTGCCCCCCCCGTGCCTCGACTCTTAATTGGATTTTTTTTAATTCTTTGTTGCCGTTTTTGCTGCTGTTGTTGCTGTTTTTTGTGGTTTAGGGTGTGATTTGTTTTTACTCACAAGGTCGAAGAAAAATGCCGCCGAGAAAAGGGCGACACCTCAGACCTAGGCGGTGGAATCTTGTTGATTTTTTTTTTTTTATTTGACTGATTACGGATGACGCCTCAGACGAAGGCGATTGATTTGATTGGTTACGGGTTACCCCTCAGACGAAGGGAATCGATTTATTCGGCTACCATACGGGCGACCCTTCCTCAGACGAAGGCGATTGATTTGATTGGCTACGCACGACCCGTCAGACAAAGCAGATTAATTGAATTGGTTACGGGTGATCCCTCCGACGAACCCCTAAGACCAATGCGGTGGAATTGATTTGATTTTATTGGTTACAGATGAAGACTCAGACAAAGGTGATTGGCTTGAGTGGTTGCGGGTGACGCCTCAGGCGAAGGCGATTGATTTCATTGGCCACTGGTGACCCCTCAGACGAAGGCGATTGATTTGGTTGGGTACGGGCGACCTCTTCGACGAACCCCTCAGACGAAGACGGTGGAAGTGATTTGATTGAATTGGTTTGGGTGACGCCTCAGACAAAGGCAGAAGGTTTGATTGGCTACGACTGGCCTTTCAGACGATCCCCTCGGACGAAGACGGTTGATTTGATTTGTTAGGGGCGATGCGTCAGACGGAGCGATTGATGGGATCGGTTGCTTACAGGTAACCCCTCAGACGAAGGCGATTATTTATTCGATTGGCTAGGCGTGATGCCTCAGGCGAACGTGATTGATTTGATTGGTTACGAGTAACCCCTCAGAATGAGGCGATTGATTTGATTGGTTACGGGTGGACGATTAGACAAACCCCTCAAACCCTGCAAACGATGACGACTATCTCTTGTGATTTACTAGTGGTGGTCTCTCGGACGAAGGCGCTTGAGTTGGTTGGTTACGGGTGACCCGTCAGATGGAGACGAGTGGTTTGATTGGTGACCGGTGACTACGCAGACGAATCGCTCAGACGAAGACGGTGGAATTTATTTGATTTGGTTGGTTGCGGGTGACCCTTCGAACGAAGGCGATTGGTATGATTGGCTACGGGTCACCCCTCAGAGGAAAGCAGTTCAGTTGATCGGTGTAGAGGCGACCCCCCAGAGGAAGGCGATTTGTGCGATTGGTTGTGGGTGACACCTCGGATGAGGGTGATTGGTTTGATTTGATTGGTTACCGGTGGCGCCTTATGCGAAGGCATTTGATTTGATTGGTTGCTGGTGACGCCTCGGACGAAGGCGATTGGTTCTATTAGTTTTGCGGCTGACGTCTCATGCGAAAGCGGTGGATGTGATTGGTGGCGCGGAATGACGTGTACCTTCCTGCCCGCCCGCCCGCCCGCCTGTCCCCGCCCCACCCCGCCTTCTTCGGTTGGTTGACGAGATAAACTAAGGCTGAGGGGATGCATCGATTTTTTTGTATTTTTTTTACATTTTGTGTTTTCGTTCGAATCGCGTCGTGCCGATGCGCCCGATGGCTGTAATTTTGCGTTTGTAGTTTTAGTGAATTCATTAGTATCACCTAAGGGCGAGCCCCTCCCCCACCCCTCTCGCATGTCAGTGTTTGCGTAGTGTACCCGATTGAGCCTGGCCGGGGGTGGCGCACTGCTGTCGTGGGGGTGGGGGGTTAGAGGCGGTGGTTCCCGCGGCGTGTTGTCTGTTGCGTCTACCACCCGACCGAGGGTTGATTTATATTTGACCCGTTTTTGTTTTTCGCTCTGTGTATAAAACAATTTTAACCGAGAGTTGGGAGAAGGTGTGTGCGTGTACGGGGGGAAGGCGGGGTTGATTTGCACCCGGCCTTAAGAGGCACGGCAGGTGCGGTTTTGGTTTTGGTGTTTGAGATAGGGGTGTGTAATGATCAGTGAACAATGTTTGCGGTTGAAAGTTGTTAGCATGGATTTCGCGGATTTTATTTCGTCGGAGATGGGACTCAATTATAAATGAGGATTCCCTATGTGCGTGGGCGTGGATTACATCGAGTAGGATGGGTTTGTGTCACGATACTCTTGGTTTGACACGTATCGAAGCCCTCCTTCTCTCCTGACGACGATGTCCATCCTCAGGTTCCTGTCCGCCGTCAAGGGCCCGCCGTGCTCAACTAGGTGAGGGTTCCCAAGTCGCTTGAGCGTGCTGGATATCGCGTGGAGATACGGATGGTGCTGGTTCACCTGCTGTCCTGCTCTGATACAGATGCGTGCGTGTTGCGTGTCCACATCGACTGCAGCACAGCAGGGGCGCCTCACCGTCATGTGTTCATCAATCCCGATGAACGCCTCCCAGTGCCCACGAAACTCTGCTCACGGGTGTGGTGACACGGAGCGAGTCCGTTGACAGCACCCGAAGGAATGCGGGGGCTCCTACTGCCCTTGCAGACTCTTTTGTCGAGCCTTAGCGAGGCTTTTAGTCGAGCTCTCCCCGAGCGGGTCGTCCGGTCCCGGCGGGCGTACCGTCTCCGGCAGCTGGTTCAGACAAAACGTGTTCGCAGAGTGGCGGCACCGGTTGACCAGCTTGCCGAAGTTCTGTTCGGTTTTTCGTAAGTCGGTGGTAGTGGCGTCATGAGTCGCTGGCATGTCGGCTTCTGGCGAGGTGGGTTGGGCCAGGTCCCCCCCCGTGCCGAGGCCACGTCCCAACCAAGATTCCGGAACGATACCTGCCATGTGGAAGTGTGGTGAGCTAAAGCTTTATTTTTCCCCATCCGCCGGAGGATAAGAAAGAAAAAAAAAAAGATACCTGCCATCGCGTCCTTCGTGACCCCGTACGTGTCTCGAACCTCCCGCAGACTCTCCGGGTTGGGTGGTGGTGCTCGATTCAGGGAGCCCCCATCCCCACCCGGTCTCCTATCTGGCCGGCAAGGTCCGCCAGAATCCCCGGTAGGATTCCGCCCCTGCTGCTGATAGAAACACAGAGTTTCCTCGCTTCCGTCGACGCAAGCCCTGGCCTTCCCGCCCCTGTCGAATGGCGCGCTTTGAGCGTTTGCTGGGAAGGTAGCAATGTCAGTCCACCATCCGCACGCCCCTCCGTGAAAAAATGTTTAGCCTCTGCCGCTTCCGGCAGCTTGAGGATTTTCTGGTATCCCCACTGTGTCCCGTTGTCTGCCCTCCTGCATGTTTCGGAGGACAGCCCCGTGTTCAGAACCCTTCCAAGGGAAAATTGCCGTCGGCCCGAGGGGTTCAACAGTAATGAGGGCCACTATTTGCCTGTCCGGCATGTCAGCGACATTGTGCGCTGGGCGACCCGTGCCTGCATCCCTTTCTATCCCCAGCGCTCGCTCCAACACGTATTCCCGTGTGACGATCGGAACGCCTACCGCCGACGTCCCTCCATTTCCCGGAATGCGGGGGTCGACACTGTCAAGGAACGAAATTTCCTGCGCCGTCGGGGTGTGACCTTTCGGCGGTAGCACCCACGGTCTTGGCAGGATTGGCCGCGATGCCGATATGGTCTATTTATTGGATGGTAAAGCATCTACGAAAGCGAGAAAACAATATAATACACGATGCATTTTTGTCGTTTTCGTGTAAAATTAGTACTTTAGACAAGGGATCATCGTAGTAGCTCGCGCTAAGGACCCTAATCATGTTGGCTGTGGCCCCAACAGGACTGGCGCCCATGTAAGCGAAGGTTTCCGCTCCTTCTCCCCCGAATTCCGTTCTGAGGCGCTTCAGCCCCGGCCGCAACGCCAGGCAGAACATTGCTGGTCCCATAGGATCCCTCCTGCTATAGACCCCGGTGGAGCAAGCTATCGTCCTGGCATCCTCGGAGTCCATCTGAAGAAAAGCATTCGCTGGACTCGCACCATAGCACTTGGCCACTGACGGCGTGAGTGCCGACACGCAGTTGGCCATCCCCCCAAGCACTCCTGTCCTTTCCACGGCGTCGAAGGCGTTGGAGCAGTCGGTGATGACAAGCCAGTTGCCTGTCTCGTATAGCGTTCGTACCCCCGGTACCGTACACTCCACTCCTCAAGGTGCTGCCACCCCGAATTTCCTTGCCTTGCGATTGACCTACCCCAGCCGCGACCGCCGCTGTGACATAGCCCCAGCGGTAATGAGCCGCCTCTATATCATTCCCACACAAATCGGCCGACATTTTTCCGCCAATGCTGCGAAACTCAACGGCAAGAAGAGCTACAAGACCTCCGGCGGAAACGCGTCCGGTCCATCGACAGTTCTCCTCAGGAAGGGTTTTATGCCCCGGCCGCACCCCTCGCGCCTGATTTCGGTTTGCATAGTGAACTGCAGGTGCGTGAATCGTTGGCCATTGCTTCCGGGACCCACGACGGAGCCGTGGGCGCTGATGTCGCCGAAAAGCGCCTAAATCATCCGGGCGCCCGGAGCGCTTTCGTCCTATACCTTGGTAACGCATGCCAGCACAGCAGCCGTCGCGACCGCGGAAACGACGGTGTGGTCTTCGGACGGGAATATGGCCACCACCGTTGCCCGCGTTTCTTCGCTGTTGGCTCAGCGCGACCCGGCCAGAAATATGAGTGCCGAGATTTACATCCCTCCCTTGTAGCAAGACAACGACGATGATGACGATGCCAGGTCGAGCTTTGCTCCCTCTGACGCTTCTTGGGCGGCATTTCGTCGCCTCGCTGTCCCCTGCCTCGTGTACACCATTAGCCACGGGAGCAGGAGGACTAAAGTGTCGCGGTTCTCCAACGTCAAAAATCTCTTTCGCGTCTCGATGCGACCGTTTGGTGGGTGAAGCAAACCCGGCATAATGCACCACAGTCTACTCTTCGGCAGGAGCAAGCTCGACGTCGCCAACTTCCGGTGTGACCGGTGTTCTACCATGGCGCGGTTGATGATGTCAAGCACGTGAACACTAAGGCGCCCGCGTGCGCCTGCCAACTGCGGCTGCCGTTATTTCCCGATCGTTGAAGGATGGCCGCATGTCATCCTTGAAAGCGGCATCGAGTATTGATGTTGATTGGTCCCTAGAGGTGTACAAGCAGCTGACGCGGGAAGGGGTGGTGGTGACTCAAGACGGCGGCACAGAACTCTCTCCTATATTATCCAGCCGTCGAGTTACTGCTCATGACGATCATGCAAGAAAGCATCTCGGCAAAATACACCTCCCATTCCTCCAGCCGAGTTCCCCCTTATACACATAAATCCCTCATCAATACATGGAACTCCCTCATATAAAATGGATCCTGACCGCCGTGTTCATGAGGACAACCAACATCTCCCCTCCTCATTATACTCGGCGACTATACTGATATCCCCTCTGCTCTGTGCGCATGGCACGACATCGCAAGGTTCATACATCACAATATCATAATCAACGCAAATCAATCTCAGACCAAATTCGAAAACCAAAAACGCAAACTGAAAACTGAAATCGTCCACTCAATAATAAATCTCTCAAGTCAAATCAAGTTAAATTCTCGAAGTCTCAAACAAAATATAAATAGCCTCACGCTGGAAACATCAAATACTCTCGAAAATCTTTGTCAGGAAAAACGGCATCATCCTCAAAATTAGCCCGGGAAAATGGCATTTTTTTTCGGATTTATAACTCAAATAAACTCTCTGGTTATCCCGGATATTCTCAAAATATCAGTACGCAGTACAGGGTCTAGCTGGACCGGCAAAACCCAACTCGTTATTATACGAAAATGAAAACAACCGCAGAAAATCGATTTATTTGTACTCCGCACGCTGTACGACGAACCACACGTAGCGGCGGGACGTTTGCACTGACTGCTAAAAAAACTCGAAAAACAAAATGGCTCCCTTAAGAACTGACGATTAAAATCCGTACTCTGAAATCAAGATATACCTACCCCCACCCCGAAAAACGCATCAAATGTTCATAAGAAAATCCCGGGGATAGCAAAAAGCCGTGTAGGCGAGCGGCTTTGTCAAGACGCCTGCATGCTGATCATCCGACTCGACATGGGTAACCACAAACTCCCCCTTAAAAATAAGTTCCCGCAAAAAGTGGTGTCGCACGTCTATGTGCTTCGACTTCGACGTGCACACTGGGTTTTGTGCCAAGTTCTTCGCCCCCTCATTACCCTCGAAAACCGTAATGCACATCGTACCAAACCCCGGAGAAATAAAGCTCCACATATACCGCAAGAACATCGCCTTCTTAATGGTGCCTGCCAGTGCTACATACTCGGCCTCAGTGGTCGAGAGCGTGACGCACTTCTGGGTTCTCAAAAACCAGCACACACATGCTCCCCCACACATTATAGCACCACGTGAAACTGACCTCCTGTCAGCGGCTTTACTAGCATAGTCAGCATCAGCAAACGCTACCAGCTCAAGCTCATTAACCTTCTGGAATGTAATGCCGAAATCACTCGTAGATAATACATACTCTAAAATACCAATCGCTGTCCTCCAGTGCACCCCCCTAGGCTGACTCGAGTATCTTGCTACCGTTCTCACCGCGTTCGCGATATCCGGTCTTGTTGGGTTCGCAAGCCACAGCAAGCATCCTAACAACTCGCGAAAAGGCCAATCACCCACGGGTTCATTCTCGTCGAACTCCTCGAGCTTCAGACCAGTTGAAAGCGGGGTATTCCTCCCAGAACTAGCATCAAACCTCGCGGCGGTATTTTTAGCGAAAGTTTGTTGCGAAATCGTCAAAGTACCAGCATCCCAATCCCTCGAAAAACGAAAACCAGCATACCACCGCAACTCGCCTAGATTGTTGATCGCGACAAGGCGGTTCAGATCTTCACAAAACTGGTCGCATCTAGCCTTAAGCCCTACTGCAAAAAAAACATCCACATAAACTACTGTTACTATATGGAGACAGAGCCCGACTCGATCAATCGCAAAACACACGCATCAGCAAGGCTCTACTCAAATCGAACACTTTTAGTGTGGGTGATAAGATGGTTGTGCCACGACCTCGACGCTTGCTTCAAGCCGTAGAGGCTGCGGTTCAACCTGACTATCTTACCGAATATTTCTCCGCAACCACCAGGGGGTAGTCGCATAAAAGCATGATCTTCCAGACTTGACTTAACGAATGCTTGCTCGGCATCAAAATGGCAAAATCCAAACCCAATTCGCACACAAGAGCATCCAATAAACAAAAACAACGCAGCAGGCGTCGGGTCAAAGGTATTAAAAAAATCAATACCTGAAACCTCGCCCCACTAGTCTCGCCTTCGCTCGAACCACATAGCCATGCTCGTTGGACTTCCAGGCGAACACCTGCTTCGCCGAGATGACGTTCAGTCCGTCTGGTTGCTACATCCCCCCAAACATCCCCACCCTCGCCTGTCAACGGTACTCCTTCTCCATTGCCTGCCTCCTAACGACCGAATACTCGTCCGCACACGCTTCAGCATACGAGTTCGGCGTTGAAAGCTCGCTCACCGGGCGTGTGGGAAGGGAGGGATTATCGTGCGGCGGGGCTTGGTGAAAAAGATGGTGACCTAAGCTTTCTATCGCTGCCATTAACGACAGCAGTCCATGCCCCGCAGCTTCTCGGTGTCGCGCAGTCTCCCCCCTAGTTCTGCCTAGCTGCACATCGTCACCATCCGGATCCGCCGCAGCCCCTCGGTGTCGCACTGTCCGCCCCCGGGTCCTGCCCCGCTGCACACCGTCATCCTCCGGGCCCGGGTTGTAACTACCTAGCTCCCGGGCGACACGCCTTGAAAGCTGTGGCTGCAGTGGCTGTTGCGGCGGCGGCAGCGGCGACAGTGACGGCGGTGACGATGGCAGCGGCTGTGACGGCGACGGTGACGGCGGCGGCAGCGGCGAGGGTGACGGCAGTTGGGATGGCAACAGCGAGAACGGTGGCCGCGGCTCGGACCACACCCTGGGGTCTCCCAGAGGCTCCGGCGTACCCGGGGACGGCGGCGGTGACGGTGGTAGCGGAGAGCTCTTCTCCTCCGGAGGCAGTACCCCCACAAACGACTTCCTCGGGTGCTCCCAAGTAACGTCGCTGGAGTATGGCGTCTGCCTAGACATCAACAGACTCTTTCAACAATCTGCCGAGTAGTTGTTTCCGCCAATCAGGTACAATCAAACCTTCGCCTTTCGCTCCGACTTCAGGGCTCTCCTAACATGGTGAAAGCCAGGCTTTAGGATCGGGAGAAGCCGCGCAAACGGCGCTCTCCCATGAAACCTTCGGTATGGTGATTGCACATCCGGTTGTCCCGGACCTTTGCCGTCATGTTGATGACGTCACTGGTGTATTTGCACGCCTCAGCCAGAGGGGATGCGTTGGTGGCATTTTTGCATCACCAAACACCCGGGGGGGCTCCAAGCGTGACGCCATAGCAAACTCGAGCGTCATGGCTATCCGACGCTCAACCAGGTACGGAAGCTAAGTCCAAGAGCTTAACGTGAACATTGTCTGATTGTGCAAACTGTTCGGTAAGAAGATGATTGAACGTAGGCACACAACTGCCGTCGTTCGTCTGGTCGTGGGAATTGTTCAAGGAGGGCTGAGGTGGGGGAGGCACAGCCGAGGTGTACCCACCACCGCCGTAGGGTGACTGTTGTACCCAGCTACCACGATAGTGCATGGGGTAGGGGTATTGGTGGTCTGCAAAGGAACCGCCACGGTCATGTGAATTGGGGGAACCGAGCACTCTGTTACGTAGTGATCCGGCCGGTGGCATCTGTAGCAAAAACCCTTTTGTCCCCGCCGTGCAGGATTCGGTGGGGAACCCCAGCCCGTCGGGTTTCTCACCGCCGGCGGGGGAATCGGATGCATAGCCCCTGGCGGTGCGTCGGTATAACTTATATAATCCAAACCATTGCGATTGTAACAGTCTTCACAGCAGTGGCGAGACCGAATGGGCATCCAAAACAACAAGCTAGGACCTAAGAACTGCCAACGACAGTCCCGCTGGAGGAAACCCGTCTACCGGGTCCAAAACCCCTGTATAACTTATATAATCCAAACCATTGCGATTGTAACAATAGCCGCATTCAAACGATGACCATGGCCAGAAACTAAAACGCCAAGTAGCGTCCTACTCATCCATGCCCCTCAAAGTAGCGTGCTGTGGCGGCCTGACAAATTGTTCCTCGCATGACTCGAACATGGCACTCAGCGAATAACGCTCACACCGCCTACTCATCCTCCAACGGTAAGTTCAACAAAAACTTACGGCGAGATTTAAAAGGGGTCGCAGCAAGGGATTTCGTCAAAATATCTGCGTGCTGCTCGTTCAAACTACGAAGCTACGAATGGAATGTCAATTTTCTTGGTACGAAGTAACTCTCAGACGAAATGGAAACGCACATCTATGTGCTCGCTCCGCGCAGAACTAAGAGTTTTCTTAGCCAACGTTATGGCCCCCTGATTATCTGCAAAAACTCGGCCACACGATCCGCTTAGCTCTGGACAAATAAACGATAAGACTCCGCCCGTAAACAGAGCCTCCTTCACCCCTTCACCAAGGGCTACATACTCTGCTTCTGCTGCAGGCAACGTAATGCACCTCTGCGTGCTACTTGCCCAGCTGACGGCAACGCCCCCCAAGGTAATTACCGTCCCCAACACTGAGCGCCTGTCGTTAGATTTGTCGGCGTAGTCGGCACCACTATATACAGCCAGATCCAATCCCGAACCCATTAAAAAAGCCAAACCCACATCGCTTGTCCCGTGGAGGTATCCCATGATCTTCAAAACTGCTTTCCGGTGCCTGTCGGTGGGGTCGTGAGAATGGCGCGCCACAGCACGCACCGCGTTCGAGATGTCTGGCCGCGTCATGGTCGACAGCCACATCAGACTGCCCACAGCCTCCCTGTACGGCCAGTCTCCCTTTTGTTCGCCTTTCTCTCTTGGACCTAGTTCAACGCCAGGGGTCGCGGATTGTCAGAGGCCGAGATCACACCGAAACGATTCAGCATGCTTTCAACGAAAGCCTTCTGCGTGATCTCGAACGTACCCCAGCTACGCTTGAAAGCGCAACCAGTATACCAATTTAACTCGTCGAGATTGTTCGTGGGAAACTTAGTATTTGATGCGGCATGAAAGTCTCTGCATGGCTCGTCCGACCCTGCAACCACTATGTCATCTACATGAACGGCCATATAATCAGTTCTACCTTGCCATCCACAACCATGCGAAAAACACAAGGATCAGTCCTACACTGCTACCGTATTCTACTACGGTCTCTACCAGTAGTTCGGCCCACGGCCGTTTGCTCTGGTTTAGACCATAGAGTGATCTGTTAAGGCAAACAATCTTTCCTGACATGTCACCACCCATCGGGTAGTTTCATGTATATCTCGGCGTCGAGTTTCGCGCGAACAAAAGCTTGTGCAACGTCTAAGTGAAAAATCGTCAGACCTTGCTTATTTGCAACGGCCGCCAGAATTTTAATTGACGCTGACGACGGGGTTGGTGCAAACGTTTGGAAGTGATCTACGTCTTGCACCTGGCTAAAGCTTTTAGCCACAAGTCTTGCTTTCGTCTTTGCTATCATACCATCTTCGTCAGTCTTATAAGAGAATACCCACTTCGCACCGACAGGTTTCCGCCCTCGCGGCGGCGTCGCGGCTTCGTATGTTCCGGTCATTTTGTGACCGTCCAGTTCAGTCTTCATGGCCTCACGCCACGCCGCTTTGTATTTTGAACGCTCTACATTTGCTACGGACTGCGGGGGCGGTTCTACATCTTCCGGGAAACCACTCGGCATGCACACGCATAACTCCCCTTTATTGTCTTCCAAGGCAGGTCCTCCAGCCGTCATGGCCAATGCGTCCTCCGTCGTCCAGGATGTACCCTCCAATATACTCCCAAACTCCGTCTACTTCTTCAAAGTCGAAAACATCGCGTCCTCGATTACATGCTGAAATTTGAGCAGATTCATTCTGCAGACATCGGCTCTGACCCCGGGTCCGACCCATTACTGTTGGGGGTAGCCATCCCCAGCTACTGAGCTCGTGAGCTTCCCTCCCCGACAGGACCGCGGGGAGATCATCGCCGTTCTCTTGGTCGATGCAGGCTGCTGATGCGCCCGGGTCGCTTTCGGTCCTCTCTGTCGGGACCGACGAGGCGTCCATCGCGCCCCCTTGAGACGAGTCCATCCTCTCAGCTGTTTCAGCCCTCCCTGCCGGGACCGAGGAGGCGTCCACCGCGCCCCCTTGAGACGAGTCCATTGTCTCAGCTGTTTCGGCCCTCTCTGCCGAGACCGAGGAGGCGTCCACCGCGTCCCCTTGAGACAGTCCATCGTCTCGGCTGTTCCGTCGCCAGCATCGCCGGCGGCAGGTGTCTTCTGTGAGCGCTCCCGCAAGAACGCGTGCAGATCAAACCCCCACGTCACGTCGAGGTTGGACAGGCGATCCAGACCTTCGTCCTGCTCGACCAGCACCCCCCCCACCACCGTCGACTTGACGTGCTCTCGTCGTCGGCCTCGGACCCCCCTCCTCCTGAGACAGGGAATCATGCTTCTGGGCAGGTACAGGTGGTGCAGGCGGCACGCGTTGCCAGGTGGCATGACGCGTGATAAGCAGAGTACGGTGTTTGGCCGGCACTCGTACGATGTCTCGGAGGTGGTTGGGCGCAGAGCCCAGGTAAAAACACTCCTGCACTTTCGCCTGGGACTCGTTTTCCCTCTTCATCTTGCAGTAGCTTGAGAAAAGGTAGAAGCACTATCGGGGGGGTTTTACCGTACAACATCTCGTACGGCGACTTGTTTGCGACGTTAGCGGACGTTGCTGTGCGGTTCAAAGCATCGAACGCCCAGTGCGACGCTTCAGCCCACAACGATTCCGTTGCCGGCAATTGCGCTCGAGAAAAAGCTCACGGGCCTCGATTCGACCCGCCATTGCGCCCGTCTCAATCAAACCTAGCGCGTTCTCGGCTACCCCATTAAACTGGGGACTGTCGGCTGTGGTGAATTCCTGCTTAATGCATCGCGATCTACAAAGGCCGCCATATTTCCCCCGCGAAGTTCACCGCCCTCATCGGATCGGACGATTACTAGCTGTGAAGGGGCACGGTCTGCACGAATATTCGCGAGGAACTGCTTAAACATTTTCGCGGCGTCCGATTTGTGATGCATAAAATACACCCACGTATACCGTGAAAATTCATCGCGCACACAATGAGAGTATACCGCTTTGCCCCGTGAGACTCTACCACCTTAGGCACACTCAATCCACAAAAACCCTCCCGAGCTTCTTATCTGCTCGGGTGTGTGTGGACTGTTTGATACCTCGGCGGAGACCCTTCGACATGGAGCACCCTTTGCACTCCAGCAGCTTTCCCTCGAGGGCGATCCCTTGCTGTTTCGCGGTCTTGCGGAGCAGTGCATCGTGGGAGTGTTCGGCCGCGCAGTGGTAGTGGTTTTTGTTGACCACAGGCTTGTTGCGCAGTTTTTCCCGCGCGAGTACAGCACAGGCATCTTCCCTAGGGCTGCAGTCGACCCGATAGCCGCAAAGGCTGCACAAGTTCCCGGTCAACGGAAACACGATCGAACGTGCAGACTTGAGCTTGACCATAATCACCGCGGGACACCCTTCAAAAAGTGTGACCGTTCTTCACGAGAGTGGGTAGGGAAAAAGATGGTATCGCAGGTCTGGCACGTGCGCAACATTCGTCAGCATTACTCGCACGAGACCGTTTCCGGACCGAAAGACAAAGACTTCGATCGTGCGGGTTGAGCAGTCAGCAATGCGCAGTTTCAAATCGCACTCCCTGTAGTTGATCATGCCATCTGCTGAAGGCGCCATGTGAGTAGACGTTCCACAATCGCGAAGACAGGTCTCATCCCCTACCTGCCAAGCCGGCTCCCCTTCCCCCTTTCTGCCCAAAACATTACTACACTCGCCTGCCTCTCCGTCCTTGAAAGTTGAAGCCTCGGCCATATCATCACCAACATCGTCGTCCGGCGCCGCCAGAACAGCTTCCTCTTTCGACGTGGGGCAGACATCTGCGGCGTGCCCCCGTCCGTGGCATCAGCTGCATAGCTCCTCCGTGCAGTTGACCCTCCAATGGTCCTTCTTGCCACACCTGTGGCATCTCACCTCGGAGATACCACCTTCGGCGACTTTGGCGCTGCTGCCATCGCCGCCGGCAGCCGCGGCCGAGCCACCACCGTCCTCGTTGGTGCCTTTACCGCCGCGTCCTTGCTGTCCCCGAAGTCGACCTTTTCCTTTATCGCGGCCTCAACCTTTCCCATGGGCACCGCCGCCGGCCCCTTTTCTGCGGCCACCACCGCTGCCGCCGGAAAACATAGCATGGCCTTGGACCCCTTCCTCCTGCTTCCAGAAAGTCGGTGATGCCGCTCCCGTACAACCTTGATAATATCATCGCAGCCGATACTGTCACGAGATGCAAGGTTCCTTGCCTCCACCTCGTATTCGGCAGGCAGAGCGTCAATGAAAATTGTGTACAGCATGTGGTCGTCAAGGGTCATTCCTGCTGTACGCATTTCTGCGGCATGATCTTCGATCCTGGCCATCTCCTCAAGAGGGTTGCTCCCTGGCGCTATCTTAAACTATTGAGGCGTCGGAAGAGGTCGGATTTGGCCCCCGTCGTTTGTGGGCCGTAACACGTAAGGAGAGCGTCCCACGCTTCTCTCAGCGAGGTACACCTGTGCGAAATACTCTTGTCGCTCTTGCTCTTGAGAGCCGTCGATAGGAAATTTCACGCCAGTGCATGTATATTTACACCTTCACGGCTGTACCCCCTGTCGACAAGTACCGAGGTTTTGGTATCCAATTCCCCTACGGGAATGTACTGCGGTGGATCCGACACAAAAGCAGATAGAAAACCTACTCCTTTCGCGTAGTACCTGGCGTCTCTGGTCCAGGCAGTGAACTCGGACTTTTCCCCACTAAATAATGGAACAGCGGTGTGTTTGAGAGCAAGTCTAGGTAAAGACATATCATATTTTTGGACGAAATCTTCGATCTCACAGCTAGAGTGTATTTTAATTTTTATAATACTATCCCCAACTAACCGCCGGGGTATGACTCCCATTCTCCAGCCCCCCTTGGCTGATCTGGCTGACCCCTGGCTGGGCCAACCTCGACAAGAACAGCAGCTCCTCTGCGTCCCGTCACTCCATCAATGCGTGAGGCACCCCCACGAAAAGGCGTCTCTCTTGCTGCTCTCGTATCTCCTTGCGCTCCGCCTGCAGCAGTAGCAGCAGCAGCAGAAAATTGTCGTGCAGCAGTGGGTTCAGCCCCTCGCGGGCTCCCCCTTACAGCAGCGCTGTCCTCAGCGCTGTTCCCACTTGCAGCAGTGGGTCCAGCCCCTCGCGGGCTCCCCGTTACAGCAGCGCAGCCCTCAGCGCTGCTGGACTCCAAAGGGCCGTTGTTCCTCATGGGCTCGGCCATCATCTCTCTCGTCTCGTGCATTATCGATGCTTGCCTCTTCTCCACCATCAACTGGAGCTCACTCTTCAGCTGCTGAGTCTCATCCGTGGAGTTTTCCCGTGCAGACATTCTTAGCTTCTGGTATCAGACTTCTACTTCCAAGAATATCTCTCAAGAATACACTAGTGTGCTCGTAGAGTCCGAGACCGGATGCCCTGACCGTCTCGCGGTCCGACGAGTGTTCTTATCTTCGTTGTATTAGAGGACAGAGAGGAGAGATGGAGCAGAGAGCGGAGTGCTAGAAGAGCCTTTCTCCCACAGGAAAAGTTGCATAAAAACGCCTACGAATATACGCGCAACCCTATACAAGTTTTTAAAGCGTCGTGCTGACGATCCAAACTAACTAGTGTCCCCTTAGTCTATAACTTTATGCAAATCCCTCATTGATATATGGAACTCCCTCATATAAAATGGACCCTAAGGGCCGTGCTCATGAGGACAACCAACAGGTAACCCAACACCCCGGCTGTTCTGACCCCATCCATACCAAAGCCTCCGATTGAGCAGGCACGCGTCGGTTTCGATCCCCTCTCCTACCCGTGCGGCCCGATTGCGAAGACCCGAGTCCGCTTGAATCGCGGTGCCTCCAGCGCGGTGCCTCCAGCGCGGGCGCTGGGCCCCACAGTTGACGGATGGGCGGCAGAGTGTGGTGTCGGTGCTGCGCGCCTCGCGAGGGTCTCAACAACACAGCAATCGTGGGCCACGTGGCGGCCTTGCCCACATGGAAAACGTACCGTTCGGTGCCTGGGCTGGAGCGTCACACGGCACACTCGTACTCCACGTCTCTCCGGGTGCCGCCAAGGAAGGCACGGGAGTGTGTCCCGTTTCAGGACACCCTGCCCGGCGCCCTCGGAGATCCGCCACCTGGTGACTCGCCATTCGAGGGCGTAGGTTCATCGCCGTTGAGCACTTTTAATCGACGAAACAATAACGGTGTGTGGTTTGGCTATACCATTGGTGGGGGCGAGTTGTGGTCGCCAGGGGTCATCCGGGATGCATCCCCGGGTTTTCCACTATTTGATTTTCATCTTGATCGTAAAACGAATACTACTGCCGCTTGCTCTGATATCATCGCGCACAGCAGCAGCAGTTTTTGTCGGTATCCGGTATGGGTCTCACGTCGTAGGTCGGTCAGGGGAAAAAGGGCCACCCTGCGGCTGCAGCAATGTCGCTCTCTCTCCGTGGATCCATCGTTCTGGGTCACAGGCGGTGGGTCTGTTACCCTGGATCGGAGGGGGGGGGGGGCAGGTAATATTCATTTATCTGGGTGCCAACTGTCCCGTCTTGGGTGATCATCTCACAAGTTGGGATCGAAAACCCGAATGTTCTAATAGGGCGCTCGCTATTCCGTGCGGTATGAACTCGACATGCACGTGCTTCTGTCATAAGTATGGGTTTATCCGTTACATAAGAGGCCTTTGTCTTCCAGTCAATAGCTATAACCTTGCTACAACCTTCACGCGAATGCCAATACTATGCGGAAAAGGTGTGCAACCTCAGTGTGTGGAACGATGTCGAAAGGCGTCACTTGGCTGCCTCAAGCTGCCAAAGGTCGAGTCATCCCCTCAAATTCTAAAAGGTCGCGTTGTCGCCCACTTTGCTCAAGGTTACGTCGCCCCCCGCATCACTAAACGACACGCCGTTGCCCACATTGCGGACGGTCTGGTCATCTGTTCGCATACCACAAGCCCACATTGCCAGAGATCAATTCACCCCCTCGCATTGCAAATGGTCTCGCCGTCGTCCGCTTTGCGAAGGGTCAACTCTTCCCCTCCCATTCCACAAAGAAGCCAGGTTGTCGTCCATTTTTCTGAAGGTCAAGCAGCCCTTTCGACTTGCAAGAGGTCTTACCATTGCCCGCTTGGCGGAAGGTGAAGTCACCCCCTCGCACTGCTAAAAAAAAAAAACTCACAATCACCCTCTTTACGAAACGTCACGCCAAGCCCTCGCCTTCCACAAAGGCACGTTTTCGCTCACGTTGCGAGAAAGGTCAGGCGACCCCCTCGCATTGCTACGAAGCCACGTTGTCGTCTACTTTTTGCGAAAGGTTAGGGAGTTGCCTCACTTTGTAAAATATCGGTGTAACCAAAGCTTGCCCGGCAATGAAAAAACGTGGGCATGACACTTGCTACGGTCGAGATGCATCCGTTTTTTTTCCTGAGGCTCTTAACCACTTGAGGAGCGCAATACCTCCCCGAAAAATTGATTTTGAGTAAACCGAAAATACAAACCGATGAACAAACCTGGGGATCTGTCATTTTATACGTTTCTAAACGTGGTTCAAATGTCTAATATATTCGGCGTTGCGCTAGGTGCCAATTTGTCTGCGTGCGCTTGGGATTTTGTGTGGTTTTCGACCTTTCTTTGCAAAGGTGCCTAGACGCCTGATTTTTGTTGCACATTGTAAGGGTCCCCAAAAGGAGGGGGTCCCGTCCACCCGCGTAGTAGTAGTCACAGTAGCAGTAGCAGTAGTATTATAGCAATAGTAATATGGAGCTATAGTAGTATTCATAGTAACTGTTGTTGTTGTTGTGGCCTGGTAGGTTTTTCTAGCGTGGAGACACAGAGTGCCTCCTTACCAGGTCAACCTATTGTACAGATTTCTTCGGGTTGCTCACGCGTGCTCGTTCCTTGGAGGTAAATAGAAGAGAGCATCTTATTCCATTCCCACGCCCAAGGGAAGACTGACCAGGCGGGCAAGCCCACCTGTCCCCCATGACTTTCATCTAAGACACGCCTCTCAAGTCATACGAATACTTCCCAAGTACCTATGTCCAGGTAATTACCGATTCAAATCATAACACTAGCCCATTCTGATGAGCTGTATATATATTCAGAAATATGGGCAATTTGAGGAAACTCAGGTCCACGCACTAGAACATGAGTCGAAGACGTGAACTCCCACACCTCTCAACGGCGAGGTTACGAAGCCGGGGAAAACGTCAAGGAAAAGGAAAGGGAAGGGGATTCCGATCGTCAGGACCCAGCAGAATTCAAACGTCGAACGCCCACCGGCACATCGCCAACACCGCAGGGGGGAAGGGCGACCGCGTATCGATGAGAAACACAGGGAAACCCTACAAAGGCCACATCACCAGCGAGCGGGAGGGTCGAGGGGGGACGGGGGGGGTGGGGGGTTGAAAACAGTAAGGCACAAAGGTAGAACACGAACATCATCATACAGTTTTGTGCCGCACTATGAGCACCTGGAACACATAGGCCGGTGCCGACGCGTATAGCGGGGGGTCGGCAGGACCAAACAAGTGTGAAGTCCACTAATTACCTCAACACAAGGAAATAAACGAGAACAACAACACTGTCCCGTGCCTCCAGGTTAGCGACCATTTACCCTGGTCACCCCCTGGCGAAGGGCTGAGGGGGAAAAGGGCAAGACGGAAAATCAGACAAGCAAAAAACAAACCAAAACCCCGAACCCGATTGGTTGTTTGTCCTGCCGTCGATGCCATTTTGTTGGGTTTCTAGGCTTGGGACACAGAGTGTCCCTTTACCAGGTCAGCCTATTGTGCAGGTCCTTGTGGAGCCCCATGTGTGTTCGTTGCTTAGAGATAAATGGAAGAGAGCAGCTTGTCCAATTCCCACGCGCAAGCAAGGAAGGCCGTGGCCAGGCGGGGCAAACCCACCTGTCCCCTATGATTTTCGTCTAATACACCTCCCAGGTCATGCGAATACTTCCCACTTACCCATGCTCAGGTAATTACCGATCTTCCAAGGTAACAATGTGTTGTTGTGGTTGTTATCTTACGTGGACACTATCAGTGTGAGGCTTGGCCGACGCGCCGTCTTGCGGGACGTTTCGGCTACGGTCTTCGCCATGCGTCGGGGGGGCGACAGAGTCCACACAACAAGGGAAACACGCTATCTCGCACACTAGTACACATTTTGCGGAGCTGTGAGGTTATGGTACTGCGCTGTTAAAACCTTGCCTGCCTTTTTCTTTCCCGTGGGTGCGTGAAACCTGCGCCGCCTTTACCACGCCGTCGGGTTATCTATTGTTAGACTGCCTCACCGCCGGCCCTCTGCTATAAGAAACCGAAAATTAGTAGTTATAGGTCATACATTTCTTATTTGAGAAAGCCTGTCTCCTACACTAACTTCCAGTGCAACAGCTGTCGAATTTCTTATTTCCCCGTATGTTTTTAGCTGTGTTTCTTGTGGGACTCTTTCTTGCGAGGGGCTCTTTCTTGTGAGGGGCCCGGTGGTAGTGCATCTTGATGCACTGTTACGGCTTCGTGACACTATCAAGAGCTAGGATAACAGAGACGTTTTCGTAACAGCAGGGGCCGCGTTTTTCACAGCTCCCATCTAAGTCGGGTGTGGCTGCCCCACCCTGACGCAATTTTTTGGTCACCGTATATAGACCTTGAGAATAAGCAATCAGTTTACCATCTATACACTGCCGGCTTGGGAAACCCCATACTCTGTGCACTTACACAAGGAGCCTGCTCTTCTTGCCTGAGAGACGTACGAGCGCCCTCTGGACTCGGTCAAACCGACAATGCTGAGGTTAGTCATTATGAGTATTTGAGGCACGTTGCAGACATAGCCCAGACGTGTGGACCCTGTGATGCTAGTATGCTATGTATGCTTGTCTGTCTCGCCATGACTCTAGACCCTCTCGGCACTAAGTCACGATCCGTTACATGATGTCCAATCCGAGAATCGAAGTTGGTTTTGCATGCAATTTATTCTGCTGCTTGATTGCTGTTTTCTGTTGGTGCTGTCTGGCCGCCTGCCTGTGCTGCTGGTTGTTTTGTTTCACTCTGTTCTTGCCGTGGCATGATGAGTTGCATGTTCTTCTACATTGAGCAGAATGCCAGCACCCACACATTATTTGCGTTCCTTCGTTTGTAGAATGGCTCGATTGCCTTTTCTCTGCTGCTCTGCTGTTGCTTCCTGCCGTTGCTGTCTTATCTTCTGTCGTTGCTTGCTCGCGTGTTTCGACCTTTCCGACCCACACACGAGTTCATACTATCATAATGTTAGTCGTGCAGTCTGGCCACGCCAATAACCGTTCACGCGCTTGTGGGTGTGACCATTCCGTACGACCACACAGACGCGATCGCGCATTTGTCGCAATTTCCCAACCCGTCCATACGTTTTCTCAACGATCGTATACATTCGGCGATCCTTTCACTTTCCTTTCACGCTCGCCCATACGTCATGCGCAATCTCACTACCACTGATACTGTTGTCCTCTGCAACGTGCAACCCCCTTAACACCGACACGCTTGCCCCTTTGCTTCTTCCCCCAAGTCACTAACCGTAATTAGTCTCCAGTTACGTAGACATCGACGGCTGACTGGCCTCATCATAGTTTACCTATATGACCTTAATCCATGATTGTTTTCAATTTTTATTCACTGTATACCTAGGCCGTGGCATTTAACAAAGGGTTCTGTGAATCTTCATTTTCTCGTTCGTTTTGTTTGGGTGAAGAATAGAGCTCCTCATGTGAGGATTTTTTTGTTTGTTTTGTTTTCTTTGTTTCAACCTTTTTCGCTTCAGGTCTTACTTCGGAGGCGCAACTGTTGCAATATTTCTGCAGTTTCAATTGTTTTGGTTTGAAATTACGAATGAATGGGACTTCGTCGGGGTTTTACTCGCTGGAATGGGTTTCCCCTGGGTATCTGCGTTGACTGTATTTCATAGGTCATGAAAGTCGTGCCCTGTTTCTAGGTTTGTCACTATCTGATGACGAGCCAGATAAGCTGCTTATATGGTCTCTTGAGCTATGACGGTGTCGTGTAGACTATTTGGTTTTGGCTTGAATTTGACGGGATGAGGGAGTGGTGGTGAGGCAAGGGCCACATACTTGCCGTACGTAGTGGATCTTAGACCATCGATCACGTATTTGTTTGGGGGGTTATCTGTGTCAAATACTTCTTTCTTGTGCTTTGATACCTGGCATCGTAGTTTTGCCAAACGTTGAGGAATCCTTCGCCAGTCGTGCTTCTTTGGAGGTTTGGGATTATTGAGCTACCGACGTCGCATCTTGGCTGAGGACTATATTGTATGTAGCCAGACTCAAAAAGGAGTAGACGGGTCAGTCCCGTGGAGTTACGTGCCGCTTTCATGCACGTTAGTTTCGCTCTCGTACGATCGTACCTGGTACGGACTTTCACCAGTAAAACGGTGGCCTGGCGATCGAACACGCAGTGAAAAAGCAGGGGGGAGGGTTTGTATCGGGGATTTCCCTCTGATGGCCCCTTTGTTTTCGGTTTGTCTGCCTATCCCCGAGGTGATTATTTCTGTAAGGAGCTTCATAGTTCGTTACCCTTGGTTATAGCTAGGATTGCTGTCTAGCAAATTGCTCTTGTCAGTCGCACTATGCTAGGGGGGATGTTACAGTTCCGTGACACTTTCAAGAGTTACGATAACAGAGGCGTTTTCGTAACAGCAAGGGCCGCGTTGTATACGGCCCCTCCCCGAGTCGGGTGTGGCTGCCCCACCCTGACACAATTCCTTGGTCACCGTCTATAGACCTCCTTGAGAATTCGCAATCAACTTACCATCTATACACAGCCTTCTTGGGGGACCTTACATTCTGTGCACCTGCACAGCAAGGAGCCTGCTCATTCTTGCCTGAGAGACGTACGAGCGGCCTCTAGATTCGGTCGAATAGGCCATTCGGAGGTTTGTCGTTATAGATAGCTGAGGCATGTTGCAGACATAGCCCACGCGTGTGGACCCTGTAATGCTATAGTTGGCTATGTATGCTTGCCTGTCTCGTCATGACTCTAGACCTCCGGCACTAGGCCACGATCCGTTACAGTACGTTGGTACTGCGGAGCTGTGTTTTTGTGTGATTCTTCACATTATTAACTGACATTTCCACCCATCTAACATTATACATGCAGCACAAACACATTTCGTAATAGACTAGTGCTATGTCCGTGCCGACGCCTCCTGCTCATGTTTTAGAGACGAGCTCTCTCTGTGGTCACAAACAACAAAAACACAGAGAACACATTATATTGCAAACATTATAGGTGATTGGGCCATGCAATGCCGAACACAATGAATGCGGGGGCGAAGCATAAGCCAAAGTCAGCACACCAGCCTATATCTATGTGCAAGGAAGATTGAAAACAAGAAAGAATATAAAATAAATGTATTATACTGTATGCTTCATGAATCCGGAATTATTGATTGCATGTTGATCCTTTGCGCCATACATTCAATCACACTATTAATACTATACTCTAATCCGCACTCCTCTTGACATACTCAATCCTCAAACTATTCCCCCCAAAATTGCAGGCTGCCGCTTCAACTTAACCCTGACCTTACTTAACAGCCTGTCTGTGATTAATGTATAATCATTCATTGGTGGTGTTGTACGGTCAAATCTATGGAAGTGATAGCTCTCGCGCCTGTCAATCCCGCCATTCGCTGGAGTGTTCTGTACCCTTTTTCCCCGTCTTCCGTTCTTCGTTTGAGGTTTTCTGCTGTAGCATTTTGCCTGGGCCTTTTGCGCCATACATTCAATCACACTATTAATACTATACTCTAATCCGCACTCCTCTTGACATACTCAATCCTCAAACTATTCCCCCCAAAATTGCAGGCTGCCGCTTCAACTTAACCCTGACCTTACTTAACAGCCTGTCTGTGATTAATGTATAATCATTCATTGGTGGTGTTGTACGGTCAAATCTGTGGAAGTGATAGCTCTCGCGCCTGTCAATCCCGCCATTCGCTGGAGTGTTCTGTACCCTTTTTCCCCGTCTTCCGTTCTTCGTTTGAGGTTTTCTGCTGTAGCATTTTGCCTGGGCCTTTGCGCCATGCATTCAATCACACTATTAATACTATACTCTAATCCGCACTCCTCTTGACATACTCAATCCTCAAACTATTCCCCCCAAAATTGCAGGTTGTCGCTTCAACTTAACCCTGACCTTACTTAACAGCCTGCCTGTAATTAATGTATAATCATTCATTGGTGGTGTTGTACGGTCAAATCTGTGGAAGTGATAGCTCTCGCGCCTGTCAATCCCGCCATTCGCTGGAGTGTTCTGTACCCTTTTTCCCCGTCTTCCGTTCTTCGTTTGAGGTTTTCTGCTGTAGCATTTCCCTGGCTTATTCGTAGCCTCGCAGAGTAGAGGTGTGGGAGTAGATTATGAAGAGCCGCATCTTCGAGTCATGTTCTAAATTGTGGAACCGGTGCTTCCCCGAATCTTCCATATTTCTGCATATACGGCTCATCAGGGTGGGCTAGTGTTATGGTATTCCCTTGGGAGCCTAACAAGGTTCGCAAGATATGGGATACGACTGGATGGACATGAAAGGGTTTCACATGCCTTTCAAGACATGTGTATAGGGAAAAGGGGATGGTGCTTTTGCCTCGCGAAATTGAACGTTATTCAGTTCGTCCGTGGCGTGTGTGGAACTAATACAAGAGCTTATCTACTACAAGTGAGTGACCAACGTGGAACCTGCCTAGTAGAGAAACCTGCAAAGGGTGGCCTGTGTCTGTAACAGCCCCTTAATCGTATTATATAACTCTATAGTCTAATTATTATTGGTGTTGTACTGTAACTCTCTCGCGATCCTCCAATAATACCCTCACCTATAGTCTATACCTTCCTCAAACAAAAAGGGAGAAACAAAGGATACAAATATGAACAGAATGGGCCGAAATTCGATAGAATAATACTGGTTTGAAGCCTTGCACGCGTCTTTGTTTTCCCCTTGCTTGGGTACGTGCGTAAACCTTCTTGATTGAATAAAATGATTTTTTTTTTTTTTTTTTTTAATCCTCCGGCGGATGGGGAAAAATAAAGCTTTAGCTCACCACACTTCCACGTAGTTTTATACGCGTCGTGTGTCGATTTAACTCAGTTGCTTTCGCAGCCCAACGCTAGCTGGCGCACCCTTCGGGTCCCATCGTAGGTATAGCGTAAGCTGTCCTTATCAGTGGTCTTCGTTACAACCCCGGCAGCGCAAGCCATTCTAAAAATGCAGGTTGCTGGACCAAGCGTTTGTTTAATTGCACGTACTACTTACTGTACGTGCAAGGTTTTCATATTTGCACGTAAACTCAATACTGTCCCTGCCGATCTCGAGAGCAGACCTCGAGCCCCCCAAAGGGTTGGGTTGGGGTTAGGGTTAGGGTTAGGGTTAGGGTTAGGGTCAGGTCTGGGGTCGGGTTTTGGTCTGGGCAGCGCAACCAACCGTCGTTTTGTGCGGACCTGCACATAGGGAGCCGCCACCTAAATCGCTACGATCGAATTTACGTGCAAATCTAAAAAACCTTGCACGTACGTACGTGCAACTTCGCGGGGGCTGATGTTGCTATGATTGTTTGTGTAGGATAGATCGTTCATCGTGCACCCTTCGATGAACGTTGAAGATATAAAACTATATACCTAGACCTCGCCTCCCTCGGACGTCTCGCTCGGCATATCCTCCCCCCTCTCAGCCCTTCTCAGCCCGTAATTGCCGAAAAGAAAATTAGTTGCTGGGAAAAAGAACCGTCCCTAAGTTCCTTGCCTTCCTTGCTTTCCCTAGTCTCATTCTTACTTACTTTTTAGCTCTCATTCTCTGATCTTTACTGCTTGCTCTCTGATATTTTTATTTTGCTTTTTCAGCAACTTCTTTTTTGTACTTTTATTTGAAGTTGGCCAATTGCTGGCTGCTGAGAGGGAATTGCCGTTGACGGCTGCAAACAATTTGAATTTGAAATTTGCCGGATCGGCAATAACAATTTGAAGTTGAAATTTGCGAAGCGGACCAAGGCTAGTGCGGGAGGAGGCTCCGCCAACAGTGGGGGTGGTGGAGGTTCAGGATCAGGCGTGTGGAAGCTGGTCGGGCAAGAACGGGACTCAGCTTCTTCTGGCAATCCTGATTGGCCGTGCCCGAGCAAGGGTTGTGACGGCTTCCTCATCGCACGAAATAGGAAAAACAGGAGTTCCCAGTACGCTGTCTGCGACACCTACAGGAGTGACGAGCCTTCCACGTGCCAAGCTTTTCATAACCTTAACAAGAGGCACTGGGGAAGCGGCGACAACCCTCGTGTGTGTGACTGGTGTGACGCGACACCTGTGATTCACCTTCGATCGGCGTCCCTAACGAAGGAGCTGAGAGCTTGACGAAACGTGAGTTACATTTCTGTTGTTGTGCTGTGATTTCTTTTTCATGCAAAAAACACACTTTTGCATGTACGAGTACATGTACGGGGCAGTCCCGTCATCGCGGTATATCATCCACGTGAATCGCGACCATCCTTACTACCTCGTCTCCCATGATGAAACGCAGGACACAGGGGTCAAGCGTAGACTGCTCGAAACCAATCCTCTTCAGGTCCGACACTAGTCTCTTGTAGAATGTTCTAGATGCCTGCTTCAATCCGTACAAACTCTTGCTCAAGCGGGCAAACTTTCCTGACATCGAACTGCAGCCAGGAGGCAACTTCAAGAACACCTCGTGATCCAACTCCGACTGAACAAACGCTTGCTCAATATCCCAGTGGAGTAATTCCAAGTTGTACTTGTACGCCAACGCTACTAACAATTATTGCTGAGATGCAGCATTTGCGGTAGGCGAGAAAGTATCAAGATTATCCACACCATACTTCTGCTTGAAGCCCTTCGCTACAAGCCTAGCCTTGGCCTTTACTGTCTTCCCTGTTTCGTCTGCTTTCCGTTTGAAAACCCATCTAGCATCAACCACATTACAGCCTACTGGGACCTTTACTGCTAACGTGAACGTTCCTGCTCTTATCAAGCCTTCAATTTCGGAAACCTGGCTACCTCCCAAATCTTGGCGTACTTTGATCGCTGGGCTTCTTGATAGCTACCAGGCTCTGACTCAACATCCTGAACCAGATATTTCGGCAATTCGATTTCGTCACCTGCTCTCTGCTCCGCTACAAGTGCATATACTATCTCTGATGCGGAGATGGGTCCTAGGGTGGTCACGAGGCCGGGTACGCTCTGCTGGTTAACTGCACGGGTTTGCGCGCGAGTTCTACCGTCTCTTACTTCATCATTCTCACGCGCAGGAGTATTGAAGTCAGCAAGCTCAGCGACATGTCGCGGACGTCGAGCGGCTGGAGGGGGTGCCTCCGCCTATACCGGCCCTCCCGACCCAATCGACTCTACATCATCATGCCCTCCCGGCCCAATCGACTCTACTTCATCATCCCCTCCCGGATTCCCCACCTCTACCTCCCCTGCCTCCTGCCCGCCCTGCCCCTCCCCATCAGTCTCAGGCGCTGGAAAACACACAGAAGGAGCTGCTCTATCAGAGGAATTGTTCACGGGCGAAGACGGTTCAGAGGGGGAAGATGGAACAGAGGGGGGTTGGCCTACACTGCCTGAATCAACACTGACAATCTCATCGATACTTGCACCAGAAGCCGTTACATCACGTCGTAAAAGTGTGTAGGCAACTCCTCTCCCAACAATCGGCCACCCCTCGGCTTCTACATCGTCGTCACTTTCCTCCCCTCCCTCCTCTGCGACCTCTATCGGCAAGGAAGATTGCAGTGGAGGGAGCTGTGACGGCAACACCTCCCACGTCACATCTCTCGTTTTCTGAACAGTCCCGGCCCTCGTAAGTACTCTATGACAATCACGGGGGTGGTCTTTCGAAGGACCGACATAAAACCAACTCTCACCCTTCGGTAACCGCTTCGACGGTCGCTGCCACCTGCAGGACGCCTGTTTCAAAAACGGATACGGTCTAGCAGGACGAGATTCTCCATACCGCATCTCATACGGTGACTTAGAGTCAGGGTTAGCAGAACATGCGGTGTGGTTCATTGCTTCGCAAGCCCAGTGCATATCTTCAGCCCAGAGTTTGTCAATCTTAGGTAACCGCACATGCCCAAAAATAACTTTCGCCTGAATACGAGCCGCCATCGCGGCCTCCTCAATCAATCCCAACCCACGCTCTGCAACACCATTGTATTGCGGACTATAAGCCGGAGTGAACTCTTGTTTGATCAAAAGCTCATTGCACACAGATGCGAATTCCCCCCCGAAAAACTCCTCTCCATTGTCAGATCTAACAATCTCAACCAATGATGGGATCCCATCAGCACGCACACTCGCAAGAAAACTTCGGAAAACACTGCCAGCGTCTGATTTATTTATCAGAAAATACATCCATGCACGTCTTGTGAAATCATCCTTCACAATCATGGGGTAATGTTTACCCCCTACAGACGCGACGTCCTTCCTCCCTCCCAGGTCAACATAAATTCTGCCCAACTTTTTATCTGATCTACGTTTAGTTTCATGATAAATTCCTTTCATAATAGCCTTCGACATTGAGCATCCCGTACAAGCATGCATGTCACCAACCAACTCGGTACGTAGTCGCTTTGCAGTAGTACGAAGCAATTCCTCGTGCGAATGAGCATAAATGTTGTGGAACTCGTTCACATCCATCGCGGTTTCTTGCTTGGGGTTCGAAGGAGTGAAGGCAGCCAACACCGTACCGATAGAGTCTTCTCCTAGACGATTAATGGTCCATGCAGTGATAAATGGTCCATGCAGTAATAAATAACACAGCAGCATGATACCTCAGCACCAGTCGCAGTACACACTGGAGGTTGATATATAGCAGTAAACAGAAGCTGAAGTTAACCTGGGTGATGCTGGAGAGCAGTCCCGTGATTGAGGTTAGCGAGTTGTTCATGTAGTGACGCGGTGTACTACTACTGTTACTCATTTTTCATACAACCACATGAACTCTTTGTATTTAACGAGTACAAGTAGGGTGCGCAACCTCTTCAGGAATCGCAGTACACGTCGGTCGTAATAGTGTTGATAGCAGCAGTAATAGAGTAGTACCGAACAATATATACAGCAGGTACTGTCTCTTACCCTTCGTTGTCGGTATTCCGCCGGTAGGCCTTATATAGCAGTATACCGGGGCTTACGCTTACCAGTTGCGACTGTGAATCCCGTTCGTTCCTGTCCCAGTGGTGGTTTCATAGGTGTTAGCAACGTTGTGGTACCAGGCAGGGCTTTGCCCATAAACGACCGCTTTCATTACAACAGTGTTAAATTGTACGACTTCCTTTCAAACTTTGGAAATCGACGACAGCTACGTGGCCTCACTATTTTGAACATTCACTGAACGCTAGGTATTCCCATCCGTTGTTGTCGTTTGCAGAAGCCCTGCGAAGCAGCCGCCGAGGGCCGCCAAGTCGGCGAGGACATAAACACGAAGTGCACCGGCGACATCAAGGTCGGTGACCTCCTGAAGAAGGCAGGCGACCACTTGCTCGATATACATCCCGCATTCCATTCCCACGGTGCCACGAGGGCGTTCGACATCGAGGTACGTTCTACTCTTCTTATCTTGCGTCCTATGTGTCACGAGTCGAGACATCCATGTCTCTTGCTCAAGACTAGGGGATGGCGTGCGGATATAGTCTATGAATGCGGCTCTTTTTCCAAGTACCAAGAGCAAGTACAACAATACCACAACAATTAATTACTAACAGCGAAGAAAGGAGCTCCAATAATTTGGATAGTTACGACGTCTGCTGGAGAGAAGTACGAATACTTTTTTACACATACTTATCGACGTTCTCCCGCCATGCTTCAACGTTTGTGGACAGATCCACAAGACCATCGACCAAAAACAAGAGTGCAAGGTGCTGGGTACCCCCGCTGAGGAGGAAGAGTCCAAGCAAGCCTGCATGCTCCTTCGGAAGCAATGTTGACAGCACGTTCTTTATAGAACGTTAAGTTGTGGTTTATTATACCAGCATCGTTTTTTGAGAACTATGGCTAAATGCGTGCTCTTCGTCTTTCAGGAATACAAATGTACTTCACATGTTTGCGGTGTGTGCGTTCAAGTTCCTGCTTCCAGCATGTTTTTTTTGGCACTGCGCTCCTTTACATCTTAAGTTGTAGTTTTCCTGTCTCTATCCTTGACAAGCGCGTGCCTGGTGTTTATGCACTGCGATAATTTATTATTGATGATCGACTTAGAGAGAGCTATTAATAAGTGTACAGGACCTAGGTGCTACCTGAGAGGTGGAAGGATATGCCAAGCAAGTCCTCCGACGTGCCCATCATGGACTGGGCGAATGGATGATAATAACAAACTAATAATCATAATCGTCTATATCCTGTACCGTTGTACTATATATAATATGGACCTCTTGGCATTTTGCAAGTCGCCAGTTGCGCCATTTGTGCTTCTTTTCCGCCTTTCTACTGAATGTCTATTCCTCCTTCCGCAAGCGTAGCGGGCGGCGCCCAGCCGCCCTCGAGCGAAGCCCTTGTAGACTATATGGAGAAGGTATGATTGCTATGTTCTCGTGGCGACGCCAGGGTTGGAATGTCCGTTGATCTACAGGTCGGTGGCGGTGGTAACGAAATCTAGATCTTGTTCCTGCAGCTTTGTGTCGGTGCACGTTGAAGATATTTCCCAGCAGCGAGCAGCAACAACAGCATACCAACAACAGCAGCATCAGTGTCAACTGGATGATAATGCTGTGTGCTGCTGCTGGGGGGGGGACACTTCACACACAAATGTATCAAAGCTGGTATCTGTTACCCGTGGTACCTGTGGTATCACGGTTTGACCCTTTATTAATGCTTGGCGTCTGCCCGATGAAATCGCATGATGGCACCAGAGCCATGGCTAGACTCACTCTCGCGCGTTTTTTCGTTTTTTCCAGTTTTCAAACAAATCCCAATGGGCGACTACACGACTGACTACAAGCTGGCGCCTCTACCGCCACCTACACCGATCGATAGTGTTTTGGTGTGGGATCCGAGGAAGCTCTCAATTTTTTTCTCCCGCGCTCTGCGTGCGTTGATAAGCTGACGCCCAGAAGAAAAAACGCGCTTTGCTAATACTTGTATTTTGCCGTCTCGCGTACCATACAGTGCACGCCGAGTACTGCAGTCTATATATGCCGACTATACGGCAGTGAGCTAACAGCGGCATACTGCTGTGTAAAAAATGAAAATACACTCCAGCCAAGCTGTGAGATCGAAGATTTTGTCGAAACTCATCTTTGCAAGCTGTGTGTGATACTCCGATCGCGCGTATTACGGGTTATGTGTCCTAATTAAGAATATAGGTCGGCGACCCCCCTTGCAACTACAGTGCAGCTATCAGGGTCAACAGGGTGATATTATATAGTACACCACCGCGCACCACGATAACACCAGCCGCGCGCTCGCTCTTCTCACACCAACAGCGCACGAACAAGAAGACAGCCAAAAAGCAAACAACAAACTGCATGCAGCAACAACAGCAAGCAGCAGCAAAACTCACAACAACCATCACCACCACAAAACAAAGCAAAACAAAAAAAAGCACCACGCAACACACCAAACCACCAACAAGACACGGACACCGCAGCCACGACGACACACCAACAAACAGCAGAAGAAACACAGCAACCACAAGCAACTACACCAACGCCGCCACCACCAAAACAACAGACAGCGACCTGCACCAACAACACCAACCACCAAAAACACGCGACGACAGCGACGACAACGAACGACAACAACACCCACACACACTTGGACAGAGCAGAGAACGAATTTTAAACATTCTTGTTCTCGCGCGCTTTTTGTTCCGAGCTATATGATACTCGCTCGAACATACAAGAAACGCGTCTATGTCTGCGGTTCTGCAATTGTGTGCAGGTATAAAACGATTCTTTCAATACATTATTTAAAAAAGATTTTTACGCTTTTATTATAATTATCGCCGGATCATTTGAAACAGGATCTTTTTTACGCTCTACCCACGTTGAAAACAGCGACCAACCAACCAACCTAAAAAATAACAATTCCGTATACAAGTATCTATTTTTTTAATGCTATCTGTATGTGTGCCCATGATACGAGTATCGCAGTTTGCAGCAGCCGTGTGTGACAAAAAACAACAGCCAAACCCCAACCGCGCCCCCCCACCCCCCACAACTGCAGCTGCACCGCTGTAGTATAGCACAGCAATTCCCAACAACTCTGCTTCATTCAGCAAGCAGCAGTAACCAACCCTGTAGCCCCCTACCCTGCGGGAGGCCAAAAATCTAGCTGTGCGGCACCAGCTCCAGCTAGCTCACCACCATGAAGTCAGCAAGCAGCCTGGTTACCATTGCGGCAGTGGTTGGGTTAGCGGCTAGCGCCGATCCCACTGATGGTGGTAGCAGCGGGGCGGGAGTACTAAGGATGGATAAGATTGGCGGGTACACCGATGACGCGGACGCGGGATTTGACTTCGAGATCACCGCGGCGAAGGCCTCTGCCAAGGTAAGACGATGACGATGATGACGATGATTGATGACGAGGCGATGATGATCACGACGATTTCGTCTATACCCTATCTGTCTTCCTGCCCGTCTATCTGTGTCTACCTGTCTGCCTAATACTCGTACATAGCTGTTTGTCTTATCCATCTGTCTTGTCTATATTATCCACGTGCTATTTTCTATTTTCGCTGTCTATGACGGACCGTACCTTTTTGAGATTCGGGCAGTTTCGGTTGTATGTTGCTCGAGCCCCGCACCAAGTGTAGTAATAGTGCGTTAGGGAACCGCCGGGTGACAGGACCGCCAGAGTGTTTTTGGGCCGCGGGACCGCCGAGCGAGGGGATCGCCAAGGGGTTTTGGGCAGCGGGACTACCGGTGGAGGGGGGCGCCAATGGGTTTTGGGCAGCGGAACCGCCAAGTGAGGGAGGGGGGCACAACGGGGATTTCGGCAGCGGGACCGGTTGAATGGGCCGCCAACATCATGATTGGCCGGCGGGAACACCGACTGATGATGAAGACGGCATGACAAGCCCTCGCCATAGTAAAAGCTGACTGGATATGATGATGATGTGGCCTACGCAACCCCGCCACCATCGACGTATCTTTCCACATCTATCTGTATCTCAGTCCATCTGCTGTATCTTATCTGTATCTATAGACTAGTCTAGTCTTTAGTCTATGTGGAGCGCGCGCGCTTTTTATTATAGATCTGAGGAGGCAGGGGGGAGGACTGCTGCTTGCTTGTGCTGCTGCCTCTTATTTTGCTGCTCCTTCACTCCTTTGCTGTTTGCTGCTGCTAGATCTAGACCACACGTCGAGCTGACGACGATTTCATTGCCTCCAAAAAGCTCCCTGCCCCCAACGTCACCATTAGTCTAATCTATCTGGCTGTCTATCTAGCTGTTGGCCTTTTTCTGTAGGCGGCACCTCATTGAGATAGATGCAGGCTCCGGGGGGGTGGACGTCTCCTGCTGCTCCTTGCTGCTGTTGCATACACAATCGCGTTCCACATTTGCCGCAAAAAGCCATACTGATAGTATACAGTGATGACGATCTGGTAGGGTCATCTCGCCGCCACCACCTACCGCCATACCTACGTAGACCATCTGTCTATATTATTCTGTGTGCCATGTCGTTGAGAGTTATGCTGCCTGGGTGGGTCTGTGGGACGCGTAGCTGCGTAGCTGCTGCTGCTGTTGTCTATTGTTGCTGTGGCCGTGGTGATCGTCGCTCCGCCCAGTTGCAGCAGCAGCGAACGGCATTTTTTCTTGTCTGCAGCAGCTACGATGGCAATACACAGTAAAAACAACCCCCAAAATCAAAACAACATGCAACACCCTCTCCCTGCATCTAACCGCCCATAACAGCACGGCAACCGCACCGATTGGGCTGCGGCCGCCGGTACAGCGCATAACGTCCCCGCCCGCACGCATGTATGTGTCACCTCTCTCTCTCTCCCGCTGCTCGCGCGGTCCCGAGGAGAACTCTCTCTGGGCTCTTCTACAGCATGCTGCAGTAGTAGTATACTTTTTTCAAGAACAGATGCCGGTCCTTCCCGTAAAAAAATTGTGTCTACATCATGGACCACCCACTTTGTTCGAAAAAATAAAACCGTTTTATATATACATTAATAATAACAACGGTTTTTACACTATGGTTACCTTGGTGCACACCAGGGTATTTTTTCTGCGGGAGGATCGAGGGATCGGTATTTTTCAGGCGGTTTATTTTCTTCTCCATCGTTTCGGCTGATGAGTCGACAGAGAAAACGTTTGTCGTGTGGTTCCAGGTCTGTATCCTATATCTATCGTTGACGGCCGTGCGATGAATTGCCAACGCTCTTGCTATCGTATTCGCATACTTGAAGCCACCCGCGTGCGCCCGTTGCTAGTGGCGGAGGGAGCAGCAGCAGCAGCAACAGCAGTGAATGGAAAGACGCTGTTGGGGTGTATCTGTTTGTCCGCCGTGTTGTCTTTTTTATTACTCTAGTATCAACACGATACTACAGCAGTCGTCATGTAACGTGCGGGTCAACTATCTATCTTGATGCTGCTTGCTGCTGAACGTGGTGTGATACGATATTTTTCCGCTCATCGTACTCTCACGTTTTTCATTTTATCAAAAAATACCGTGGCGTCGTGCGTCGTGGTAGCAGTCGACGTCTCAATAACACTGAACATGGATATTTAAAACATTCGGCCTCAATATTCATTTCGCGTGACCGGCTCTACCGCTCGCCACCCGGCCCCCAGCGACCGCATGCCCGTGCCACGCCCGCACGTTTTTTCGTTTGTTGGTATGACAGTGTACCTTGGACCTCCGTGGGAGGGGGTGGGCGGGAGGTGTTATCTTAGTTTGGGTAAGCTATCGGTTAACCTTTTGCAAGTGGTCAAACGGACTAATACTCCACTAGACTAATACCTTAACAAATGGCGTCGTCGACAGACCATGGGTTTTTGGGTCGTGGGTTCGATCCCCACCATCCACAACAATAAACTTTTCAGATTTTCTTCATGTCGAACTTGAAAAATACTCTCCCTGGGTATCCCCAGGAAATGAAACCGCTTGGATATTGACAGGTCCGCCGTATATCCGGCGGACCTGCTATCCCGCCGTTTCAGGGGGGGAGAGTGTTATAAGGCTTAGTTTGGGTAAGCTATCGGTTAACCTTTTGCAAGTGGTCAAACGGACTAATACCCCACTAATACCTTAACAGAGGGGTGTCATTGATAGTGCATAATGGGTTGCCCGCCGCCCTTCTTGGCTTATCGTGCGCGGGTGGTTGGAAGACGAACGATATACATAGATAGCTAGAAAGACGACGACCAGGTATGCCTGTTACCCTCGTATGTATTCGTCTCGATGTGGCCAACACCAAGTATGCCTGGCTACTACTGTCACAATGACATTGCCACGATTGTCTCGTTTGCTATCCGACAAATCAACGTTTACCTTGATAAACCCAATACACTGGCGACAACGGGAAAACTTACAAAACCATGTATGGTACGACAGGGCGAAGATAAGTCAAACTTCTGCGAAACGAACTATGGAAGCCTATTAATATCATACTAGTGGTACTCCCGAAATATGCCAGTTGCCGGCCGGTATGGCTGACAAAAACAAATTGGTGCTGTATCCTCTGTATTAAGTACTAAATACAAGAACAAAATAATAACAGGGCAGTACGACAATGCCGCCGTACGTACGGTAGTAAAGGTATCATCCTCTCTCTGTAGATTATGTAAGTTTTGCAAAACAAAAATGATAACACGGCGGCAGTAGTACGTACGGTAGTAAAGGACAAAGGAGTGCAGCAGTGGGGACGGTGGTACTCCCAAGCACCAGTGGGAGGCCGGTATTGTAGAAACAAAAAAAAGGGTTCATCTCCCACAGGACGCAAAAAGACTCCAACGTACAGAACGGCCCACCCACCCACCACGGACGACGCAGTGCACCCTCCACCCACCCACCGACCAAACCTTTACTACATACAGCAGATCAGCAGTGAAGCAGTACGTACATCAGAACAGCCGTGCAGGAGTACGTACAGCAGTATACACCTGGTACGCGGGGCGCAGTTAGTTGGTTGATTCTTATAAACAGAAAAAAAAAGCAAAAAAAAGACTCCCACGTACAGAACAGCCCACCCACCCACCACGGACGACGCAGTGCACCCTCCACCCACCCACCGACCAAACCTTTACTACATACAGCAGAACAGCAGTGCAGCAGTTCGTACATCAGAACAGCGGTGCAGCAGTACGTACAGCACAGCAGAACAGCAGTGCAGCAGTACGTACAGCAGTACACCTGGTACGCGCGGCGCAGTTAGTTGGTTGGTTCTTGAGGACCTTGTATGAAACAGGAAACAGACGGGGGGAAATTCCTTTTTTGACGATACTCGGCTATCTCGGGCAGCGGGCGGGCCGCCGTCCACCACCCACCCACCACCCACCACCCACCATGCACCCACGAACCTACCCAGTACAGCAGTACAGCAATGCAACAGTAGTACGTAGAGCAATACACCTGACAGGCGAGCAGCAGCCGATTGTTGGTTACAATGCTCTCGGGTTGGGCGGGATTCGCCATTGTAAGGCCAAGCGAAAAGCGCTCGCGTTGCCGATTCTGCGCACGGCGAGCGGCGACGGCTGGACGCTGTTGTGGTTGGTCCTGGTGTTGTTGTGCTTGCTGTTGACGCAGGCGCGCTTGTGGTCTCGTGTCCATGGCTTTGTCCAAGGCTCAAGTGGCCAAAAAGCAATTCGAAAGTTCAATATAGTTGGAGTTCGATAAAAAAATAGCAGGCAGCGACGAAGAAAAAGCGGAGGGGGGCAAGCGAGCCGTCCCCGGGAGGGCGATTTCCACGCTCCCCCCTCGCCGAGGTGGGGCACCGACGCCCGTTCCACCGGCATGTCGTAGTGCTGCTGTGCGGATGGGACGTGGCAGCACCGCGAGGCCGCCTGAGGCCGAGTGGAGCTCGGGAGTCGCCGCTTTTTTGGGGGGGGTGTTTTAACCAAGATATTTCAAAGATAAAAAAAACGTCACGACCACCTTAGCGTATTATATAATAAGGATATTGTATCGTGGTTGAGTGTACCTCCGGTGATGCTCAGCTCACACCTCGTTCTTCACTCACGCTCGTGGCCAGCGCGCTTTATTAATATCTCCGACCGTCGCATCTTAGTGCTCCGCCCATGTTCAAGAAAATGAAACCCAACGAAATCAAACAAGGAAGCCACGAGCACGCTTACTTTTTCGTTGATTTCAGCTTGCGTGATTTTATAAAAAGTATTTCAAGGACGTCAGCCGTGAGTTCGACGAATTTCAGGTCAATACTCATCTTTGCAAGCTGCGTTGTTGGTACTTATAATATACTACTCCACATGGGTGAGTTTTTATTGGGAGGGGTCCGATTTTTTGTCCACTCACTGTAATGGTAAGTAAGTGTTGGTATTTATGCTTTATTTAGGTGGGGAATTTTGAGCTAGATCAAACATCACATCTATTTTATAAATTTATTACTGTATTTTTATTACGTGGATTTACCCACCAGCCTCGACCCACTCTTCTTCCTGTTGTCCTTTGTGGTACCAACCCGACAATGTATAAACTCGGTATGAAAAACGACAAATGTATGCTCGATATGGAATTGAGGCCATGCATGCGGAACTGCTGTCATAAACTCGTGACTCGTTGATGATCGTACCTGCGTATCCCCATGCATATAGATCGAAGGATTGAAACATCCATTGGTTGAACCGGAGATGCTCATTAAATATTCCCCCCTAAGATCTCGGAGTTCCGCACATTTTTCGAGCTTTATTCATGTCGAGAGTATCTTTATTGTGGGACTTGTATACGATTGTTTCAGCTGTCGCTAGGAACTCGCGCAGCGGAGCGGAACCTTGTAACCTTCGTCCAGTTCTGTGCGCTGGTTGACTCGAAGAATTTGGAGAATCGAAGAAAACCCCGAAAGCTTTTTCAAACAAGTACAGTTACATTGTTCGTTAGCCATGGCTTCGCTTCCACGTTTCGTTGACTTGCTCCATCCGCTTGGGGCTGCCAGCTCCTTCCTTGTCCCCCTTGCTCCCCCGACGTAGTCCCCTGGCGATCCTCGGTTGGAGTTTTATCTCAGACACCCCCTCGACATAGCTTGTACCTATTTGGTAATAACCCCGACTACCTGCAACAGAAGGTGCTCCTTGCAGATTGTGTGATACCTGTTACAATGTACTCCTATAGAACCCTTGTTTCGACCGGTAGTTTATCCTTGTCATCATTGCTGCACATGTTTGGACGGCAAACATGACCACCATTGATACCTTCGTTCCTACGTGTCTGCCTCCCCCCTCCCTCCCCCCCCCCTCCCCCCCCCCACCCGCTCGACTCGACTCTCTCTCGCTCTCGTATAATGATGCAGCTCCCGTTCATTACCCCCCCCCAGCACAATTCGACCATTTTGCCCTCTCATTGCTCGACGGTAGCCCCCCCTCCCCGCGCGCTCAATTCGAACCTCTCGCTCTCGCATAATGACTCAGCCCCCCTCCCCCGCCTACCCACCCACCCACCCACCCACCCACTCACCCACCCCTCACCTCTCGCCCTCCCACTGTCCCTCAGCTCCTGTTCGTGACCGCAGCGCAAGGGCTGGCCATCTTCCGATGGGACGATGCCGGCGCCCTTACATGGGTGGCATCCACTATGGCCGACCTCCCAGCGGGCAACGCACCCACCTCGGTAGCCTACTCCGAAGAGCACGACACGCTGGCAGTCAGCGTTGCCCCCGAGGATCTCCTCGAGGAGGGTACTTTGTACGTTATCCCTGACATCGAAAAGTGGGAACAGTGAGTTATTGCAGCAGAACAATAAACGGGGTTGTAAGAAAGGCAGGCTGACACTTTCCAGGAAAAAATTAACGAGACAAAGACAGGGCAGCAAGCAAAAAAAGACAGGCTTGTGTTAAGGAATTAGTGTGGTATTAGTCCGTTTGACCACAGGCAAAAGGTTAACCAATAGCTTACCCAAACTAAGCCTTATAACACTCTCCCCCCCTGAAACGGCGGGATACCAGGTCGGCCGGATATAAGGTCAGACCTGTCAATATCCAAGCGGTTTCATTTCCTGGGGATACCGGGGAGAGTATTTTTCAAGTTCGACATGGGGAAAGTCTGAAAACAATTATTGTTATGGATGGTGGGATTCGAACCCACGACCCCGAAACCCATGGTCCCCCCGCGACGCCATTTTTTGATGAATTAGTCGGGGTATTAGCCCGTTTGACCACTTGAAAAAGGTTAACCAATAGCTTACCCAAACTAAGCCTTATAACACTTGGCATTGTTTTGAAGGGATTTACAATATGCGGGATCCAGGAGCAGTTGTACTGAAGTCAACATATTGTAAAACGCACCCTCTCCCAATGAAGAAATCCGGTATTCATGTTTCTTTTTACGATACTGCTGTGTACGTCACCCCTTCCATCGAAGCCATGGGAGCGAGAGGATATAGACCCTACCTCGTACACATTAAGTTATTACCTGCAAAGACAGATTCTAAACTCTGATGACGCCAAGAAACAAGGGGCTCGTTTTAAGCCTCGCGTGCGTGCCTGATTTTTCATAACTAGTGCATGTCCCGCCGTACGGCCCGAACTCCCATAAAAACACCACTTGAAAAAAAAAAAATAGGACCGCACGCACATCAACGCTCAATGACAGCAAGCCAACTAAGGTGGCTTGGGTGGGGTTGTTACGTTGGGTTGGATTGGGCTGGGTTTGGACTTTCCTGCTTCTCACCAACACACACGCGGTTGACGACAGCAGTTATTGATATCCTCCAGCGCGATTTCGTAGCGAGAGCTACACGATTGGTAGTACCTTTTATCGATCACCGCTTTTACTTTCCAGCTCAACTCGTCGTAGGGGCGTTGGACACCCTCAGCAGCCTTTTCGGACGCGCCCATCCGCGATTAAAGCTGTTTACCGTTACTTTAGTTTCTACATCGTACGCATACAGCAGCATACTGTCGTTGCTGTATGTCGTATACTTCGTGCACGTACACTGTACGACGAGTTCGAGTGGGAATGCTGAACCCTCTATGATACGCGACAAACACCAAGGCGTGTGACCACGGCTTGTCCAGAAAGTCGCCGGAGTGTAGAAGGGTACCATGCGAACACCTGTACCTTGTAGACTTTGTAGCTGAAAATTAAAACAAAACCAATGGCGCCTTCGTATGTAAGATGACATGACACAGACAGCAAATGTGTCAGGAGACGGCATGGTTACCCGTTGACCGACGGCGTTTTTTCAATAGTTTATCTTGACTGACGCCAAACTACTAAGTTTTAGTATGGACGGTCGGTTTTGCACCCTTGGTTGACCGTCTTCTGACATCTTTGACAGACAGGTCCAACTATTTCGACCGATGCCCGGCGGCGGCCAAGTGCTGTTGGAATAATAAGAAGTAACCTTATTTGATGGGGGGCGTGCGAACGTGTTGCGGTTTTGTGACTCGTGCCACCACCACCATCGTCGCCACCAGCATCACCACCATCAGCCGACACCACTACCACTACCGCCACCACCGCCACCGCCAACCCACCGTTGCCCTCCGCCTCACGCCTGTTCTATCTTGGTCTTGTTCTTGTTCTTGTTTTTGTAATTGCCGTCTTGTTCTTAATCTCGTTCTTGGTCTTGGCCTTGTTCTTAATCCCGTTCTTGTTCTTGTTCTTCTTAACCTCGTTCTTTGATCGCGTTCTTGATCTCGTTATTGTTATTGTTCTTGACCTCGTTATTGTTCTTGTTCTTGAAGATATTTTTTTCTTATTTTGTTCTTGGCATTTAGGTGCGATTTCTGCGACACGGACGCAGATGTCCTGGATACTGGCTTCCACCCCGACATGGTGACATTCACGCCCGACGGAATGCACATCATTGTCGCCAACGAGGGCGAGCCGGTGAGATACAAACAACAGCCTTAACTACGACTGCGAACTGACTGGATTTCACAGCTATTAATGGTTACCATTGCCCTTTTTTGAGGGCCCATATAAGGCGACAAACCAGCTGTGTGTGATATTATAAATCTGGTGTGGAGCGTCTACCATAGCCCCCGGACAGTTCATGCTACCCCCGAGTATCGTAAAACTCCTTGTTACACGCGTGTCATACAACCCTTTGCATTTCAAGCTCGACTTACCAGCAGCACCCCCTCAACCCAGCAGCCCGCGTTGTTTTCGTATAGTTCATGCGGCTACCGTCATTTTCCCCGATAAAATCGCATAGAGTGTGGTAGTTCGTTGTCACAGATAAAAAAGCCAACTACGGTACTGTAGTGGGGGTCCCCCAATAAGGCAGTATCCCCATATAAGGCGTTCAATATGGCTTGGCGTGACCGGGGCATTGCACTCAGAACGGAATGAATAAGGCGGCGAACCCCGACAAGGCGGTCATATTGCTCTTGGCACACCACCGCATTACTGGGGGACCCACAGCGTAACTGGCACGTGCTACGATACGGGTAGAACTTTTTCGGCTCTTCTTTTCTGAAGGACGGGGCTCCTTAACCCAAAATCGCCGGAATGTCAAACCTTGTTTACGTAGCAACATGATTTTTTTTTTTGCTGTGTAACGACCAACCAACTAACGACCAACCCAACCACCAACCGAATAACGACCAACCGACTACCATCAACGACCAACCCACCATAACGACCAACCGACCTAACCGATACAGCCGTGTAGCCAAACAAGCCGACGGCGAGATCATGGGGCGGGGACCAGGCCGGATTTTTCGTGTCAATTTGCACCTACTCCTCCGACCCGTCCCTCAACTACGGCTGTAATGGCCAACCAACCCAACCACCCAATGTCCAACCAACTGCTGTGACAACCAACCGACTATCATATCTACCAACCGATCAACCAACTGACCTGGCCTGTGACTCTCATGCCCTCTGCAAACAGGCCGATTACGAAACTGAGGGCGGGGATCCGGCCGGATCCGTGTCGATCTACACCTACTCATCCGACCCGTCCCTCAGCTACGATTGGGAATTCTCGGACCCTTGCTTCGCGGACTTTACTTCGTTCGACGATCAAATCGACGATCTGAAGAGCAGCGGCGTGCGCATTAGCGGAGTCGAAACCACGACCGTCTCGCAGGTATTATGAGGCACCTTTTATGTTTTTCATTACGGCTGAAGCGAGTTTTCTAATAATAACGATTTGCGCCGAAAACAAATTATAATCAACGATTGGCCCAAAAAAAAAAGGGGTCGGGTTGGGTTGCGTTGGAATCTTTCGGTTCTTAAACATTGCGCGGGGGGCGCATTTGGTATTATTGTAGATGCGGAGTGCGTGTGATAGGACGGACACACGGCTTGTAGTATTAAGTAGACGATGCGTACACGTCTCGAGTTGTAATAATTGTAGAAATATAAGTACACGTATAAATATGTTGGCGCTTGCACGAGAGCAGCCACAGTATCCGATTTAGACAAGGTTTTGAGCCGTCTTCGAGATAACTCGATCTGAGGTCCATCGCTCGGTGCGCTGTTTCCTGGACGTGCCTCCCCTTGCTCACCCCTCCCGACTCTGCGGGGGGCGGCCTCGGTCGTTCTCGCTTCGTGTCGTGACAGGCCCTGCAAAACCGTGTTTTTTGCCGATTTTTTGTTGCGAAACGTGAAGTGCGTAGTCGTAAGTATAAGAACACAAAGTGTTGTCCACAAAGTAATCGTACAACAGCAGGTTGAAGGGTAGCCAGAACGATTGTTAATCGTTGGCCGCGTGTTCGAGTCTCGGTGAATCGTCTTTTTTTTCAATTTTATTTCCTCGTTTTCTTCTTTTTGGGTTCGAGCCTCGGTGTGTACATTGTCCGATCCTTCTTTTACTTGCATTTCCCCCCCCTCTTTTTCTCGTTCATTTTGTATAGGCTCAAAGCCAAGTGAAACATATATTGTTGTTTATGCATATTATGCTGGAAATGCTGCTTGTTGTTTACGATCTGTCGCAGCTGCTGATCCTTCTGTTGTTGATATGTTGAAATTACACATACGTAAGAACTGAGCGGGGGCTGCTGCTGCTGCTGTTCGTCATTTTGTGCCGGGTGACGCAATTCGATGCTGTCGTTTAATGCACCTGATTCCAGTGTTTCTTTCGCTGTATTCAAACACGATTTATTTTAATGCACCCCTTGGCAGCGCCGTCACACGTACAGCCTCGATTTACGTACATTATGATTCTATACTATTAATAATAACAGATGTCATGCATCCTCGAAAAGTACGGGCATGCGCGGAGACAAGACGGGCGGCAGCCCGCCGCGGCGAAGACCGGTGCAATATATACAAACCAGCTGACAATAGTCAATACAAGATATAAAAAACGTCAGCGTGCACTTTTAGTGCGGGGTAACACATGGGCCGGCCCACGGAGATGGCGGGCCGGCCCATATAGAGCCCGTGTAGGCCTCGCTGCGAATGTCATGGGCCTGGCCGGGCCGACACATTTGAAAAATTGATGGGCCGGGCCGGGCCGGGTCGGGCCGATATAATTTGGAATTCGATGGGCCGGGCCGGGTCGCGGCCCTCCTGCTTCTGAAAAATTGATGGGCTGGGCTGGGCCACGGCCCATCCTCTAAAGATTTGATGGGCCGGGCCGGGCTGAGGCCCATCAAAAACTCAAAACTTGGTGGGCCGGGCCAGGGCGCGGCCCGCTGAATTACAAAAAAGATGCGCCGGCCCGCCGGCGTCGGTCCATGACATACCCTGGTTAAAATGAGGTAGACTTTTAACCGTGACCGAGACCCTGAGAAATTTCTAACCAAAAGATTAAGGTTGTACAATATAGGTTTACCAACCATTTTATTGAACGTGGACCTAGTCATGAACACTATTGATGGCGGGACTCCCCGCTTTTCCTCGTTTGGTGCATCATTTTTTATATACCGAAAATACTGTTGAGAGAATTAACGTTTCTCTCTCCTCGCCCTCCGCATGCCCCGCTGCCCTCCGCGCGTGCGTGCGTGCAATTCGTTTTGGTGACGCACAACTGGCCAGGATATCGAACCCGAATACATCGCCGTGTCGAGCGACAGCCAGTGGGCCTATGTTACCCTTCAGGTGAGGAGCGGTGTAATTGTGATTGGTGTACTTATGATTGGTGATACAATACCTCCCCCCAACAAAATTATCATTTTTTTTTTAATGAGATGGACAAGGCCATGCACGTGCGGCCAAACTATTATGCAGCTCACAAAGCTGAGTATCGACTACTCAAGCGGTCGACTTCACAGCTGACGTAGGTGTTTTAGTTGAGATTATTTCTATTTTGTAAAATGAATCGTACGGCATGTCGGTAATGGACGCCCCAAAAGAAACGCGCCGCATGTCGCTGGCGGACGTCTCCTTTGAAAGCATGGTTGATCGACTGAACAAAAGACAACGTCACGATCTGGCCCTTGCATTCCCGTCCCCCCCCCTTCTCCCCCATCCCCTCTCGTCCCTTCCCTCTTCCCCCGCCCCTTGCCCCTACTTCCCCCCACCCCCCTACCCCACGCGCGTTTTTTCTCCTCACCTCTCGTGTTTGGTACTGTTTGCGACAGGAAAACAACGCTATCGCCAAGGTGGACATCAAGGCGTGCAAGGTGGATGGCATCCTCCCGCTTGGCTACAAGGCAAGCGTCACATATGTTATTAACTCTTCCACTTGAAAGATTTTAGGGGTTTCCCCTGCGGGATGTGCTTGTTTTTGTTCTGCCGTTTTCTTGCGCGTAGTTCCAAATTATACGTTTAAATGCCTTTTTCTATCGTTTTTTTTGTTTTCCTATTTTTCTGTTTTCTGTGTTTCTTCTTGCAGGACTGGGCCGGTGATGGGCTGACATTCGACGCTTCCGACGAAGACGATGATGTTAACCTCCAATCGTGGTCTATCTTCGGGATGTACCAACCCGATGGCATCGCCACCTTCGACGTCGGAGGAGAAACATGTGAGCGGACAGATCACGATCTAGATCATCTGTGAAAAAAGCCTACACCTGTCGCTATGATGTGTTCTACAAATGGGGCATATCATGATCTACGATCTATACCATACAGATTGTATGTCTGTCTTTATTATGTGTTTTCCACATGGGACGTATCATGATCTACGATCTAGATTATCTATGAATAGATCATGTATCTGCCGTTACGATGTGCCGTTCACATGGGACGGATGACGATATAGATCATCTATGAATATATCATATATATTCGATCTCACAGCTGGAGTGTATTTTAATTTTTATAATATATCTGTCGTTATATCTGTCGTCATAATGTGTTCTACACATTTGACATATCATGATCTACGATCTAGATCAAATATATGAAATGTCTGTCGTTACCATGTACATTGTGTTGTACTCATGGGACAGGTCGCGATCAAGGTCATCTATGAATGTATCCTGTATATGTCGTTATGATGTGCTGTGCGGGATCTGTGTGGTGCAGATCTAACCCAGGTAAGGTATGTGCTAGACCATTCAGATCATCACATTCCCGATGGTATCGCCACCTTTGACGTTGGAGGGAAAGCCGAGTTTCGTTTGTAGAAGACACATCACCCCTTATTCGACATTGTGGTTGGGGATCAGTCACTTCTGTATACGATGCGAACATAACTAACCCTAGCCCTCTCCCCACCCCAACCTCCATCCTCAACCCCACCCCCACTCCCGCCACTGTCAACCCCAACCCTACCCTACCTTCACTTGCACCCCCATCCAACCCCCACTCCACCCCACCCCCACCCCCAACCTTGCCCTCGTGTAGATTTCATTTTGGATTTTGTTGCAGTTGCTGCTGCTAGATACTCAGGCGAGATAGGGTCTGAATCCACGCTCACCTTAGCCCTTTTATGAAACAGGCGATGTTGATGTTGTTGTTGTTGCTAATGAGTGGTATGGATGAACGTGAGGTGAGGGATTACGAAGACGGCTGAAGGTCGGAAGGGAATTCCAACCTCCACGCCCAACCCCGAGCCCCACCCCCACCACCGCCAACCCTAACCCCAGTCTAACCCCAACTACCACCACTAACCCCAACCACCACCCTCACCCCAACCCCTCGTATTCACAGACTTCGTGGTTGCTAACGAGGGGGATGACCGTGAGGTTGGGGAATACGAAGACGGCTCAAGGTTGGAAGGAATGGTAGAAGAGCTCTTGGAGGTTGACGATGTGCCATCTCCTTTTACCGACCCCGAACTTGGCAGGCTTATGGTAAGTCTGTTCGTCGGTGTGTTGGTCGAATGCTTGGTCTACTGGTCGGTCGGTCGATGTTAGAAGTACTGCTCTGGACGGGTATGTAAGGATCGTTTGGTGGTCATATGTATATCACGGTCTACTGGTCGTTCTCGAGCGGTCGGTCTATTGGTCGGTCAATCGATCGACCTATTGGTCGAACGGTGGTGACTGTTAGCTCTGTAGTTATGGCGTAACTCTTAGCAATGGGTTTGTTGGTGGGTCCGTTGGTCGGTCCCACCCACCCACCCACCCACCCACCCACGCACTCACCCACCATCACCACCATCACTCGCCCACCCATGTGCTGTCGAGTACCTAATCTCAACCTAAACCCAACCCAACCCAACCCAAACCAAACCCAACCCAACTCCCTCGCTCGCTGTTCGAGGTGTCGAACGTGTTCCCCTTCGAAGGCGAAGACGGCGCCAACAGCAAATTCTACGCTTTTGGTGGCAGGTGAGTGAACGTTTTTAACTGGAGAGCCCGGCTTAAGAGCACTCCAGATAAGAGTGTTCGGGACTTTACTGATGTATTTTTCTCACTACTGTGGATGATTTAATGTAAGTATTGGAATCGGTGAGGCCTCCTGCGCCGGGCAGGAGGTCTCGTCTGGTACTTTCCCCCGCGCCGAGTGGACTAGCGCACCCCACACTCTGCGCGGAGTTAGTACCTGTAAATGATCTGGGTAAACAAGCATAAAAATACTCTTGTATTATGTCTCACTGCCGTGGATCATTTAATGTAACTATTGGATTGGATGAGGCCTCCTGCACCGGCTTGTGGTCCCGCCCATGCTTCGTTGCGCCTCTTTCTTTTCATTGCATCTGTAGTAGACCACTGGTCAGGGGCAGAGTTTACTCACCCGAACTTCCTTAACCTTGTCTCCTTCCTTTCCTGCGCACGCTGCAAAATCCTCTTCGAACTCTGGCGACAGTGGTAGCTCGCTAGCTTCTGCGTATCTCTGACCACGTTTCCGCTTGCTGCCTGGCGCTTGTCCACTAGAGGTAGCCACTTCGGAACTTTACACTTTACCCTTTCATTCATGCGAATAACAACAACAACAACAACAACAACACAATGATTGCTGCTATAGCCTGCCAGCCACGCTAGCGCCTTATGCTCGGTCAGTCCTTCTGCATCTGCTCCAACGAGCGCTCTTCCTTCTGCACAATGCTTGCTCTTTTCGGTAATCCCCATCATACAAGGGGGTAGATCACACTTTTGAGACTTTTAAAACATGAAAATTATCTCTACAAACAACACATACTCTGTGATATCGTAAACTTCTATAACATTCAATAATTTCGCATGTCAGGCACGTCACCGATCCCCACGGAATGATGTAGATATTTCAGGTAAAATCTGTATGGTCTAGCTCATGTTGCCGGATGGGATCCGTAAGATCTGCATGATCTGTCTGGTCTAGCAAACGTTTCCAGGGTTGGATCTGTGCTTTCCATAGGCAGATCCTGCGTAACATCATCTATCTATAGGATCTATACTATCTATATAATCTATATGAGCTATATGATATTGATTATCTAGATTATCTAGATTGTCTACATTATCTAGATCGTGATCTGTCAGAGCTTTGAATCATTTTTTTCAAACTTGGGTGCTCTTCTAAGCGTAACTATTGCTGCTGGAAACAACAACCTCTATTGAATAGTTCGTTCCGAGCAGTTTGCCGGCGTCCCCGGCAGAGTATTCTTCATAGGTGAAGATCGTCCATGCTAAAGTCGCTGGCGTTGGTGTAGAACCCCCTAGTGCATACTCGTGCTCTCGTGTGTAGGGAGCTTCGTTTTTGCGTAAAACATGAAGAGCGGAAAGGGCGGGAAGCCCGAGTTAGCAAAATTCGATGAACATCGATGGGTAGTGGGAATGCTGAACCCTATGCGCGATAAAAATGGACGCACGTACCGCGGGGTGGGGAGGGGGGCGACGAAGGCAATGCTGTCACCACGGCTGATCCAGAAAGCCGGTGAGGGCAAAACCTCTTACGAGTTGAGCTGGAAAGTGAACTTAATTATAGCTAACATGAAAGTATGTATAAATATGTTGGCCCTGTCATCTCAGCGATCAAGAGGCCCAATTGTGACCAGGTTTTGAGCCGTCTTCGAAATAGCTCGAGCTGAGGTTCACCTCTCGGTGCGCTTCTTCCTGGACGTGCCTCACCTTGCTCACCCCTCCCGACACTGCCGGGGGTGGCCTCGGCCGTTTTCGCTTCGTGTCGTGACGGCCCTGCAAAATCGTGTTTTTTGCCCTTTTTCTGTTGCGAAGATGTAAAGTGCGTACTCGTACGTATAAGAAGACACAAATTCGGCGCCGAGTAGTGATCGTACAACAGTAGCTTGAGGGGTGGCTCCGAACGATTTGTCAATCGAAAGCCACGAGTCGAATCTCGGTGAATTGACTTTTTCAGCTTAGTTTCTTGGTTTCTTGCCTTGGGTTCGAGCCTCGGTGTGTACATTATACGCTACTCATGTATTTATTTATTTTTTTCCTCTTTTTTTTGTTCATGAGAGATCAAATATTATTTTTTACGCGCATTTTACTGGAAGTACTACTTGCTGTTGTTGAACTGCCGCAACTGCTGCTCCTGCTGTTGTTGAAAGTGCGCATGCATTTACAAATAGGAGTTCTGCGGGGGCTGCTGCTGTTGTTCGTCATCGTGTGCTGGGTGACGCAACTTGTTGCTGTGGTTGATTGCACCTGATGCTAGCGTTCCATTTCTCCCTTTAGCTCAACACGATTTACTTTTAATGCTCCCCTTGGCAGTGCTGTCGCATGTACAGCCTCGATTTACCTACAATCCTATACTCAAAATACATGCCATGAATCCTCGAAAATGACGGGCATGCGCGGAGCCAAGGCGGGCGACAGCCCGTCGCGGTGAAACCCCCCTGGTATACATGTATAGGTTATAAAATCTGTAGGGAGACTCCCACTGCACTGGAAGATAATCCCAGGACAATTCCAAGTATTTTTACTCGAAATACGTGGATGGCGTTTTTTAAACGGGTCATTAAATAAAACGGTCGAATTGGCGTGCCCTGCCTTTACAAAAGGCTGTCAATTTCCCTCGGCAGGGGTATAAAGCAATGTGGAGTTTAACAGCGCTTGTTTCGTTTTTTTGACGGGCATCCATCCACCCACCACTGCTGTAGCCCTTTTAGTGCTGCACTCCCGACATTGGGAAGAGACGCTTGCAATTTGACAAGTATACATCAAGAGCGGTCGAATTGGCGTGCCCTGCCTTCACAAGAGGCTGTATATTTCCCTCGGCAGGGGTATAAAGCAGTGTAGAGTTTAACAGCGCTTGTTTCGTTTTTTTGACGGGCATCCATCCACCCACCACTACTGTGTAGCCCTTTTAGTGCTGCACTCCCGACATTGGGAAGAGACGCTTGCAATTTGAAAAGTATAGACCCTAATTGTTGGAACAGGGCTACTTTTAGTTAGTTTCTTTTTATTTATATTAATAATTGCTGAGATTTTTCGTTCTTGACCCGTGTGAGATGTGCATGCCGCCCCTTTGTGCACTACTTGATAGGTCTATCTCGATCTTCGACTCGAACGCAAACATGATGTGGGAGAGCGGAGACTTCATGGAGACCTACATGGCCGACGAGGCCAACGGCTACCTCGACTTCTTCAACAGTCAAGGGAGTAAGTGCAGGGAACATGATAACAAGAAATATGGTAAATGAGAAACGGCAGGCCGATAGTTACAGGACAACAAGAAATCCTTGCACCATTTATTGTGCTCAATTTCGTGGTAGAACGAACCGTCTCCCAAACGAGAAAGCCAATTTCATGGAGACCTACATTGCCGACGAGGACAGCGGTTACCTCGATATCTTCAACAGTCAAGGGAATGAGTAGAGGAACCTAAGAATAAGAAACCGTTATACTATTGTAGCGCAGAACGAACCATGTTGTCAAAAAGAAACCCCGTTTTATGGAGACCTACATGGCCGATGAGGACAACGGTTAGTTACCTCCCATGCTTTAGCCGATCTGTGGCGTGAGTTCGAGAACATAAGAGTAAGAAAAAGGGCGATAAGAAACGCAGGCTGATTCGTCATATTTGCAGGGATACAAATAAGCCCGGGAGCCATTGTACCCGAAAATATGTCATCACACTACAGCGTAGAACGCACCTTCAAAGCCGTCGAGGGAAACCGTTCACCTCGACTTTTTCAACGGACAAGGGAAGTGAGTGCCTGCTGCTATCTATCAAACTCGTTTGGCCTGGTCGGTGCTACTTGCCCGGTTACTTGCGCCGTGGCTGACTATTTTTCTCTAGTTTTCAAGAGCTTTTCTGCGCTATCGTACCTGTCTGTTATCACTCATAGAACTTCCCGTGTTTCCCACCTCCTTCTCACTTGCGGCAACGCCGAGATTTCAAGCAAGCCACATCCCGTGACGCGGAACATTGTATTTACTATTGTGGATATATTTATAGCGATGTTTCTAACCCTCTCGGCGTGCACTCTCCCCCCCCGTCCCCCCCCCCCCCCGGGCATACATGCGTGCTCGGTGCAACTCCCTCTTGAACCTTACAGCTACCGAAACCAAGGACGGGCGCAGCGACAACCAGGGCATTGAGCCCGAGGGCATCACCCTGGCTGAGATCGACGGCAGGTAAGAGGAGTAACCTCCCTCCCATGTGTTGAGTTGAGCGCACTAACACTACGATAGGGCTGTATGTAATTGTTCCACGGCTCATCACGGGTCAGACCACTTCGCGCGGATCGGGCCGGGTCGGGGTGACCCAACCCGGTCCATGATATTTAGCATACCTTTCGACCTTACCCGATCCGACCCGACCCGACCCGTGAGATTTTCAACACTTCCCGACCCGACCCGACCCGACCCGACCCGACCCGACCCGACCCTTGAGATTTTCTGAAATTATCTTGACCCTCACCCGATTCGTGAGTCGGGTGATGACCCGTAGGAAGCCCTGGTAAGAATAATCTCCCTATTTGCTGAGCCACAACGACACTACGATAGGGCTGCACGTATTTTTTTCGGCTGATTTTTTTTCTGGTGTGCTCCTTCCCAAGCTCGAGGAGCTCTATCTGTACCGCGTTGAATGCTCTTTTGTATTTAGTGTCGAAACAATGCCTCTTGTGTCTTTTGTGCCGAAAGAATGTCTCCATACATGTCTTGCATGTGCACCTCTCCGCCTGTCTGTTTATTTGTCTGCCTCGCTGTCTGCCTGCCGGCCTGTCTCCCTGTATTCCTGACGGCCTGTCGGCCTGTCTGAATGCCTGTCCTACATGTGTACCTTTTTGCCTGTCTGTCTGCCTGCGTGTCTGTCTGCCTGTCTCTTTGTCTGCCGGTCTGTTTGCCTGCCTGTCTGGTTGTCTGCCTGTTTGACTGTCTGCCTTTTTGGTTGCCTGCATGTCTCTTTATCTGCCCGTGTGGTTGCGTGCCTGTACGTCTGCCTTCCGTCCTGTCTCTCTGCCTGCCTGTCGGCCTGTCTACGTGTACTGAAATCAATTGCTATTAAAAAACCTGCGCTTCCTCTTTGCCGCATGCCTGCTCTTTTTCTCTTATCCGCAATTTTCGCATTAAAAAAAAAAACTGATGTTTTCCAATACTAGGATCTTCGTGTTCGTCGGGCTGGAGCGTATCGGAGGCTGGATGTGCTTCGACATCTCTGACCCGGCTGCCCCAGTTTTCCAGGTAATGGCTTCGCTCCGTGTTTGTATACTTACTCGATACTTCATGTCCGCTATTAGCCTAAATAAAGGCTTTTATAAATACATGGAGGATTGTGCGGAGGTTGCACGAGAGAACAGCCGAAGTGTCCGTTTTAGACCAGGTTTCGAGCCGTCTTCGAAATATTTTAGCTGAAGTCCACCTCTCGGCGCGATGTTTCCTGGACGTGCCTCACCTTGCTCGCCCCTCCCGACTCTGTCGTGGGCGGCCTCGGCGGTTCTCGCTTCGTGTCGTGATGGCCTCTGCTAAATCAAGTTTTTGGCCAATTTTCTGTTCCGGAATGTCAAGTGTGTATTCGTACGTAAAAAAATCGGAATTCCGTCCCAAAAATAAGCTATTGTTCTACAGTAGTTTGATGGCTAGACACTAAGTTACTAGGGTACAAGTCGCGTGTTCGAGCCTCGCAGTCAACAGTCTTTTTTTGTTTGCAGTGTTGAAACGTTTAATGCTTTTGTTCCCTCACTGATTCGAGCCTCGGTGGGTATCCGACACTCTTTTACTCATTTTCGTTCATTTCTGTTTTTCTCTCCGCCTTATTTTTGTTCTATGGCTCAGAGCGAAAATATTATTTTGTATGGTCATTATACTAGATACTGCTCGCTGTGCGTCGTACTGCTGGTGCTGGTGCTGGTGCAGCGGTTGTTGTTGAATGTACACGCACATCAGCGTTGTGCGGCGGCGGCTGCTGCTACTGCTGCTGTTAGCTGTTACGAACGAGTTTTGATATTAGGTAACGGCACCTTCATCAAGTAGTTTCAGGAGGTTGAAACAGAAGCGGACTGACTGGGGGAGAGCAATAACAATAACAAACAGCTGTGAACAACGCGAGTGTGTGTTTCTTGGCACACTCGGCGTTTTATCTCTGCACTTTACAATAGAGTTTATTTTTATGCAGCCATCTTATCGGCGATGCAGCACGTACAGCCTCTGTTTGGCAACGACATCCTCGATCGTATCGGGGGCATGCGCGAAGCCTCAGGCGGGCGTCAGAAAGATAAAGACCATGTTGTTGAAAGGTGTGCCCTGAGCACCCCTCGGCTTGTTTTCAGGTAGATTTTTGCGTTTGTCGCGCTAGATCGCGATGAGGAACTTTCGGACCGAGAGGTCAACCAACCCCTGCTGCGCCAGGAGCCGAGCTCGCGTCGTACCCTCGCGAGCGGTGCCGAAATCGTTTTTGTTGCAAAATTATGGCTCCGACAGAAGGCACCGGTACTTATACATAACACGCGGCTGGCGTATCACGTGGCTTGCAAAGATGAGTTTCTACCCTCAAGTTGATCGAACTCACAGCTAGCTGACGCATTTGTATTTGAAATTGTTTTATGAAATACGTTTTTTCTAAACCGGACCTCACGAAAAATTTGGCTGTCTGCTCAGCCTTGGCGGGCCTTTGGATTTTTTTGCGCATGACTGACGGTCCGAGTTCCGAATTCTGGCATGCCTTTCGTTTCCCTTTTTCTTTTACGAGTACGTACACTTCCCCCACCCCCCCCTTTTTTTAAATGCGAATCGGATGGCCGGAGCTCGAACTCCGGCATGCATTCGATTTTCGTTCTTGTTTTGCACCTTTTTTAATGTATGTATTTTGCGTGGTGTGTATCGACACAACGAACTAGCTCTTGGACGCGCGTCTACCTACTGCAAATAGCACACGGACTACAACAGCAGTAGTAGATGGTTTGTTTCTTAGATGCTGCTTGCTGCTTGCTGCTGCTGCACAACGCAGTATCGTACTTGCGAAGCATGTATCGTGTACTTTTACGGCTTGCCGTTCGTCGTCGTACTACTGCTGCTGCTTGTTGTCGTATTGAATACAATCATTCTAACAACGTCAGCTGTGAGTTCGACGAATTTAGAGGCGATACCCATATTTGCCAGCTGCGCACTACACCGGTCTATTTATGCGTACGAACAGCGCGGCTGCTGTTGTGTATTCTTCTACTGCTTCTGCTGCCGCCGTCGTACATCGAGGCGCGTATAAAGCTGCTGTACGAACGAACAGCTACGAGAAACGGGAGTGTGTGCGTTTTTTCACGTCCGGCGTTCTTTCTCTGCACCCAACCATAATTAAGTGTTGCGCCCCTTGGCAGTACGTAATGTCGCATTTACGGCGTCTGTTTGCCTATGGCATCCTCGACCGTTGCGGGCATGCGCGGAGTCGCGCGTGGGCGTCGGCGAAGCCCCCCGTGTGAGATTAAATATTTTTTACAAATGCGTCGGCTGCGAGTTCGATCGATTTTCCCGCTAACCCTATTAACCCATCATAGCCCCAACCCCGGCAATCATCCTCTCCCGCCAAATACCAAATGGGCAAGCAGCAAATGAACCCCCCCCCCCCTCAATGAACACCACACGCCCACCCACCCCGTCCCCACCCCCCCTTCCCCTGTTGCGGTAACTAACCCCCCCCCCCCCCCCCCCCCCCTCGAACCGCCTCCTATATTGTACTATCGCAGTCGTACGGGAAATTGATCGAATGGTGCGGCTTGTCTGTCGAGGACATCCAGCCCCCCCCCCCCCCCGCCCTCCGGTATTAAACAATGATTGTGTTAAGAGGAGATGAGGAAATTTGACGAATATGACATGGAAGAGTTTGGTAGACTAGTGAGTAGCGAGAAAACGATCGCTATCCCAGGAGATAGATGGTGTCCACGGACGGCGAAACAGAACGGGGATAGGATAAGCAAACACTTTTTATGCAACATGTGGAAAAAGGGTAATGAGCGCCCAAATGCTAGAGGTGTGTGTCTCTATTTGGAGTAGGAACGGTGCTGCTCCGTCTCGAAAAGGATGCGCGGCCTATGGTCAAATGACAAAAGGCAAGCAACAAATGAGTACGCCCCCCCCTGCCCCCTCCCTTCCCTTAACTTCCCCCCCCCCCATCCTTGAAAGGATGCAGTTCATGCGACTCGCCGAACACCCCACGGCGCTTCGCGCTTCGTGCAAGCAATGTCTGCCTAGTTGGTGAAAACCCGACGTGCTCCGTTCCGGCATAGTAGGGATGCGAGAGGGTCTATGGTCATACGACTACGGCCATGCGCAAACTGAGTACACCCACCCCCCCAATCTGAACATCGAGTACACCCCCCCCCCCTCCCCTCCCAATCGGTATGCACCGCTATGTTGTATTCTCGCAGTCGTACGTGAACCCAATTGAGGAATCCGGATTGTCCGTGGAGGACATCCAGCCGGAATCGAGCGTCTTCATCCCTAAAGAGTATGGTGCCAACGGCAATGCTCTGCTCATCGCGGCCTACCCTGAGAGTAAATCGATTGCTGTTTTCGAAATCACGTTCGGAGAAGCTGATGATGAGGATGATTATGATGGTGGTGATGATGATGGTGATGATGATGGTGATGGTGATGATGATGGTGATGATGATGGTGATGATGATGGTGATGATGATGGTGATGATGATGGTGATGATGATGATGATGATGATGATGATGATGGTGATGATGATGGTGATGATGATGGTGATGGCGGTGATGATGATGGTGATGACGATGATGGCGGTGATGATGATGGTGATGACGATGACGACGGCGATGATGATGATGGTAGCACGGATGACGATGGCCCTGATGGGGAGAGTGAAGACAGCGGTGACCACGCTACCTAAAAGGCGGTTTCAATAGTTACGGTTCGGTGGCGATAGTTGCAGCTCGGTTACGATCATGACAGTTACGATCGTGACGGTTCAGTTACGACCATGACGACAGTGGCGGTTCGGTGACGACCACGTCGGTTATGATAGTGATGGTTCGGTTACGATCGTGACGGTTCAGTTACGAACGTGTTGATAGTGACGGTTCGGATACGACCCTGCTGGTTTGGGCAGTTAGGTCGGATATGATCGTCACAGTCACGATCGTGACAGTGGTTCGGGTACGGTAGTTACGGTTCAGTGGAGGTGGTGGGGGGGGCGGGGGCGGGCGTTTATGCGACAAGGAGGAGGGAGGGGGCATTTCATCTCTCGTCGTCTCTGTTTCCCGTTTTGAAGAACCCCGCCGAAGTATCGGCATCACGCATTGCGTACCTATTGCAGGCACACACCTGAGTAGAAAGACTCTTTGTTTTTTATCTTGTTGCGTGCCGCACGCTTCGCCTTGTCGCGTGTTGTTAATTAATACGCGTAGACGCGGAAAGGAGAGGCAAGAGGGGGAACAGAGCCATGATCCCCCGCGTTAGTGCGGCACGTTTTAGCGCGGAGGGGCCAGTTTAGTGCGGTGGAAATTGCCTGAGTCGCTAACTCGTACTATACAGAGTATCGCAGTATAATGCTACCCCACGGGAGGGAAAGCTTGGCGTCCCAATTTAGTGCAAGTGTTTCGTCTTGGCAAAGTACCGTACCACTGTAACGAGGGACCACACCGCTGTGGTTGGTCGTGTTGGTCTCTCTCAGCCGAATGGCATCCGTGGTCGTTGTTTTCATCTCAACATGATGACGCCATGCCGGGGGAGAGAGAGGGGAAGGAGGCGTGGGAGTGTACTCATCTCAAGGGGGCGTATTATCGTGTAACTGTTAGTCATGATAGTCGCCATATGAGGGGAATCAGTTGTAGCGAGGAGAGTTTCTGTCCATGGACCCCCAGTCCCATGTCTATATATTGCTTTCGCAGCAACGCTGTACGTGTGAGTTGGCATTTGATGTGTCTTGCTCCGAAAGGATCAGCCCCAAGCCGAGGAGCACTTTGTAACTACGTGCACAACACATCGTACGCAGCAGTGTCGTACGATTGGACGCCTCAAGACCTGTGACGTGCGCGGTATCTGTTGAGTAGCAGCTACTTCGTGTCGGCTGCTTTTTAGTTACGCATGTGTAACCTACCTATTTATTAATAGACAGTGCACACACAGTTGTAGGAAAACATCCGAAATAGAAGAGAAAACATTAACAGATAAAAAAGTAACAATTGGATTACGCGTTCTGTGGGATTAATATTTTTTTGGTGTCATTACCACCAGAGGAGAGGTGAAAATTTGTTGGGTTTCACCGCCGTGCGCGGACGTTTTAAAACCGATTTATTGCGTGCATCATACGTTTTTTGTGGCGAGAAGGAACACTTGTTTTGGTTTGGCCAAGGACGGTGTTTCTGTTTTCAACACCGGTATATATGGCACCATGTTTGTTTACGTGCTTGCTTACGTGTGCTGTCTGTCGCCGTATGGAAGGACTGCTCGTGCTTTGGAGCTAATACTTCATGATTAGAAGAGCGGTAGTGAGCTCTCATGTCTATCAGTCTATCTGGTAAGATTTTCAACACTTTTTTTTTTCCTCGTGTTTATTTTTATGTGTTCTCCTGGGGCTGCTATTTTTTTATTAGAAAATAGACTTACATTACTACAACAGCTGTGAGATCGAGGATATCGTCGAAAGTCATGTAAAAACAATGTGTTGTGTTCTTCTCTCTGCGTGGTAGCTGTTTGCGGTTCCCGCATTTTTTGTCTGGTTTTCCTTGGGGTTATGCTTCTGTAGCTGTTTACGAGTCATTTGAGGTTTGTTTTTGTTTCCGAAGATCTAGTTTGCTGCACGTTGACTGATTCGTCGGGATGCCAAACATGATAATATTGTGTTATTATGTCGGTTTTGCCTTCCCTCCCCCAGCAACGTGCGGCGCTTATTTTAAGCCAACATCAAAACGAACATTTATTTTTTAATTTCCAAGAGTTAGCCGGAGTAGACGCGTTATGCATCAATCAGTCAGTCGATACTCACTCTTTGGCTGCATTGGCTGGGGTAAAATTTATTTTATAGTATGTATCAATCAGTCAAGTTGATACTCGTAGTGGTGTAGTTCCTTGTGGCTGGATTAGCTGGCGTTGATACTCGTAGTGGTGTAGTTCCCTGTGGCTGGATTAGCTGGCGTTGATACTCGTAGTGGTGTAGTTCCTTGTGGCTGGATTAGCTGGCGTTGATACTCGTAGTGGTGTAGTTCCTTGTGGTTGGATTAGCTGGCGTATAAGAGTTACTTATCTACGGTTGTTCGTGGTACAGTCTATGCCAATAGGTAGCGGCCGGAGAAGTCTTGACCTGCAGTGTGCGCGTTCTGCGGGGGTGATGGTTTTCGTTAAGGGAACGCCTTAACCGTTTGGACGTTCAGATCCTCAATCCAATGCGTTTCGTTCGCATCAATAAGATTGAAGATCCCAATAAATGGATTTTGACTTCCCTTCCTTGGATTTCTTCTACGTTCGTTCTGAGAGCGTTTATTGCGAGCGGGACGACAATGAATGAAGCTCACCCTGCACGTTTTTGGAGGGCAAAAGCAGCAGACGACAACCTCAATGAAGCTCACGCTGCACGTTTTTGGAGGGCAAACGCAGCAGTCATATTGACACCTATCGCTTTTCGTGGTCTGTTTTTCAGTTATTTCATCTTGCTTTTCGATTGTTGACAGTACTATTATTTATAGTAACACTGCACATTGTCGAATGCCAAAATGCAAATATATATATAGTCTATATATACGTATAGCCAAAAAGAAATGACAGTGAGAGGTCGGGGTAAACCTTGTTGTAGTCTCTTTTTTGTTGCGTTATATTTTCGCTACAAACAAGCTTGTTTTTCGTTTGCTGCGATTGATTTCGAAATATTAACGCTGCAATAACTTCCGCGCGAGGCTGAACCACGTTGTTCGCGCGCTGGCCTACTACTGCGAGTTGCGTTATCGCCGAAGTTGTGGGAAGTTCTTCGTCCGACCGTCCAAACCTCCAAGAACGAAAAACGTTTCGCCGGGAAACAGCACACACGCCGACGAAATTTTCGAGTCATCCCACGGTATGCTAGGGGGTGCACATCAGAATTTTCTCGAACTCCTGACATGAGGAACTCAAAACGCCTCACCATAGACATGCCTTCGAAGTCATTCGTTCGCGCGCAAGGTTAATAATGTTAAAAGGTATTAGTGTCGGGTTTCGGGGGCGGTTCTCCCATAATTTTTATTTCTGTCCTGCCGACGACGCCATTTGTTAAGGTTATTGGTGGGGTATTAGTCCGTTTGACCGCTTGCAGAAAAAGGTTAAACCGGTATTCTTACCCAAACTAAGCCTTCTAACATTAACCCGACCGACGTTCTGTATGCACCAGTCCTGAGACAAACTTTTACTCGAGCATAAAGTGTTTGTCATCCTAACCGATATGGTTCCACGCTTGAGGAGCACAACCAATCAGAAGGCCAGAAAAAGAGAAAAATGCTCGGCCCGAAAAGCGAAACCCCCCACCGAGGGACGACTCAGTCATCAATAACCGGTGTTACGGTCGCGCGGTCGACGAGCACATTCGTCCCGCTGGATAACGTATGCTACCATCCAACCTTGAAAAAAGCAGGGTGGTGTTCGGTAACGATACTTTAGGCGGTTTCAGACGGGGCGGTACTGCTGCCACTTGCCGGTAGTTTTGCTGACGGTAGTCGGTATTTTGTTATTTGACGGCAACTACCTTGACGGAAACGGTAAAACCAAAATGTGCCGGTAATTATGTCGATGGTAATAGGACACGACGGTAATTTTTCGACGGTAGACGGTATTTCGATATCTGACGGTAACTGCCTTGACGGAAACGGTAAAACTAAAATATGCCGGTAATATTCCGGCGGTAATGCAACACGACGGCAATTTCTTGACGGTAGACGGTATTTCGTTTTTCGGCGGTAACGCCCTTGTTGATAAACGGTAACACGAGAAATGCCGGTATTTGGCAATTGTTGTTGGATATGTGAGTGCCTCACAGGCGAGCAAGCTACTTCTCTTTTCATCAGATCGGGATTGAGCAGTCTCATGCAAACAACAACCACCGGAAAAATAAAACTACACAAGCGAGCAATAAGCTACTTCTCTTTTCATCACATCGGGGATTGATTGAGCAGTCTCATGCAAACAACCACCACCGGAAAAACCAAAAGAAAAGGCGCCTACACAACAAGCGGGCAAGCTACTTCTCTTTTCTTAGGGTCTGGCGAAGCAGCAGACGGGACTGACGAAGCAGCAGGCCCAGCCTCTTCACTTATAGTGGCAGCAGACCCTACTGCCCGCACCGCTCATACTTCTGCTGACCACGCTGGGCGTGATGTGGTATGCGTGTGGTGGCAGGTGCGCGACGCTCCCTGTCCACACGTCCACACACGCATACAAGGTTCTCCCGAAAGGGAACCAGTGGAACCTTCTGACCAGAAAATATAAAATATGAAAGAACATCCGCCATATGTCGCGCGTCATCCAGTCCAACAAACTACTGACGGTGGGTTTTGGGCGGTATCCAGTGTTGGCGGTACTCTTCTGGCGGTATCCAGTGTTGGCGGTACTCTCTTGGCGGTATCTACAGTTGCCGGTATTTATTTGCCGGTAAACTGTTAAACATGAACCTGACGGTAATTCCGTCTGACGGTAATAAATGTGACGGTAGTTTCTTGACGGTAGACGGCATTTCATTTTTCGGCGGTAACGCCCTTGGGGGTAGACGGTAACACGAGAATATGCCGGTAAACGGCGGAATACCGGGACCGCCAGACGGGACGGCAAAAAACGACGACGGGTAGATTACCGAACACCACCCTGAAAAAAAGGAAACCTCTCGGGAAAAGCAGAGCCCAATAAAGGTGTTGGCGCTGCACGAAATAAACTACCAGGAAATGATTATTGGTGGCCACTGGGTCACGGGGTATGGCCCTGGGAAGCCTGCTGTGCCCGACCCCTTCCCCTCGGGCGGCGGTTTCCGCTTCCATTACGATGGCGCAGATGGCGTCGCCCTGTCAGACGAGCCGTACGTAGCCGCTCGCGCAGTTAACTTGGTCGGCGTTAGCAACGGCTCGCCGGCTCTCACAAATCGCTACAGAGCAGCGGCCCCTCCGTAGTGCCGGCATGTGCCAGCTGGAAACCCCGACACTATTATAGCCGGCGACGGGCACTACTACTACTATTACTACTACTACTACTACTACTACTACTACTACTACTACTACTACTACTACTACTACTACTACTACTACTACTACTACTACTACTACTGCTATTACTACTACTACTACTGCTACTACTACTACTACTACTACTACTACTGCTACTATTTATATATACTACTACTACTACTACTTCTACTACGTTGTTCCCATCTGTGCCAAGCGATTTCACAAGCGCTTTAGACGGCAACCGGCAAATACATATAAAGGGACCGTTCTACTGTACGTGCTTCACCGAGTTACTGTCCCACCCTGACCTTATTATTTGTGTAGAGAAGCATGTTGCCGCCTCTGGGTGACAGGTGTTAACACTTCCTTCGCCTGGTTGGCGCTGCGGACTTTGAGCCTGGCGACATTCTTCTTGGAGTTGCCTACTACACCCCGTTCATGCTCACACTCCCATCGACTTTTTTCAGCGTGCGGACCGCTCCTCCTCCGCCCGCTCCCCGGACCCCACCGACGTGCCCGACGAGGTCGCGGTCGTTTCGGACCCTTTCCTGGAAGCAGCGACAGACCCATGCTACCATGGGCATTGGAACTTTTTTCTTATTCCAAGGCTCCTTCCTCGCTTAAAGGGCTTTCCACTTCACACAAAAAACAAAATACGACATTTCACGGGTCAGGTCAGAGTCAGGGCAACCCGTCCCGACCCGCGAGATTCCAAAAGCCTCCTGACCCGACCCGACCCGACCCGACCCGAATCGACCCGAATCGACCCGTGAGAAAAGTATAGCACCTCCTGACCCGACCCCGCTCGACCGAGCGAAACTTTTTAGAGCCTGTTGACTCGCGATCGGCGGGTCGGGTCATGACCCGTGAAAAACCCTGACGAAAAAAAACTGTTTTTTGTTTTTGGTGAAAAAAACGAAAAAATGCGACCCCATGAATAATCCCACGGACTCTTATTATTATTAGTATTATTAGGATATACATCTGCCAAGGACCAGCAGAGGGTATTTAGTCCGTTTAACCACTCACTGGTAAAAGGTTAGCCAATCAATGGTCTACCCGAACTAAGCTTCGTAACACTCTACTACCCCACTGGACCGGCGGGATAGCAGGTCGGCCGGATATACGGGCGGACGCGTCTATATCCACGCGGTTCCATTTCCTGGGGAAATAACCGGTAGAGTATTTTTGAAGTATTTTTGAACTTCGACACAGGGCACGTCGTACGAGTTAAAGATTATTACCGGTAGAAGGTGAGGTTCGAACCCACGACCCAAAACATTATGCTGGTCCTGCCGACGACGTGTTTTGTTGAGGAGTTACCTGGTAGAGGATATTAGTCCGTTTAACTGCTGGCAAAAGGCTCGCCAACCAATTGCCTACCCAAACCACTAACTCCGCGCGCATACAACACAACGGATAATAATGCGGTGAAACACACAAAAAAAAAACGGTATTTATTCCAACATTCCAACGTTATTGTGTCCCTCCTCGGTTGGGAGGGCCCGTTCCTCACGAATACTTCGCCAAAAAATGTTACCCCTGCCGCAGACAATGCCGCCTCCCTCTGCGCAAGCATTTGACGTCCAACCTACGTCTTTTGTCGTTCCTGCGTGTTCGGGGCCCGCGCCGACGTCCGCGCGACTCGTCGCCTACGTCAGCCACGCTACCCTCGACTTCGACAGAAACTGGTCTCCGCACGACTTGAGAGGAAGGCGGCGTTGTCCGATAAACCATCCAAAACATCCTCGAGGCTACCTTGGGGGCGCGAGGGCCCTCCCGTTTTTTTCGGATGACAACAAGGGGCCGGAAAATAGTGCTAGAGTTGGGGATATCAACGCACGCAAGTCCAGCTCGAGTTGTTGTACCTACCCCTGATGAATATTATACATTCGATTACATCCTCTAGTGCGGCAAGGTCAGCGCAAAACGGTAACGCCAATTATTTCCTCTCCCACATGCGGCAACCGGACACCGAGCACGACGATCATAATCGGTGTAATCGATTAACCCCCAGGGACGATGGGGCCGTACGCCCTCGTCCGGGCCTGGGTCCTGTGCACTCCTTTGCGCCGGTCCCCGGCATCAGCTTGAATGGGCTGGTACCCTAGTCTGATAGTGCCGGTCTCGGTGGGCTCTCCTGGTTTCGGCCATTTTCGCGCACACGGGCCACGTATAACGATTGACGACCTTACAGCTCCCACAAGGAAATCCCTCGCTCGTGTTTTGCTTCCACATCGATAATAACGAGACGCGCGGCCTGTTCTTGGGACAACGAGCCTGTTCGCATTTGCGTGCCAATGTGCATACGTCGTTGGATCTTGCAGGCGTGCCACTCGACTGTTTCCTGCTATCTTCGTGCCGTCAACTGTTTCTGTTGGTGGGTGAGGATGAGCAATTGCACCTGTTGGCGGCTGTGCAGTTGCCTAAAGCGTCGTCAAGCACCGAAAACGTCGCATTTGTCGGTTCGTCGGCCCACTAATTTGATGCCTGTGCCTTGGGGGCCGGGCATCGAGATCAGCGTCGACTACTTCGGCCCGCTGCCGATCCACGCCCCAGGGTACCACCTACATATTTTGCTTTTCACCGCCCGTTTCAGTCTTCATTCGGACACGTTCGCGGTCTCTGCTGCCGAATTCACGGCCGACGGCACTGTCAACGGCTTCATCAACGGGAATAATCCTCTTTGGGGTATGCCGGCATGATCAGCACCCTGTTGGACGACGGTCTCCAGCTCTGCTCGAAGTTTTCGCACGTTGCTTGCAAGCTCTTGGCCCTCGAAAAAATATAATCCGCTCCTACCGCACCCAGCCGGAAACGACGGCGTGGACTGTGCCAGTCACACAATGGCGCATGCTGGCTAGATTATGATTGCCAATGGGCGTCAAGACGGCTGGGATGTGCAACTTATTCACCGGGGCATTTCCTCAACCATTCGGTCAGCGCAGCCACATTGGGATAGCTCTCAACGAGATCCATACGGATAGGCTTCCACGTCTCCCTCTCCCCGTTTTCGAACGCTCCCGAATCGGCGGTCATCAGAACTTCGACTAAGACGGCGGCAATATGGTATTATATGGTATTATAGCATTCCACTGTAGAAATTGTTCAGAATGCTGGATAACCTACCGTAGAACGACTTGACATAACAGTGTATTCCTTGTATGGCGCTCATAGCGACGACAGCCATCCCCCGCCCCGCGTGAACAACGTAGTATGAACAGGTGGTCATTTTGTTGTTTTTCACTGTTGGTTTATGTTGGTTTCACGTTTTCATTGTTTTTACTTGTTTTATGGTGGAGAGCCGTGGTCCTGGGCCAAACGCTGCTGCTATTGCGCGTCTGCTGCCCCCGACCCCCGTCACTCGATGCTGGATGACCAGCAAACGTTCAAGTAGTCAATGCTCAATATTCTTGTTTTTGTTCGTTTTCTCGAGGGACCCCACGTTTACAACATGTGCACCTTTCTCCTTTGGTGCTGGCGTTGGGCGCCACAGGGGTTCGCGAACAAAAAAATGTCCATTTTATCCGCCACAGTTCAACGTATCCTTTCGTACTTATTGGTATTTACTCGCGAATATCCCTATCATTTTCACGATTATCCGTACCATTTTCACGGATAATTACTACGGTGCACCGTGGGAAAATGCCGCGGTTTTGTCCGGTTTGCTCGACGGAGTGAGATAGACCGCTCCGTGAAGAAAAAACGTGCGACGGATATTCTGTTCGCAATAATAATCTGTGACATGCGTAGCGGCGGATTTTCGCTCGGTGACAATCCGTGACTCTCTCCTCAAGCAAGCGGATATCCGCTCCGTAACACACTCGGAAAATCCGCTCCGCTCCATGACATATACAAGGGCGGATATCCGCTCTGTACTAATTCGTGGAATTTGTAACGGCGGATATCCGCGCCATGTAGCAATCCGTGGCTTTTCCCACGGGCGGATATCCGCTCCGATCAGCGAAATCAAAAAGAAAAACGCTCCACGGAGCGGTTCTTACTCCGCACGCGTCCCCTGAAAAAAACAAGCCTTGGAAGAAAGTGATGAAACCCCCTTCCGTACAGTACGTACAGTATACCCTTGGTCTTAAATAGCCTTGGTCTTAAAACCCACGACCAGTTCGAATATTGCGACCTGGAGGCGGACCGTCAACAGCGTGCGCGCGACTTCGTTCGTGGGCAGCTTGCTCTCCCCGTAGATTCTCGCGCGGGCCGCCCAAACTCCGCCCTATTGGACGCCGTGCACCGGGGTCCAAGTTCGTCAGATTTCGCTCTGTAGAGTTGACCCTCCGAATGAATAAGCACCGCGCCAAGCCAACCGCTTGTACCGCCGGTACAGAATCCGTGCTGCCCCATGAGAAAAGGGCTCGAGGTAACGGTGAGCGTTTTTTGGAACCCGGCTACGGCTGCGTGTCTTGTGCTGACTGGCGCCGCTGTCGCAGGGCTACGGTGCTTCACAATGAAATACATTTTTGATAGAAACTCGACGACGGTTTGTGGTGGCCCTGGTACTCAGCGCGCGTACGGCCACACCGGTGGGGATTTTTAGCGCGCGTTTTCTGGACGACGCGGGATCGATCCATCGTTTATTTCATTGGGATCATTGCACGGCGTAACGACAGTGGCCGTTCGAGGTTTTTGGGTGTCTGCGATTCCCCTCGGCTACCGCTTAGAGCTACGGAGGATTCAACGTGACCTAGACGAACATGGAGGCACGGACGTGGGCAGTCGAACTTCAAACCACCGCTCACCGCAATCTCGATTGCGATATTTCATCTTTCTAGAGCTTTTTGGTTGGTCCTTCGAGTGATGTTCCGTTTTTCCTGACTCGGTCGGTTTCGACGTTTTGTTCCTCCAGGGTTGCGAACGATGTCCATTGCGGCGCGCGCGCAGATTTCCTTGCGCATCGCCCTTGTAGTGCCGGGAATTTTGTGTGATAGTTTCGGGTTTAGCGGCCAGGTTTTCGACCACCTTGTGTTTAATCCCCGCGTTTTCTCTCTTTGCCGTTCGTCACAAGCGTTCCTTCTTCTTTTTCTTTCCCGTGCTCAGAGCCGGAGGAGATGCGGGTAATCTGGCGGCTCATACTGCGGCGCAGGACATATGTGTTTCATTGTTCTGCAATGTTTTCGTCCTGACCCCCCCCCCCCCCCCATCCCCCCGCTCACCCCCGCCAAATTGTACGTGTAATAGTTTGACTCGGTTGACACCGACGCTGTAAAACATTATATGTATATTGGGGTTGGCGCTGGTTAGCAACGACGCTTTAAAACATGTCAATCGCAGCGTGAGCTAGACAACCAGGGTACCGTTTTTTGTTTCTATTTTTATTTTGGCGGTGCCAGGATGGTTATCGAGTAGATCGTATTGTGCGGGATGGAGAACCCTAAATCCGCACATGAGAAATGATTGCATCACGTAGTGCAAATATGGCAATGCGCCCACGAGGCAGTTACATAGCAATACCATTGCTGTCCCTGGAGTGGTCACACCACAAAAACAAAGTAACTCATTGGCGCTGTCGTCCATAAGCAAGAAAGTCGGCACAAGGTGCCGAAGTCCGTCTTACGAGCAGTTGTTGGAAGGATGCAGTTCGCCCTTCATGCGACTCGCCGAACACCTCACGGCGCTTCGCGCTTGGTGCAAGCAATGTCTGCATGGTTGGTGAAAACCCGACGTGCTCCGTCCCGGCATAGTAGGGATGCGAGGGTCTACGGTCATACGACTAAGGCCATGCGCAAACTGAGTACACCCCCACCCCCCTTAAGAGTCAGGGGCGTTCTGGGTGCTATGTCCGCGTGCGGCACAGAACAGTTATCACTTTTATGGGGAAAGCATAACATCAGCCGTCCTTTCTCAACGATGAATTCGTGCCCCCCCCTCTCGCCGGAGACGTTGCGCTAGCTAGAGTACTCTTACTTATTAGAGATGCTACTTGTCAGTAACCATGATGTCGTTACTTGATAACGCTTAAAAGTCATCTGGTATACACTGCGAGTTGTTCGTACAACAGACAGTTATAATAAGTCTGTTAGTTGTCGTTTATCGATGCAGTACGTAGCAAGCGCAAGTCTCAGCAGCAATATCTTGGATAATTGATGCACAGCCGTTTACTGGTTAATCATATCCAAAAGCTGGTACATGTAGTACTTACGAGCAATGCGGTGTTATCAAATAAATGCGGCGGAATGACGTACCTGGTCTGGTACGTATAGCAACGTTCATGGAATATGATTTTAGGTTGACTGCCGGGACGTTGACGTAGCTAAGCTCCCAGAAGCAAACCTCAGGGAACATTGCCATAGGTACGGTAGACCACGAGAAAGCCCCAGGAAACGTTGCGGTAGGTAGATCAGACAACTACCCGTAGAGTACATCTGCCCGTAGATTAAGGCGTTGTGCCGTCTCGATCAGGTGATGATCAGGCCCACCTCGATCACTCCTCTTTGCTCACCATCAGCTCTCATCTGCTGAGCAAATAAATCATCAATCAACATATCGGCCTGGGGTCGCCGAACAACATCTTCTCTGCTAGAGCTCTCTGATCTTACAGGTTCACCTAACCGTGGCCTTCGTTTGCCTAAAATCATATATATAGGCTGTGTCTTCATCGGGTCATCCGAAAGCGAGCCTACGAGCGTACACCAGCTAAGAGCTAATGCACGCCACATGCCACCCAAGGATCAATATTATTCCATTCTCCGAGTGCGTTCTCGCCCCCCATCCCCTTGCAGGGAGTGCAGGGGTAGCTGATGCTTTTCCGTCTTTCCCGGAGCATACTCGCCCCCGGTTCTTGCCATAGCTTGTGTTGTGCTGATTTCAAGGATGCCCCCTTCCCACCGCCAGGGCTGTGGCCGTACGTTCTACCTGTCGTTTTCGAGCCCCTTGCGGGTAATGCTTCCCTTGCTTTTCCTCTTTTTGGGCGTCCCGTTACGAGAAGCTGCGTAGCCTCGCAGGACAGGGGTGTGGGAGTGGATTTTATGCAGACGCATCTTCAATTCGTGTTCTTCAGTAGTTCGTGGAGCCGATGCTTCCCCGAATCTTCAATGCTTCTGCTTTTACGGGCCATCAGGGTGCGCTAGTGTTGTGGCATCGGCTTGAGAGCCTGCCACGGACCAGGATCTAGGAAAGATTATACCTGATATGTGGTTTCCGTTCTCTTTAGTGCCGTAAATAAAACAATGGGGTATATGTCGTGCGAAACAGTGAGGAATGGGTCGTGGGTTAACGACCCCCATACACCGGCCGGGCGTTTTCATTCCGGAAGCTTGCCCGGCTTTCGGTTTCCACGATTGGGAGAATTACCTGCCTCCCTTAGAGATTGAGTGGAGAAAGGAAACAAATCGTCTCTACTTCGTAGTAGCAGTCGACTCCTATACACCGCGGCCCGCCCGTCCTGTTCCCGAAAGCTTGTTGTGCAGGTTTTCGGTTAGCATGGTCGTATGTTGCCTCACCGAGAGCGGCTCGTCCGTCTGGTAGAAATATTGCGTTCAAACAGCTTGCCGTGGCGCAGAAGAGCTCCAGGCGTGGAGCAGTAGCTCCAGCGTCTCGCGTGTGCCGCGCTGCTGCTGCTGCTGCTGCTGTGTTTCAGGCTTTTGGTCTCGCCGAAGTAGGAGGAGGCGTTGTGGGCGTTTAGCGACGACCTAGCCAAAAGCAGAACATCACTAAATCAACCAACAATGTGAGCGCATAGTTTCCTCAACTTAGAAAGTCCACTTTGAACCAAATGCGTTGCGTGTGGTTCCTAGTTTTTGGGACGACGAACGACACGTGAGGCCGCGGCTGGTGTCCCTATAGCAATCCTGGCAGCGACTTGTATTTAGTAGTACGCTATATGTTCCTCGGGTGGATTATGATTTTCCAGGAACTTTGAAATCATTTAACTCGCTATTAATGTCAGGAGGAAAATCATGATCCGCAGCTCGAAAATCGTGGTGCACAGTTCAGAATTATTTTGAAAAAATCGAAAGCACGACACCCGTTTTGGGTCCAGGGTGGTGCCAGAGTTAGGGGTTGAGTTTCCGCCCGTGCCCTGATCCCACCATAGGAAGTGCTTCCTAGCCCGAACAACAGGACCACTCAAAAAGTCGTTGTCAATAAAGCTCCTTGTCACACGCACGGAGCAGGATAGACGCAAAGATGATCGATTTGCATACATGGTCGCCGCGGCGGTGGTAGCAGTGCCATGTGGAGGATAAAGTCCAACCATTCGTTGCCTTTACGGAAAGTGAGTGGAGAGTTCAAGCCGGTGGGGGGGGGGCGGGGTACTTGTTATCGAAGCTAACTAAATGCGCGATTGGATACCACCTCCGTACACGGAGAATTCGAGAAGGTTCACGCGCTGCCGACTCACAGCTAGGCACAGGCGGCACCAAAGCAGCTGAAACTTCGTGAGGGTCAGCATGGTGATGACACATCGCCAGGAGTGTATGTTTGAGGCACAGGGTGGCCAGAACCGAGAATCGAAAATTCGAGGGAGTTCTACGAGTAAACTAACTAAGCTGACAAGGACGAACGAACACATGGATATATGTTAGGAATATCGACCTTGGATGATACCGTTTTGGGGGCTTTGCCCTATATAGGAGCATGAGATGGTACGTAGTTGTGCATAGTTGTATGTGTTGCTTTATATGCGCGTATGCATGTGGGCAACATGCTACCATCTAGAGGTCCCACTTTTTTGGCTGAAACGGTTTCTGAATGACGGGTCTCCTTAACTCTAAACCGTCGGAAATAGAGGCCATCTTTTTTTCTTGCGTGATTTTTCTCGTTGTGTACCTAGGCCATGGGATTTTTTTTCATCCGGTAGGCAGTTTTATTTTCGTCTAAATCGGTTTTTGAGTCATCCCACGGTAGGGGTTGCCGTGGAGTCATCCCACGGTATGGTTTGCCGTGGAGTCATCCCACGGTAGGAGTTGCCGTGGAGTGATCCCACGGTAGGGGTTGCCGTGGAGTCATCCCACGGTAGGGGTTGCCGTGGAGTCATCCCACGGTAGGGGTTGCCGTGGAGTCATCCCACGGTAGGGGTTGCCGTGGGTTCATTCCACGGTAGGGGTTGCCGTGGAGTCATCCCACGGTAGGGGTTGCACTTTTTGCGCCAAAAAGTCCCTGAGCGATTGAGCTCCTCATTTGAGGAACTGCCGTCCAATGAATGACGTAATTTCACGAGTGCATTTTTTGGTACATTTTTTTTCAAGGCCTAAGGCATAGAAGCTTTGGTCGCGGGTTGTGCGAACAAATGCCTTCGAAGTCATTTTTCGGGTGAGATGCAGTATTGAGTTCCTCATGTGAGGAGCTCATGGACTTTCTTCTGCAACCCTACCGTGGGATGGCCCTTTTGGGGTTAAGAAGGACATATGTCTTAAGCTCCGAAAATTGAGGAACCCTCAGGAAAAAAAAAGTGGGTCACGTCTATTGTAGCACGCGCTTCTTTTTCTGCGTGAGCACCCCACAATAGGAGTTGCACCTTCTAGGCCAAAAAATCCCTGGCTGGGCGATTGAGCTCCTAAAAAGAGGAACTACCGGTTGGTGAAGCAATTTCACGAGCAGTACATGTATGTGTGTTTTAGAACTAAGGCATGGAAGCTTTGGTTGGGTTTGCGCGAACGAATGCCTTCGAAGCCTATTTGTCGGGTGAGACATTGAGCTCCTCCTCATGCGAGAACCTCAGGGACTGACTACCGTGGGATGGCTCCTAGGGCCAACGTTTCTGGCCGGTTGAGTTCTTCAAGTGAGCAACTACCGGTTAGTCATACTTTTTATGACCTTTGTACGAGTATGTTTCTGGCGGAGGCATGAATTGCGTCAGCTGTGATGCACGAGGTATGCACGTACCACCTTTGGTTTGCTTGTTGCGTTTTTTCTCTTCGGTATTCCTCAGCTCCGGAGTGACTGGAGCCTGTCCTGTGACCACGGACTTCATTATGCGAGTTAATGTGAAAACAACAACAACTACAACAACTATTTTGAGTATGTTTTATTAAATTATTCCGACGTCAGCTGTGACTTTGCTTTGAGGACTACTGCTACGAAAACGCAGAAAAGTGTTGGTCGGATTTCGCGCGATATGAATGCCTTCGAAGTCAATGTTCCGTGCGAGATATTGAGCTCCTCAGGTTTGGAGCCCAGACACCTCCGCTCGCTGCATCCCTGCCGTGGGATGGCTTGTTGATGTACACATACATACATGTACAGTATTGCAGTGTGCATGTGGCGCACGCTACGATCGAGGTAGCTTTTTTCGTGTGAAATGGGTTATGAATGACGGGGATCCTTGTAGCCCAATTTCGTCGGAAATGTACGCCATTTTTTGTTCTGGCATCGTATATGGTTCTCGTTGTTCACCTAGGCCACATACATGGGCTTTTTTTTCATCCGGTCGGCAGTTTTACTTTCTCCACATCAGTATTTTGGGTTAAGAAGAACATGTCTTAACCTACAAAAGTGAGGAACCTCAGAAAAAATGCGGTGCATCTGTATCGCAGCACGCGTCATGTATCACACGTGCAAAACAAATACCACTGTTTCGGAAATGTACGGCACTTTTTGGTACAGATATGAATGCTTGAAGGTCCTTATATTTTCGGAACGTGGGACCTGGTACCACATGTACGCAGGGCATACGCAGTGGGACCAACCAGTGCACCTATAACATGTACGTAGGGCATGCACAGCCGTGGGGCCAGGTACCTATGACATGTACGTAAGGGCACGCGCATATAGTAGTGTGCCCACGTACGTGAATAAAATTTGCATTGGGCGTGCCACATACATGTCACAAAACAAGCGCACGCGTTCCATCAAAAACGATGAACGGCACTCCCAACACCACCACATAATCACCAGCATAATTGTCAGGACTTAAAAAACATTATATCCCAGGCTCCGAATTTCCCAAGAAAAAAATCAATGCCGAATCCAATTGGCAGCAAAAAAGCAAAAAAAAAGGCAGAGCGGAAAAAGGAAGACGGACTTGCCCTTATACCTCTTTGCCACACAATCCGCGCGTTACCACCGACGCGGCAGCCTTTTGCCCTCCTTTCGAGTAGTCACTGCTTCACGCCGGGAGGAACCTCGACTTTTCGCAGAACAAGACAACCGGTTACTACTATTTGTTTTGTGTGTAGTCGCTTTCAGGTTGAAAACCTGAGCGCATCGACTGCCCCGACTACCCCATCCCATCCCCACCCCATTCCACCCCAACATCGCGCTATCATATCAATCAGTACGAGTCCGTAGGGGGGAAGAGGAAGCCCTGCGTGCTGACGAAACAAAAACGGGTACTCGTACAACAACAGCAAAAAAGCGGCAGCCACAGCGGAACAGCAGCAGTTGCTCCGCGGTAGACAGGCAGGTAACGGAAGTAGTAAAAGCCATAGCAGTAGTTGAAGTAGTAGTGTCGCGCTCCAACTTTTTGATTGGGGTACGGAGCAAACAGCCTACAGGTAGAAAGTACCTCATACAATCAATCAGCCGAGAGACAATCACGACTCGCCCCTCCTCAAAACACACCACAAGAAAATTGTCTGGACCTCTGACCACTACCACCACCACTTACTAAGTACCACTATTGCACCCGCCCGCGACCTCGCAGACCATCATTCAAAGCGTCCATACTTGAAAAGTCGTACATACGACAACCGCTGCGTACTTATTGCACACTCGGCATGGAAATGCCCATCAAACATCCATGAAAGGGTTTGGTGCCGAACCGAAACCGAACCGAAGTGAATGAGACCGAATCGGACCGAACCGTGCCCGATATAAAAACGCCGCGTGCGCCGTCGGTGAGGGCGGGGGGAGTAGAGGAAGAGGAAGAGACAACTTTGGTCCACATGCCGGCTAAACACATACGACAAAGCATCGAAGACGACACAGAGAGCAAGACAAGCCAGAGAAGAAGGAAAAGAGACAAGAAAAAAAAACACGACACACACAGCGGCAGCAGCTCAACAAGCAGGCAGGCAGATACTGTAAAAAGCAAAAGGCGCCACAACTCCCCCCTCTACCGGGTCACACACAACAACGCCTCCTCTCCCTTTGGCCCTGCCGAACCAACCAACCCCCACCCCCGCCTGCGATGACACATGGAGAACATACCAAAACCGCCCCGAGCAAAAACATCTCCCTCTCTTCGGACAGGCCAAGCTACGCCCCCTCCTTCCCCCCCCCTCTTCCAAAAAAAAGCTTACTCCTGCATTATCTCCACGAAACGAAAAGAAAAAACTAGAATCCCACACATGGACATCTACTTATCGAGGCGTGAACTTTTGTTGGGGGTGAACACCAGACTCCTACTATACTCGCGTGAGGGGGTCCACTGACTTATCAATAACCCGCAGGCTCAGAGGCGTGCTCGCTGGCGAAAGATGCGAAACACGCTAGCACGCGAGGCGCGGGGGGGTGGGGAAGGGAGGGGGGGCGATCAAGTGCAGCCGAAAGCGCGGTCTTGAAAGACAGGACGAGTAAAAAAAAACGGACGGCAATGGTCCGCCCCACCCCATAAAATGTAAGACATTCTCCAAATCCGTTACGCTACGATTACCTATGAAATCGGTCACGACATACCTGGAGGAGGGGGGGAGAGATAATGAGGCGTTCCCTTGTACCGCAAGCGACAACCGGTCCTCCCCCATCTCCCCCCCTCCCCCCCGTTCAAAATAAAATCCACCATACATGATACACTCTTGTTTCGCGCCGTACGTATAAGTACGCACGTACCCGTTTTCTTCCGTGCGTGCCACATGACCTACCGTATCTACCGATTGAAAACCGCGCGCGACTCTCGAATCTCTCAACATTTCGCATTATTTAGCGCGCACAAAAACACGGCTGCGTTTTTTCTCCGGTTTATGAACCATTTTTTATTTCCCTTTCGATCGGGCTACAATTCGGAGGGACCACCTACCGGAACCATACCCAGACCGTCGACTCGTTCCCTCATGCACCTTTCCCTCCGCCCTAGTTTTATTTCGCACCCGAACAACCCAACCACTGCGGCGGAAGCTTCCCTATCTCTCCCCCCCCCCCCCCCCCTCCCTAGCCATTTTCTTCCTACCTACTACGCTCAACTCGGCGACAAGACCCCACTCCGACACACTCGCCCAAGGACGCTGGTGAAAGCCGCCCTTTGATGATACCATAGTGGCCCACGATGTTAGCGCTTCGTCTATCATGGCGAGCGCTACTCACCCACCAACCTGTCCCCCCACTCTTCCACCCTCAAGCACATGTGCGTGCAGATGGATAGCCAAGCACTCACGCAGGCAAGCTCCTGAGCACGGTACCTTACGAAGCCTCACAAACCCACAAAGCCTTAACACCTCGCAAGCTATGCTCATCGGTTCGCCAACGTTCCCATGCTAAGCCCACTAGCTCTCAACCTCACTTCCTACGCAAGTTACCCTAGAAAGCCCACAAGCCCACAAGCCTTACAAGCCCACGAGCCCACAAATCAGGCAAAGCTCAAAAGCTCAACAGCTTCCAAGCCCACAAGCCGGCAGGCTCCCGAGCTACGCTCATCAGCTTCAGCTCGCAAGGTCTGAAATAGGCGAGCTCAAAGCTCAAAAGCTCAAAAGCTCAAAGCTCAAAAAGCTCGAAAGCTCAAGCCCACAAGCAGACAGGCTCGCAAAAACTAAGCTTACAAGTCCACAAGTAGCCTTGCCCACCAGCTCACGCATCCATAAGCAGGCAAGCCCACAAGCGAGGAATATCAGACAACACAAGACAGGCAGCAAGCGGCCCATCTCCTCCGTCAAACGGTCCCCTTCCCCTCCCCTTGTCCTATAAGAAAAAATAAAATATACCGGTAAGAAGCGAGACAAATCCCAAAAACAAAATCAGATTTTCTCGAGTAAAACGTCTCCTAGGGCCCCGTCATCCTCCCGCAGCCGCATGCTAATCCAACCATCGGCGACCTAAGAGAAAGGAAGGGTGGGGGGACAGGGAGGAGGGGAGGGAGGAGAAGAGGGAGAGGAGAGCGAGGGGGGAAGGGACAGTACGCAGCGGGGGGGAAGGAGGGGAGGGAGAGGAGGGAGGGGCGGTAGGAACAGTATACAGCGGGCGGGGGAGGGGAGGGGGGGGGGGGGGGAAATAGGGATGAGGAAAGGAGGGGGGAAAGAGGCAAGAAACAGGTGTACCGGTGAAAACGTGAGCGGGGGGGGGGGGGGGGGGGAGGACCGGGGGGGGGGAGGGGGAGGACCGAGACGATAAAACTCCGCGTGGAATCCAGAGCCAAAAAATCTAATGTGAGCAAACCCGTGCGGGGTTGGTCATCGCATAAACGCTACAAACGCCCCAAAAGCCCAATAAACCAAATACCACGAACAAAACAAACACCTTCCCCCCCCCCCCCCGCCGCTCCGCGCCCCCCTCCCCCCCGCCCCCACTTCCCCTCCTCCCTACTCACCCCGATTCGCGCGACGTTGTCGAAGGTATGTACCTGGCCCGTTTCCTCACCACTCCTGCACACCTAACCAAAAACTGACTATGATAACTTACATACCTCACTCGAGGACCTATATGCCTTACATTATTATCCTTTCCCCCCCTCCACGCCTATGATCATGCGGCTACGGCTATCTCGCGGCCATGCACACAAAGAGTACACCCCCTTCTCCCCCTCCTATCTTCCCCCCTGCTCACCTGGATTCGCTCGACGTTGTCGAAGGTCTGCACCTGGCCCGTCCCCTCGACCACCTCTCCCTTAGCGATGACGCGAACGAAGTCGCTGTCGTCGATGTCGGCCGCCGACCGCACGATGACCCCCTCAGGATACACCACACGGTACCGCGGGCGGGCCGACAGCGGCTCGATGATGACGTACCCGTTTTCCGTGGCGATGCTTCCCCACCCCTTCACCGGGTTGACGATGCAGCATCGCCTGCGGGGGGGGGGGGGGGGGGAAGGGGAGGGGAGGGGAGGGGGGCGGGGGGGGGAGGGGAGGGGAGGGGGGCGGGGGGTGAGGGGAGGCGAGGCGAGGGGAGGGGAGGGGAGGGGAGGGAAATGTAAAATATAGAGCTCCTCAAGCGATCCTCGAGCAAGGTGTAGAGCTCCTCATAGCCAGCCGTTCGGGTGATGCGTAGGGCCCATATTTTCTCATTGCATTGTTTTCTTTTCTTCATGGTCTGGCTTGCTTTGATGTGTTCTCGTACCCGGTACGCTAGCATCTCACTTGCTTTACCCTTTATGAATCCCTACTGTTTGGTTTGCTCAGTCTCACAGTCTGTGCCCACATAATTTGAATCTCTTTAGGATGAACAATCAGCGCGAACACTGGGCGTACTGATGTCGTTGGGTAGAAAGAACGGTTCAATGTGAAGACGACACACACAAACTACGACTAGAGCCCATCTACAATAAAAAATTGAAATACACTTTCAGCAGAGAGATCGAAGGCTTCGTCCAAACCCATCTTTGAAATTGCAAGCTGTGTGTGATACTTCGATCGCGACCATCACTGGGTGTGTGTCCTCGTGAAGGATACAGGTCGGCGACTCCCCTTAGAACTAGCTTGCACCACGGTCGACAGGGGCATGTCAATCAATCTGTGCATGGAAACTACAAAACCCATCTACTATATTTGCACATTCTCAGCTGCCTCCCTTCCGCGACTTAGATTCGGGATCACAAAGCGGGCACTCCTGCTCCCCTCCCACACTACGGCGCACACCTCGTACAGATCGCGAGAAGAGTTCAGCAATTAATTTTCTCTTGGGCTCACGTCGAGTCGCGCATAAATACACTGCAAATAACGCTCATCCCATCTATTATCTTCGCACTGTTCTTTCTCGTTCCCCCGAGGTATAGAAAGTACCTCAGATCCAGGGCCACGATGCAGGCTCTTCTCCCGCCTCCCCTCTACCGCATGCGCTTTCATTTTCATCTCGAAAATACCCCAGCCCTTTCTTCCTATGTCGATCCCCATCGAGCTGTGCGTACCTTCACCGCTATTTAGTAGGCGTTCTCAGCAGTCGATTTCCTCTTACTTTTAATTAAAAAAAATAGCAAAACAAACAAAAAAACTCCGACACACGAGGGACTCAAGCTCCAGGGCCAACTCTACGGCAGCAGTAGCACTCGAGTGTAACCACTAGACCACCAGGGCGACCGGACCTACAACAGGCGTGAAGTGCATACCACCACACCAACCGCGACCACCACAACTGCCACCATCATCGCCGCCACCACTCACCACCACGCCTCCTACAAACACCACCCTACACACACCCCAATTTCTACCGCTACCCGGACGGCCGCCAGAAGAGCCGTTCTACGATATAGAGGTGCACTACATTTTTTCTTACTACTACCCCTCAAATTCGGAGCTTAAGACCTCTCCCAAAAACTGATCTGGAGAAAAAAAAAACTGCTACGACCGGACGTAGAACCCCCATGGGCCTAGGTACACAACGAGAACCATTGAATAAAAATGGCCTATTATTTATTTTTTTCTGACGATTTTGGGTTAAGGAGCCCCGCAACTCAGAAAACAGTTTCGCCAAAAAAAGGTATAGCATGCGTCCACCACCACCACCACCACCACGCCGGCTCACCTTCCCCTAGCCTCCATTACCTCGAAAACAGCTCCCGTGTCAAAGCGCACTGCATAGGCGAGTCGGGTGCCTCCCTCACGGCAGCTCCACTTGACCAACACCACAACCACCACCACTCCCTCCGCCTATCAACGCAACACTAACCCCCTCCCTCCAGCAACCACTACCGCCACTACTCCAAGAGAACATCAAAATCTAATCCCGCCACCACCACCACCACCACCACCACCGCCGCCACCACCACCACCACCACCACCGCCACCACAACGCTCGCTCAAAGTATGGCGACCTTCCGACTTATTTCCCCCCATCCTCAGGAGGACATAGCAGAAAAAAAACAGGATAAATAAGGACAAGCTCGCTCACCTTCCCCTAACCTCCGTTACTTCGACAATAGTCCCCGGTGTTAAAGTGCATTGTATGGGCGAGTCCAGCGGCTCTCCCAACCTCACGGTAGCTCCACTGCGCCCTGTCACCTTGTACTGCTCGACACAAAAGCACAAAGCACAGAGGAGGGGGAAACAAACAAAAAAAAACAGGCGACGAACGTCAACACCAACAAAATACCCGTACGAGCCAGTAAATTTACCATGCAAGGCAAAATATGCCACACAAGTAGTAGACAGGCATGCGATTGACAACCCTGCTCGGATTTTAGACGGGGAGAAAAAAAAGACGTAAGACCGTTACAATCATTGCAGCCAGGTACGTGGCTACTACTAGTTTATTTTGTATGTTTTTATGCTCCAGCGGATGAGAGCAAAATAAAGCTCAAGCTCACCACACTTCCACGTATTTTCATTCACATCGTATGTCGATTGACCTAAAATGCCTTCGCAATCCAGCGCTAGCTGGAATGTCCTTCGGTTCCCACTACAGCGATGGCGCGAGCTGTCTCCCTATCGGCGGTCCCCATTACTACCCCCGCAGCGCCAAGCTATTCTACTAGTACACCGATGCGTGAGTATGTCGACCCGGCCTGACCCCCGCGGCTCTAACAATAATACTTCGAGAGGTAGCATGTTTTCCTTGTATACTCCTGATGACCCTGTTTTTTTTCCCGGGCAGTTCCCTACTACTGCTGTATAAGTGCGATCGGAGTATCACACACAGCTTGCAAACGATGAGTTTCGACAAAATATTTGATCTCACAGCTGGAGTGTATTTTCATGTTTATAATAAGTACACCAACAAGATATCGTGGCGGGCATATTTTTGCTGGGGATCCAGAAATAAAGCCTCAAGGTCAGCTGCGTTTATATCGGCGGGTGATGCAACAGTTTCTTTCGTAAATAACAGAAAACGACGAACGTCAAACTCAATAAAACAGGCGTAGCCAGCAAAAAACGCCATGATACCGAGTTCGATCAAAACGAAACCCAAAAATCGAATCGCATGCGAGTTCTCGATATGCCATACACTGTTTTTAACGTCGAAACTTTCCGTCCAATACTGCTGCTGTAGGACTATTCAGCACAACACTGAACACCAGGTATATGTTGGAGGGCAAAATGGGTTGTATGTGGCACATCGAAAGTTCAATATCGAGAGTTCAATATTCCGATATTTCATATCACGATATATTGAACTTTCGATGCGATACTCAACAATGACCATTATTAGGGAGAAGTGCACTGAACTGCGTGCTGCAGGCTTTAGCTGATTGGGTGTCTACCAAAAAGAGATTGGAAGCAGGGGGAAGCGAAGCGCATTGCATGTGCGGTCCTAGACATCTTGCTGATGTTCCAGTTCTGGCGTGTTGCGATCGCTGCATTCATTTTGTTTTTTTTTCCAGTACTTGAACATCGACCCTAAATTCGTCCAACTCACAGCTGACGTCGTTACAATATATTTATTAAATGTCTTCCAAATAATGTTTTGGGTGAGAGCTATTGAGCTCCTCTCATGTTGCGAGCTCAGAAACTTCTGTTGCACCCTTAGCGTGGGATGCCTCTGTTGCAGGCCCACTCGTTTTGCGTTGCTGCTTTCGTCTTCATCAATCTCAAGAGGGGTTGCCATCTATTGGAGGTGTGTAAAATATATCATCGTAAAACCTTGAAGGCATTTTTTTCGGTCGTCGGCGGCGGTGGCATGATTTGTCTTCAACAATCTCAAAAGGGCTCGCAGTTTGTTGGCGCTGCGCAAGTAAACTACCACTCTTTGGTCCGTGGAAATATAGGCAACCTTTGCACATTAATATTCAAATCAAAATGTTGTTGTATTTCCGGGCAGAGCGGTATATGATAGTACAAGGTTCTGCGGCCGACGGCAACCGCTCAAGAAAAGCGCATTTTTCAAGACCTTGGCAGCGCGATAGTGGCCGGTAAGACTACACGGAAAAATTTAACGTTTCGCATTACGACGGTATTATAGTTCACTGGCAGTAGCAATAGTGGTTGACAACCGCGAAGACATGACCTTGAATCAACACGAGGGTGGCCGGTAGGACCACAGGGAAAATAGCAACGTCTCGCAAGAAGAGAGCAGTAGTAGTTCATCGGCAGTGCAACATTTTGCATGAAGACGGGCGGTGCTTCGCCAGCAGCAGTACCGATGGTTACCGATAAGACCAAACACACAAACAACAAAAAAAAACACACCTGGTACAAATTAACACTGCATTTCCTTCCGACGCGGTTGATAACAGCGAAGAAACGACCTTGTACTGCAAATGCGTTAAGAAGCACAACACGCAGCAACACTCCACTGAATCATACGCGCACTTTTTTCTTGCGCACTTTTACTTTCCAGCTTCTGGACAAGCCGTGGTCACAGGTGTCATCCCTTCTCCTCCCCGGTTCTTGCCTTCAATTTTCATCGCGCATAGGGTTCAGCAATCCCACTGCTCGTCGATTGTTCATCGAGTGTTGCTAACTCACGCTCTTGCGCTTTCCGCAAGTCAATTTGTCCACAAGAAAAAAGTCCCAACGAATTTATACGAGTATGCACTCGGCGGGGCTCGAACTCACGAAACTGACCTATACCAGGCTCGAGGATAACCTGATACGCCACCGGGGCGACCGGTCACGCGCACTACTCGTACCCGGGGAACTTAGCAGAGAGACAAAACTGTCCCCGCGCAGCTGTGAAATGCCCACACACGCAACATAGAGCACCACCTACAAACTAACCCCACCGCCAACACCATCATCGACACCGCCCACAACAAAACACGGAGGCGCTTTCTCTTTCTGTAACAGCATTCTTGGTTTCTGGTATTGCTGCACATCAAAAACAGAGTCAACTCCTACCGTCTCCTCCTCAAAAATACCGTATACGACGGCGGTGTGTATCACCCCGGACGTTGCATATCACACCCGCAGAGTAATCCACCCGGGTGGTAAAAAACATACCTGGTACTAAATCCCCCAAAAAGGATCCGGATCTATGATATCACCCGGGTACTACGCCGTATACGGAATTGCCGTACAAGGATACAACGATACGAGAAAATCTGTTTTGACAATACCCGGCGGCCACCGGTGTTCCACCTTGTAGAGGTGAACAAGATTACCTCATCAAGGTGAGACTGGTGACAACCCAAGGTCACTCACTCCCCCTGTTTCTTTCATTAAATCCTCAGTGTTACTATCCAGCTCAACCCGTGAGAGGTTGTACCCTCGGCGGCCTTCTGGACAAGCCGTGGTCATAGCTGTCTTCCGTTCCCCCCAGCAGGCACATGTCTTTATTTTCATCGCGCATAGAGTTCCCATTCCCACTTTTCAGCTTTTCAGCTCGTCGATGTTTATCGATTTTTTGCTAACTCGCGTTCTCGCGCTACGTATTGCAGCCGCTCGTCATATTTTGACGCAAAAAAAAATCCTCACGAGAACGAGCATGCACTCGGGAAGATTCAGACCCGCATTATTGACTTTTAGTAGCGACGAGAGCCACCTACTACTCTATAAGGGACGTCTGCTTGGTACCTCCGGGCACGGTTATTTATGGCTTATGGTCTAAACGGATGCCTGCTTGGTAAATCTCTGGGTACGTTTATTTATGGTTCCTTTACGGACTTGAACGCAAAAATACAACGCAGAAGCAATGACTTGGGTGATGCAGGTGATGATATCATGTTATATCACATCATCTTCTATTTTTCCATTTTTTACAAAAACATTACAAGCTGGGCCGGCCAAGAAACCCATAATGCGTCAGTCGGGCATATCCTTGTAATCAGCTAGATGTGGTGGTCATTTTAAGCCCTCCAGCTTTAGAATCTGCGAAGTTGGCGCCGAAAAAGTGTTTGCCACTCACGTTTCCTAGTTTGAGCTTTATTTTTCATGATTTGTTTGTGTTGCTTTTTCTAAAATTGCTCGAAATACAAAGTGGATGGAATTGGCTTAATTTTTCTGGGCATGTACATCTTGGGACGAGGAGTAGGGAGATATGCTTTTCATTTCATGGGTCATTTCCGTTCGAAAGATATGGAGGAATCCCTGAATTATAAGTAAATTTGTATGCAGAGGCACTCTGGTGGAAACTTGGCCATGCACCTCTCAATTTTTGAAGTTAGGACCTGAAGCTTTGACACGTGATTTGGACCAAGCTCACCAAAACAGTACTTGGCGAGCTCAAAAAAAAAAAAAAAAACTGTCGACATACGGCCTGCTAAAAGTTTTCCATGGTCATGAAATGGACGAAAAGTCAACGGATTTTCATTTTGTTTCTTGAGCTCGCCAAGTAATGTCTCGGCGAGCCTGTTCTAAATTGCGTGTCAAAATTTCAGGTCCGAACTCGAAAAACTGAGCGGGGCACAGCGATATTAATTTGTTTTGAGCGTCTTGGCCGGCCCAGCCTATATACGACAGCGTGAAAACTGGTGTCGTGTCGTGTCCTCGAGCAGCTGCCGTTTGTTTCGACCGCCTGCCCCATTTCCACCTGTCTCCAGGGTACAATACAACACGGAAGATGACACAACCCTTCGAACGAACTGTAAAGCTATACGCGTACTATATATATACTGGTAAACTATGATAGTTTCCCCGACACCACGGAGAGAGCGCAAACCAAACGCCGAGCGATGCATGCGCGTCTGTTACGAACAGACCTCAACGAGCTTCTTCCCAAGCCAACGTTTTCTGAGTCAGCAGCATGTCACGAATAATAACTAATCGGTAGCGGCCGTTAGCCAACTAACTGACTAAGTCGGGCGGTGAAGCCGACTGATGGCCAGCCGACCTGCGACTTGAGCCAGGCGAGCGAAGCGAGCCGAAACAGGTTCCACCCCCCGAGGGGACCCCGTTCAACAAGGAAAAAAAGCATCCCCGTAAAAGACCATCCTTCCAGCAGCAAGTATGGAAACCCGGTAAGTCGGATAGTCGGCGAAGAGCAATTAGTCCGAAAAATAACTAGGTGGTGATCTAAGTCGTGCCGACTCACAGCTCTATGCGTTTTCGCTTTGCAACGCCCCCTTCGTTTTGGAAGAAACAGGCTCGGAAAATCCTCCCAGAGAGTGCGTTACCACTGCTGCGTGCCACAAGGCACACACGTCATCGACGAACAAGGAAAAAATCGACCGAAATTCATGGACCGCGGGTGGCGTTTGTACGAACAACCGGTACCCACCCTGCCGGTCTTACTCAGGGCAAGGAACAAAAAAAAACAGGCAAGGGTGTGAAACAAGATAACAAGCTCAACACACCGGTAACAACGAGCGGTCACCCCCCCCCCGCCCCCCTTTCTTTCTTTTGTTAAATCATCACTTGTACTCTCCAGCTCAACTTTAAAGGGGCTTTAAATTTACCCTCAGCGACGTTCTGGACAAGGTCATGGTCTGTGGTGCGACATGCCGGCACCTGGTTATCCACGGTTCTCCACGCTATGTTGACGAAAAAGGCTTCGAAATCGTGGAACTCGGTTCGTTGATGTGTGTATAATGCACCGCGAGGAACAAAAACGGAGGCGACACAATGGAACGGGGACGGGATTTATACGCGTGAAATTAAAGCGCTTCGAAAGTCAAGACGATATGGCACTTTGCAATACAACGCTCTTGTGCAGGCAGCACCACAAGTCAGCCGAGATCACCATCACCAGCACAAGCAGCAGCGACCGCAGAACGCGGTACGCTCGCCGGTCGCTCGCCGAAGGAGAGAAACCATGAAAATTTGAAAAACGAAAGCCTCTGTAAAAACTCAAATCTCAAATATCAAAATGAAAAAACGCAACAGCAAAGGTGAATTTCTCGACGAAATCCTCCATCCCACACCTGAAATATAGTTTGCACCTGGTAGGTATACCTGGTCCCCGGTATTGTATATCACAGGTATACTCATAAAACCAGAAAAAGCCAGGTAAGGTATACTCGTACATACGGCAAATGGTACGAGGGACCTGGGGCGGTGTGACTATGGCCACCACACGATTCACCAATATACGGCGGTGTTCTATTAATAGCTACTACGTCCGAGTTTGGTACCGCAGACCGCAGGATATCAGCTTGTACGAGTGGCAGACACGGGTAAGGCTTGATACCCTCCCTGCGTTGATACGAGCCTGTGCAACAACGCATAATACGCGTGGTGCACGTGCATACGCTATCGTACCTCGGGCTTTATACGCCCATCCGTAAGCTTGGCGGTGCCAACCTACAAAAAAATACAAAATACAACTCTTGTAGTACACCCTTGCCAAAACCAAGTACGCGCGTCTCGCCGACTTGCGACAGGAGCCAGAACGAGGCGGGCAGCAGGATGCTGGACCTTTCTGGCATACTGACAGGAAAATGCCAAGGCCATTCACAAGCCGGATCGTTCATCATGGGTCGGACCAGGCCACAGGAGCCAGAACGAGGCGGGCAGCAGGATGCTGGACCTTTCTGGCATACTGACAGGAAAATGCCAAGGCCATTCACAAGCCGGATCGTTCATCATGGGTCGGACCAGGCCAGGTTGACCCGACCCGACCCGACCCGTGAGCATTGAATACCTCCTGACTCGACCCGTGACATCAACGCCTTTACAGCTCGAAACTCGTTTGGGGGACAAAATTACTTGGAATTAGTATAGGGAGGGGTTTGAGGGCTCCAAAGAAACTTCCTGACCAGCCCGACTTGACCCACTGAGCTGTGGAAAAACTCTTCACCTTGCCCGCGGGTGGGGTCATGACCAGCACAAAACCTATGAGTAGTAGATGCGTGTGGATAGTGAATCTTCCTGAGGTTGCTATCTACGCAATCTCGTCGGCTATGGGGGATTTCGTAAGCGGCTCAATCAACCTTCGTAGCATCTTTCCAAGCTCAGCATCCCGAGCCGACCGAATCAACCCAAGAGTCTTTCCATGCACAAAATCCACGCGCGCCGAGTCAACCTAGAGCTTTCAATAGCTACAGCATCGGGACGCACGTCACCCCTAGCGTTCGCGTTAGGATTGAGGTTCGGGTCGGGTGTTCGACGTTTGGCGCCACGGCCAAGCCCCCCCTCCCCCCAAAAAGATTACCTACTAAGGTGTATGTCGGCGTGGAACCGGCGGTATGGGGTATGGCATACATTCGTATCGTACAGCGCAGTGAAAAACATATGCATTCAGCAGTACATCCCACGCATACAGCAGCAAGCAAAAGCAATGATACAAATTCAAACTGCGCATGACACGTACCAGGGTATATGCTCAGTCCCAGCCCATTCCATTGCCACCGTCGCCAACGCGTCACATGAGCAAAAAGCAAAAGCAGTGACAAAAAAAAACTCCAACTGCGCACGACACATACCAGTGGTACATGCTCAAGTCCTACCCAGCCCATTGCCACCGTCACCAATGCGTTGCGTTACAGAAGCGCACCCTGTTTACACGTACAGCTGTAGTGTATTCCTCAGCTTCAGAGTGACTGGAGCCTGTCCTGTGCCCACGGACTTGATTGTGCGAGTTAATGTGATAACATCAAACAACAACAAGCGTAACCAGCGTCCCCCAGCAAAGCCGTGGTGGGCCAGAGCAATGCGCCCACCACTTCGGGGGAAGTCGCCTCAATCGTTCCAGGTTACGCCGCGTGCGGCCAGAGCAATGCGCCCACCACTTCGGGGGAAGTCGCCTCAATCGTTCCAGGTTACGCCGCGTGCGGCCAGAGCAATGCGCCCACCACTTCGGGGGAAGTCGCCTCAATCGTTCCAGGTTACGCCGCGTGCGGCCAGAGCAATGCGCCCACCACTTCGGGGGAAATCGCCTCAATCGTTCCAGGTTACGCCGCGTGCTACGATCGCGGCAGGAGACTTTGTCGGAAACGGTTTCTGGAGGGCGGGGCTAACTAAAATCGTCGGAAATCGGCCAATTTTCTTTTTCGCTTATTCCCGTTCGATACCTAGCTAGCTAGGCCATGACATGTTTTTTTTTTTTCATCATCCGGTAGTAATACCAGTACTTTTTTTTCTCCTCAAACAATTTTCTGCGGAGAGGTCTTAGAACCTCTTTTATAGAGCCCCAAAATCCCTCCCTAAACTAACTACGAGTAAATTTGTCCCCCAAAAAGTTTCCAGTAGTTAAAAGGCGTTAAGCTCCTAAAGCGAGGAGCCTCACAAACAAAAGTGGTGTGCCTCTATCGCTACACGCGTCTTATGAGCATGAGCGCAATTCTCCAGCCACGCCAAGCGATTGCGACTGCCTAGAAGAGGGATGTCGCATTACTCAGACCGCCTTATTGGGAGACCCCTATAAAACACTGCACCCAAAACAGGAGAAAGCACAATATTCCTGTACTAATTCCAAGTGACTTGTCGCCAACAACGGGTTTCCACCTTGTACTAATTCCAAGTGACTTGTCGCCAAAAACGGGTTTCCAGATGTAAAGGCGTCACATCGGCTTGTCCCACCTGGTGACTCCTAAACGAAAAACCTACCTGGTACATTTTGCACGATAGCCCAATCGGAAACAAGAGCGGAACGGTGACAAGAGCGATCCAAGCTGGTCTTGTTCCGAGAGGCTCTTAACGTCTTCACAGCTCGAAACCCGCTTTGGGGACATTACTTGGAGTTGGTATAGGGAGGGGTTTTAGAGCTCTAAAGGGGCTATAGGCTCTTAACGTCTTTACAGCTGGAAAACCGTTTGGGGGACAAAATTACTTGGAGTTAGTACAGGGAGGGATTTCAGAGCTCAAAAGAGGCTATAGGCCCTTAACGCCTTTACAGCTGGAAACCCGTTTTGGGGACAAAATTACTTGGAGTTAGGATAGGGAAGGGTTTTAGAGCCCTAAATGGGTTATGATAACCCATGGGTTATTTATCATTTTTATAATAACCCATTTCCATTTCCTAAACTTTTCAAATTCAAACTCTCAAGTGTTTTGTCCCCATATCGGGAGCGCGGTGCTAAAACGGTCATACATATAAATGAGACTTCAAGGGGGCAACATGACAACGAAGGCCTCGGCCTCACGAAGCAGCCATTGGATAAGGGTGGAGGATGTCTCCGAAGTGCGATGGACCGATAAGCGCGGCACGCGCGTTACACCATGTTATGGTTGTACCACAAGGCCAAGAGTAGGGGATGTCTCGTAAGTGTGACGGAACGATAAGCACGGCACGCGCGCAGCATCACGTTATGGTTGTACCATACGACCTGATTCTTATGTATTCCCGTCCAATCCATATTATTTGCATGTTGTCCTCAGCTCTCGCTCCGAAACTCAAATCCGTCGCCACAAACATGCACTTCTAACCCTAACTACAGCAATGCACACATTTCTATTCATGGCCAGCACAGATCAGCGCTATATACCCTCGGGAACTCGCGTCAAATTGTGCACATACACAAGCTAGGCACCGAAATCTTTCAATGACAACTTGCGCAAACAAACAAAACCTTACTGCATTTTGCTACGCACATGTCGGCGGTGCGGCATACCAATTTGGGTTTTTTTACGTGCGGAGTATTAATACTACTGTTGTGTACGTGTGATCGTTGTATCTTCCCGGCGCGATCCAAAATATTTTGCACGTTGTCCTCAGCTCTCAATGCGGAACTGAAATCCGGCGTCATATCACATGAACTCCCGCCCCCTCCCACCACCCCCCACCATGATGCACGCATTTATTTTTATGTCGAGCACAATTCGGCGTTTTATTCCGCCGCGGACTCGCATCAAAATTTTGTGTACGTAAGCTAGGCGCTAGAGTTTTACCGAGCCCAACAACGAAGCACCACGTCTACGTTGGGGTTACAAAGTGCTTTTCGGGTTTAAGCCTCGCACGTAGGTCGAGTCTGCTTCTCGTCAAGCGTATATCGTGGTGTCATGTATCTTGGGAATCGCTTCCTGAGCGGAGCGGAATAAGCCGCAGAAACCTTCTACCAATACATACCAGGTAATATTGAAAGCCAATTATGATGGGAAACGTATTTTCAAGTCACCAGGAATCGAGTTTCAAGGCCAAAACGAAGTGTGTTCACTCGGCAAAATAGCAAAATAGCACCGGCGATTCATTTTTCAGAATGCTCCTCCGAGTTTTCCGAGGGCTGTCTCGAGTGCTTTTTCCGTTCCTCCAGAGCCGTACACTCGAGTATTGCGATTTCTTTGAATGTTCCTCCATATTGCCAGTTCCTGGGATATGATACTCTACTGCCTATAACCAAACATCCCACTTCAAGGGCACCAGTTCCGACGAACTAGACCCTCCGAATAAAATGATAAGTTGCGCCAAAAACTAAAAAAACTAAACCTTTGGAAAAAAAGGAGAGTTGCCCCAGGAAGCGCTCGGAATACTACAGGCGGATCTTGAGGACTGTATCGGTGTTTTTGGACTGCCCGGCAGAGTGACACAGGGTGCAGTGGGTCTACGAATCAGTTCTTGTCTCTCGACAACATTTCCCCCAATGTTAATTGGCCTCAACCCCTTCAGAGCCCCCAAACCCCTCCCTACACTAAATCCGAGCAATTTCGTCCCAAAAAACGGGTTTCCAGTTGTAAAGGGGTTAAGCGCACCCGATGAGGCAAAATCGTTGTGGGCCACCCCCCGCACCCCGCCCCCCCCCGTTATACCAGTACAAACCAGAACCACTGCGTACATCGCTTGTACGAAATAAACCCTTTAGGGACCATATGTACAGGGAGGGGGACCAAAAAGCACTATGATTGCGATCTTGTCAAAGCGTCTACGCAGAGCTTGGAGCAAGTACGAGAAATCACGATACCGCTCGCGTGTCGCACAGCCCCTTACACTGTACTTCGGACACCGCCCTACCTCCATCGATCCGGGCTGCTTTCATCATGTGCTCGACGCTGTAATCACCAGCCATTTCCGACAGGTTTTTCGTCATCAAAGTCGCAAAAGGGGTAATATAACCCTCAACCCCTTTACAACCCCAAAATCCCTCCCAATACAAACTTCAAGCAAAACTGTCTCCCAAAAAGGGTTTCTAGTTGCCAAGGCGTTAAGGGACTCAGGTTATATATAGCGAGCAAGACTATATCGGGTGCGGTCTGGTCAGTCGGCTATCAATTCCTTTGGGGCTTCAGAGGGAAAAAAAAAGAAAAAAAAGCCAAGCCCAAGATAACTGATGATTACAGCATAGGGCAGTGCTGATCGGGGATATCATAGAACCGGTTTCCGAAGCGCAACAACACAAGGAGTGGTACAGGATGGGTGCGGCATAATCCCACTCGCGCTGTTCGCTCACACTACCTTGTAGACGCTTGAAAAATTCGCCCATCACCGTGGTTTTGGTCGCTGCTGTACATGGCCCCCGAAGGAATTTACCAGGGATGCGCGTTACGGCTAGGTATGGCGAGTGCGAACGTCAGCCGTACGCCATAAGCCGTTCGCCATAAAATAACCAAAAGTGCGAAAGGGAGTCGCGAACAGCAACCGAAAAAAGACTTGAAAAGGCAAGGTCAAAACGTAAGGGGTTTCCAGTGCTTTGTGAAGGTGTTTTACACCAGGGGAAACCTCAAAATTACGCGCACGGCAACTTTTTCTTCTTTAGAACGTCGCGTGGATGTTTGCGAGCGCGAACGAATGTGTAACGCGTGCACAACACGAAACGCATCCCTGTTATCAAAACATCCCGGGTATATACTTCTTTCGGGACATCAGAGGAAACAACTCTCGAAAAAAAACGATGACTATAGCATGAGACGCCCACGAAATACAGCACTGTCGGCGACACGATGCGCGGTCCAAGCTGGTGTGGTACGAGATGCGCCCGAACCGCAATCCAGAGAGCCGTAAGACACCCCGCGCCCGAACCGCAATGCAGAGAGCCGCAAGACGCCCCGCGCAGGCAGCATGGCGATGCTCGCTCGTACCACTGCAAGGCTATTCCTACTGTGGACGCTCTGCGTAGATCGCGCTCATACCTTTTTGAGGTTGGTATAGACATACTACCTGGTATGCTGCTAAACGGTCAGATTTTTGGCCGGTATACTAGGCTGTCTGCGATGTACCAAATTTGGTTGGGTACAGCAGTTTTGAAGCCGACGAATGTCAAATATCATAATCCAAGGAAAATTATGCTAGAAAAAAAGAAAACGGTGGGAAAAACAACATTCGTAAAAATGATTCTAACAACGTCAGCTGTGAGTTCGACGAATTTAGGGTCGGTACTCTTCTTTGCCATTACACCGTTTTTCTTTCGCTGATTTTCCGTGGGTTGTGTTGGCCTTGGACTTTTGTCACGTTCGACGATTCCGATACTACATTGCTGTATGTCTTCCAACCCAACAAAGGTTGGAAATCGCAAACACCCTGTTGTATTTCATTTCTTCCAGCCCAAAAATAATTCGGAAATCGCAAACACACCAACATTATACGCTTCCAACGGCGATTGACTCGAACGCTTGAGATCGAATGAATTGACCGCGATTCACAGCGCTACACGGGGTGGTGCTAATATCAGGTACTGAAGAAGCAACCGGTATTGCGGGATGGGAGAACCGAACAAACAAAATCGATACGATTTCGTTTCGTAGTCGATATCAAGCTGGGCCGGCCGAGAAACCTCTAATCCGTCAGTCGGGCATATCTTTTGAACGACAGTGACCCACTGCAAACTGAGCATTTCCTCGTAATCAACTAGATACGGTTGTCATTGTAAGCCCTTCAGCTTGAGAATCTGCCAAGTTGGTGCCGAAAAAAGTGCTTGCAACTCACGTCTCCTAGTTTGAGCATTTTTTTTCATCATTTGTTTGTGTTGCTTTTTCTAAAATTTCTCGCAATACAACGTGGAATGGAATTGGCTAAATTTTTCTCGGCATGTACATCTTGGGACGAGGAGTAGGGACATATGCGTTTCATTTCATGGGTCACTTTCGTTCGAAAGTTATGGATGAATCCCTGAAACATATGTAAATTTGTATGTAGAGGCACTTCGGTGGAAACTTAGCCATGCACCTATCAATTTTTCAAGTTAGGACCTGAAATTTTGACACGTGATTTGAATCGAGCTAAAAAAAAAGTGAAGATGAGATGCAAGAAGAAAAAACAAACGATGCACTTTTCCCCGCCTCAAGCTTCAGCGGAATTTTTGGGCCGGCCGTAGGAGAACATTTTCTTTTTTTCTCTTTGCACCCGAGTTTGAATGTGTTGATCAGCTTGTTTCAAGTCACGTGTCAAAATTTCAGATCTAAACTCCAAAAATTGGGTGTGATATTGCGATATTGTCGCGATCAGGGCCTCTTACCCGGCCCAGCTCGCAGTTTGCATTCAGTTTCCCCCGCCAAAACGAGCGGAGATGTCAGGGGGTGGGGGGCAAAACGCACAAGGCTTCGATACGACATATCCCGATACGTAACACAGAAAGCGTTCGGTTACGATATATCGGAAGTTCCGATATTTAGGCGCATCTAAGCTTTTGATAGGATATATAAATATTTTTCTTCGTTTTCGCACACTTCTACTTTCCAGCTTCTGGACAAGCCGTATTACACGTGCCGTCTCTCTCTTCCCGCCCCCGGTTCTTGCCTTCAGCTTTTATCGCGCTTAGGGTCCAGCAACCCCACTGCTCGTCGATTTTTCATCGGGTTTTGCTAACTCACGCTGTCGCGTTTTCCCCAAGTCAAATTGTGCACAAGAAAAAGTCCCCACGAATGTATACCAGTATGCACTCGGGGGAATTCGAACTCACGAAACTGACCTATACCAAGCTCGAGGATAAAACCTGATACGCCATCGGGGCGGGTCCTACCATATAGCGCACGAACAGTGGATTTACAAGGTTTCTGCGCCGACGCGCAACGTGAAGTCAACGCGATTCCAAGATCATCGGACAGCAGTGGACGGGCCGGGTCGGTCGAAGTGAATTTGCTGTTTGGTCGTGATATTAGCCCTAAACCAATACCTGACACCAGGTAACTACCTACATATACGTATGTATATATATATACGTAGCCGGGCTCACAACGGATGCCGGAATGCAAACTATACAGAATACGACGCCAACACTGGTCTTAGTGCAGCGGCGTTACTATAAAAAATGAAAATACACTCCAGCTGTGAGATCGAAGATCCTGTCGAAACTCATCTTTGCAAGCTGTGTGTGATACTCTTATTAAGGTATTTCGGTATTTTCCATCCGATCTACAGCATCGGCCCGCTCATACAAAGTAGACTTTGAAGTAAAGTTAGCGTTGAAAGTTTCAAGGCCACCAGTATGAAAGCAAGCAGCCTAGGCGAAGTGCCGGCACGTACCAGTCGGACATACCGGCCCTGTGCATACTCATATATATTCGTGGCGACTTTTTCTTGCGCACAAATTGACTTGTGGAAAACGCGAGAGCGCGATTCAGCAACACTCGATGAAAATAAGACGAGTAGTGGGATTGCTACCAAATTGACTTGCGGAAAACGCGAGAGCGTGAGTTAGCAAGACTCGATGAAAAATCGACGAGCAGTGGGATTGCTGAACCCTATGCGCGATAAAAATTGAAGGCAAGAACCGGGGGGAAGAAAGGACGACACTTGTGACCACGGCTTGTCCAGAAGCTGAAAAGTAAACGTGTGTGAGAATATATATTATAAAAAATGAAAAAACACTCCAGCTGTGAGATCGAAGATTTCGTCGAAACTCATCTTTGCAAGCTGTGTGTGATACTCCGATCGCGCGCATTACGAGTTGTGTCCTCATTAAGGATATAGGTCGGCGACTCCCCTTACAACTACAGTATAGCTATCAGGGTCAACAGGGTGATTTTAGTCAGTCTGTGCGCGGAAACAATAAAACCCGTTTCTGAGGGGGACAAAATATATGTATATCAGACGAGCTAGTATCTGCGTAACGAATGAGCGTTTAATGTTGCGTTCAGAGCGTTACGCAAATGAATTGAATGTTGAATGTCAGCGTACATGTATATATCATACGAGGTATCACGAATGTATTGAGAAAAATAAAAAAATATGTTGTTCTCACATTAACTCGCACAATCAAGTCCGTGGTCACAGGACAGGCTCCGGTCACTCTGGAGCTGAGGAATACCGCAGAGAGAAACACAAGCAACCCAAGGTGGTACACGCATATATCACAGCTGACGCAATTCATGCCTCCACCAGAAACATTTCAAAATGAAATCGGGAGTCAGTCTACGATGTGCCAGGTCCATACCGGTGCATCCGTCTCATTACTCGCGCCTGGAAATCCCCGACTGTACCGCTTGCCACCCAAGAAAGACTACCACGTATATATTAGATGTGGTATCTATCACTACGCATACGCACAACAGACGCGAGTCAATTGAAAAAAGAAACAAAGAAAAGAAAAGAAGATAAAGGAAAGGAAAGAAAAGAGAAGAAAGCGAGAAAAACAAAAAAACGTATATATGTATCGCGCGTTATTAAATGTCGCGGACCATAGGGCCAAACGCTGTAACATCAGCATCATAGTAGCGTATCACGAACTAATGAATATATTCAGTGTTGCGGACCGTAACACTGAAGGCCGCAGCCACTGTTTATGGTACCCCGATGCAGGCCACAAATCTTGATCGCTACAAAATTCGCCTAAAGTAAGATCTGTGTACACTGCACGTGGAGAACAATGTTGGTTTTGACAATTTTCAATGTCGGAAAACCCTCCAAAAAGGGGGGTGTCGTCCCCATCTCAGCCTGACATCGGGACAAGGTATTTATTCTCCAGATGTTGCCTCGAGGTTAGGGCGCGATTTTGCCCCCGCGCGCACACACGCGCAGAACAGCAGGAACTCGCGAAGCTGCGGCAGCCCCCTGGGCCATTTGCCGAGCAGCGGCCGCTTGATCCTCGCGCACCTCGATCGGCATGGGCTTTAGCGTGTTGTAGCGCTGCGGCGCGTTTGTGTGTGTGTTTCGGGTTTTCGAAATCGTTCAACCACCTCTCTAAAACATGCCAACGAATGTATATAATATTGAAGATTGTTAGCTTCTGCATCTAACAACCCCCATCACACAAACGAACACAGGAGATGCGACAACGCGTACCAGCAACGTCCGGTCTATGATATCCGCGATAACCGGCGGATGTACAAATCTTCACGACGGTTGACGTCCGCCAAATCCAATCCCGACGGATTCTGTTAGTCGAGGGTCCTCCACGAGATCGAGCCAAACTCCTATCCCTCACTGTAAGACCTGTCCTCGCTTTACGCGAGGACATCAACGCCGCGGCCGAAGCCGTTGCAGACCAAGACCGGGCCGACGGAGGCGAGCTCTTTGTTGGCGCCGACGATGATATACAAGTTAGATGCATATGTACACATCAGATACTCCAAGCAGTCAAAGGAATTGTCAAAAAAATTCGGGTAAACATACTGGGGATACTGCGAATACAGGCAGCTTTTCAGGATTTGATACTACTCTTGTACGAGTGCTGTGGCTACTGCTTCATGCAAAAGTATTCGGGGGTTTGATACACCGGATACTGCCCATACTCAAAACGTAATTGGGGGTTCCGGGTGCCATCAGTGATACTGCACACGCAACGAGTACTCACAGAATTGCGGGGTTCTATACCGCGGATACTGCTCGTGCTAATTCGGCGTTCGATGCTGCGAGTACCGCCCGTACTCGCAGTAGTTTGGGCGCATACTGCCAGCACTGGCAGTATTTTGGGGTTCTGTACTGCGGCTACAGCCAATACCCATCTATACCCGGAGAATGAAGTACGCTGAGAGCATCTGTGATGCCTGGTATTATATACCCTGGTACCAAGTAGGAGAGTATTTTCGCGTAATCGTCTCGAGCCTGGAGGTTGCATATCCATTGTAAAATAAAAAATAAAATACACCACAGCTGCGAGATCGGATACATCGTCGAAACTCATCTTTGCAAGCTGTGCATGATACTCCGATCGCGCACACTACTGGATGTGTCCTCATCAAGGATATAGGTCACATTATCTGATGCCCACTACTGGCTGGGTGTATCTCTTCGGGTAATCGTCTCGAGCCTGGAGGCTGTATATCCATATTTCATCTAACGTCTACCAAACGTTGGGTGTATCCGTGGTCTACCTGGTGTATAATTACCAGATCTTTATGATATATTTACTCCCTTCGAAACCCAAATCGATAACAATCACACCGAGCAATTCTCCAACCAGCCACAAAAAAAAGGAGAATTATCATTCATTCGGCGGAGCGATCAGGCGAACGTACGCTTCCGACCGACCGTCCAACCACATCGCGGAGCATGTCCGCCCCCCACCCCCCCTGTCGCCTACGCTATTAACTATTCCATTCCCACCAAGCGGCATTACATCTTCATTTTCGGGGAGGGTCCACGAAATATGGTGTAGCTGTCTCGCCAAGAACTTGTGCAGCTGCATTTTTCATCACTGGCGCCGACACGAATGGGTTGGCGGGTGTCTTGTTCGTGCTACTTGCCAGTCCTGGTGTGACAATCTCCGGGGATGATATCATATCGCACCCGGCCATAGTTTGTTAAGCCGACGCGAACTCGAAAAGGGTCCCTGTTCATTATACCACGTGTAAAACAGAAACTTGCAAGTGCTCGTACAACAAGTACACACCAGGAAAACAATACTGCTCTCGTAGCTTATATTTCGATTGCCGTATTTTCATGAGTCGATGAAGAGGGATGGAGACAGGGGAGGTGGAGGGGGGGAGCTGTTCCTTGTCCACAAATTCCCTAGCCTATCAATGCCAACCATGAGGACATACACACCCCATAACACGCGCGATCGAAGTATTACACACAGCTGGCAAGGATGAGTTTGGACGGAATCTTCGACCTCACAGATGTAGTGCGTTTTTACAGTAATTTTCAGCAGAAACTTCCCTAGGCGGTCCGAGTTATCAACCCTTTTTGGGAACTCCATGGCGGAAACGTGTCTAGACTACATGACGATGACAGCATCAGCCAGCGACGCTGGCGGGGCTGCTGGGGCGGCAGAAACGTGCCCGCAGCGGAAATGCGAAAGCTGCTCGGCGCTCGTGCCGCATGGTGCTATTGGTGCTGCTGTACGCTCTTCCTGTTCACCCTTTTAGCACCGCACTCCCGACATTGGGGCAAAACACTCGGAGTTACACTAGGAAAAAAATAGGAGTTGGAAATGGGTTAATACAACGTAGGTATAGTAAGACCACACTTCTCCTTTTGCTGTGAAGAGGTAGCTACCTGTACCCGGCACCTCAAAGGGAAAAGATGACGACAATTGTCGACTACAGCAGCATCGGTCACATGGTGTAACGCGGGCGGCTGGGTAGGGTGACAGCAGGTGTTATTCCTGTGTCTGAGCTACGGTTGAAGGGGTTGTGCGAGACTGACCGTAATGCTCCGCGCTCAAACTAGACCAGAGGGTTGGTGAGGCTGCTCTAGTGTTCGCGTTGTTGATGTACCTGGGTCCCAAACAGCTTAAGGGATACTGCTGTACGTACATATATTATACGGAGTAAAAATTAAAATACACTCCAGCTGTGTATTCATCATAAATAGTACATCATACCTGGGAGGTAACGTGTAAACCAACTGTACCCCAACCATTCTGTCGAAGCCGGGCGAAGGGGTATACAGCAGCCCCCCGTTCCTGAAGCAGGGGGTGCGGGTGACTTCCTTCACTATTTACGAACAGCTACGAGTATACGTAAAGCGTTAGAGACGAAAGATTACGTGTGCCGTAGAGCTCGAGGCAAAATTACTACTGCTGTACGAGTACATACTTCTGCAAAATAACCATCAACGAGCGGCAAATAATCGACCGCTGTTAACAGACTGAGCACCTACTCGTGCGTACAGACTAGTCTTATCAACGTGAATGGAGCTCAAAAGTATGTACCTGGCTGGTATGCAACTTCATCTACCAAGCATATCACTAATACTTGGAGAAAAACCGTACCTGGTACGGAACTTCGTGTACCAAGCAAATCACTAAAACGTTGAGATATGAGACTAAAGAGAAAGGAAACGCGTCGAAAATGGAACCATTACGAGCCCAGGCCAGGCGTAGCAGAAACGTGTCCGATGTACGATGTGCAGCGTGTACACTGCGGGACCCGGTTTTAAAACCCCCTCAGAACCCCCAAAACCTTCCTATACTAATTCCAAGTATTTTTTCGCCAAACAGTTTTTCAGGTGCGAATGATTTCAGAGCTCCTCGCAGTACAGCAGTAGGCGGTTGGCAGTTGGCACCGCTCTTGATGTTGTTGTTGTTGTTGTTGTTGTTCTCACATTAACTCGCATGATCAAGTCCGAGGTCACAGGACAGGTTCCAGTCACGCTGGAGCTGAGGAATACCCCAGGGGAAAAACAAAAACCAAGGTGGTACACGAATATAATATAGTATATAATAGCTGACGCAATTCATGCCTCCACCAGAAACATATAAAAGTGAAATCGGGAGTCAGCCTACGACGAGACCACTTTCGGTTTGTCTTTGTCTTTATCCTGGGGCATTCATACACTCTACTAACAGAGTGACTGGTGACTAAAGCCTGTCCTGTCACCACGGACTTGACTATGCGCGTTAATGTGAGAACAACAACTTCGTAAGAACATACCTGGTACCGCTACACGCTCTTGAAAACAACCCCTTCCGGACCTCAGAGGGACAACGTGTCGCAAAAGCGGCAAGCGACATGCGACGATTACAGCATCGGCCCAACAAAGCAAGCACGGGCTACTGCGGCAGGGCGCGAGTCGGAACTGCTTGGGAAGAACCCAGTAATACGGCAGGCGGGAAGCACGACAACACTCGTATCGCAGTTACACACCCTTCCCACTTAAAGAGGTCGATAAGGTAACACTTGCCGCTTGGTAGGTCGCTACAGCTGGGTCCCACAAGAGTAAGTACCATACTCGTGGTCTCGCGTTAGCGCAGTGCCCTTGTTGCCGGGCCCCGAGTCAGTTCGGTGAGAACCACTTGTCGCGACCTCGTCCCAGAGCATGTGATCTGTACAGTGGGTGTCCCGATTTAAGAGCGCCCGGTGACAAGCCCAAGCATGCGCTCTTAACGCCTTTACAACCGGAAACCCTTTTGGGGAAAAAATTACTAAAGTTAGTATGAGGCGAGGTTTGGGGACTCTAAGGGGTTGACCGCAAAGCGCTCTTATCCGTAGTGGGTAATATATAGCCCTTAGTGTGGCGGGACATGCCGAGTTGGCCGCTCTTGACTACGGTGCTTTTACTCACTATCTGTATGAAAAAACACCCATTCAAAAAAAAAAACTAAAAACCTCTGTAAAGCGTAATATTTTTGGTACTTTATCTGGTACCAGGTATGCTGTTGTTGTTGTTGTTGTTGTTGTTGTTGTTGTTGTCACATTAACTCGCCTAATCAAGTCCGTGGTCACGGGACATGCTCCACTCACTCTGGAAAGGAATAATACCCCAGGGCAAACATATAATGCAAACCAAAAGTGGTACACGTGATCTAGTCAAGAGCGCTTGTTGCGGCTTGTCACGGGGCGCTTTTCAATCGGGGTACCCACTGCATCTATCTTTGGGTGATGAGACCGGTAAAGCCACGTCTTGTCTACCCGAGAGTACTCCAATACCGCGTGGCAGCGGGGTCCAAATTAAATGCCGGTATTGTCTGGCAAGGCGCCGCATTAGTCAGGGACCACGACCATTTCGTTGCATTTTTCCAAGTCCGTTAGACTCATAATGGTAGCAAGCCATAAGGAACGCAACGTGCCCTCCCGTTGCTCCGTGCATACAAGGATACACCGTAGGAGGACACGTATACAACAGAAGCATAAGTATATAACACGAGGATGAGGGCCAGATCCGCTCGGAGTCGAAACAAGACAACACCTATCATGCGTACCGTACCGCTGTCGCCCTGTTGCCGTATCGACTCAACATTCAACACACCTATCGGAACCTGTCTTCTACTCGTGACCAAGGATGTCTATATGCGGCGATCAGTTAAACCTTTCGGTACCCATGTATAATAACCGGTCGCCCCGGTGGCGTATCAGGTTATCCTCGAGCCTGGTATAGGTCAGTTTCGTGAGTTCGAGCCCCGCCGAGTGCATACAAATTCGTGGGGACTTTTTCTTGTGCACAAATTGACTTGCGGAAAGCGCGAGAACGTGAGATAGCAACACTCGATGAAAAATCGACGAGCAGTGGGAGTGCTGAATCCTATGCGCGATAAAATTGAAGGCAAGAGCCGGGGGGAAGAAGGGACAACACCTGTGAACACGGCTTGTCCAGGGGCTGGAAAGTAAAAGTTTGAGAAAAAAAAAAAAAAACGCAGCGATTAACTAGACCTTTCGGTACCCTTGTATAATACAACGGACAAAAAAGACCGGTCATTGCGACATTTTCAAGCGTCCACGAGTAGCGTGAGCGCGCAGCAGTACGAGTATTAAGATTATGCCGCACCCATCCTGTACGACCCCATGCATCGCTGTACCTCGGACGCCAACGTTCATCATCCCCAAATCAGCAGTGCCTGATGCTGGAAGCATCAATTTTCATCCTCAACTTTTCCGTCGGCAGCCCCAAAGGGGTTCAAGTGACGGCAACACGAGACTACAACGAACGTGTCACGGCAGCAGTACCGTAGCAGCAGTATGGAAGCTGTCGGCTGCGGTCCTGAAAGTGAACGAATGATCCGGGGGACCGGCCCACTGGACCAACCGGCCTGACTTCATCGACTTGGCCTCTAGGGCAGGAAGTGCTTCAACGTACACACGAAAGAATGAGCGTTGAAACACATAACGCCAGGGTACGATTTTCAGTCACGTGCCGCCAAAAGTTGTTTCGATCAAACGCAAAAACGCCAATTCAGGGATATTATTCATGTGCCAACTACAGTAGAGTTGATGTTGCTGCTGCAGTTGGCGTTTCTGCCGCTGACGGGCGTGTAACACCGTCATAATACACTTGTGTAGACGGAATATTGCCAGTATACGGTATACCTTGTAAGAATCTACACCAGAAGCATCTATCATATGCAGATAGTAATATATACGACATTTGGTATAGAATACCTTACGAGTATAAATACGTTACTTTTTATAAGGGCAGGCGACAGAAAGCGGTATACCGCAAACATTCCGCGACACCGTGCGGTACTTCAAAATACACCTAGATTCCGCAATTTTGGTATCTCTCAACCGCCTGTGTGAAAAACAGGGTCGAAGACGCCTATCGTAGATGACGTTACACATATGCGCGAAAGGACACGTTCGACAAGTACAATCATAACATGATAGTGCAGTTATCCAGTTGTCATGGAACACGCGGCTTTTCGCCCCCCTTGGGGCGTTCCTTTTTCTTTCTTTCTTTCCGTTCGTCCTATCTGTTTGTTTTTCCTATTATTTTCTATTTCCTTGCCAGTAGTCTGGTGTGCTCGCTTGCTCACCTTCCGCCTTCGTATTCTTTGTTTGGCAATTGCATGGCAAAATCACCTTCCTGCTGTATGTGCGACGTGTTTCTCTGGTCCGTTGTCACCACAGAGAGCTCGTCTCTCTAGGACGCATCGGCACGGACACATGTTAGGCCGGATGCGGATGGGTCATGCCACACTCGTGCCCTACGATCGTGGAACTTCTAGGCTCGTACCCTGTAGTCAGGTAGTCAGGGGCTGCAGTACGAAAATACCACAGATATCTTCTTTTTGTTTTCACACACATCTACTTTCCAGCTCCTGGACAAGCCGTGGTCACAAGTGTCATCCCTTCCCCCCCCCGGTTCTTGCCTTCCATTTTTATCGCGCATAGGGTTGAGCAATCCCACTGCTCGTCGATTTTTCATCGAGTGTTGCTAACTCACGCTCTCGAGCTTTCCGCGAGTCAATTTGTGCACAAGAAAAAGTCCCCACGAATTTATACGAGCATGCACTCGGGGGGATTCGAACTCACGAAACTCACCTATACCAGGCTCGAGGATAGCCTGTTCCGCCAGTTTATCATCCCCCAACCGACAGGGCTGTGAGTTGGCTCATATACTAAGGGTATACCAATAGTAAGTCACCGACTAGGTATTTGTTGGCTACCTGGGAGATATTATTAATACCTTGGCAGTGTATTACAGTTAATTTGCGTACGATAGTTTGCGGAGTTCTGCGTCTTTGCATCTGACCGGCGCTTTTGTATAATACAAATTGCCAATGTGACCACGGCGTACGCGTACTGCGGGGGATCGTGTAGTCCATGAGGCCGACAAAATATCAACACTTCTGGCATCGTATGCGACTTTTCGCGAGGCGGGGTTGATTTCGTCAAAAGCTTGAAAACTCTGTTAAAACGGACAGTCTCAACGCGCAAGTCAAGACGGCAACGTTTTTGCAAAAAAAAAAATCCTCGCCTTCTCACTTAGCACAGACCGGTGTTCGTAGAAGAAAATGGTCGTGCTTGTTATTTTCCCAAGGGAAAAAGTTTCGACACATTTTTCAAGATGGATTCTGGGCATCGCACGGGATTTTGATTGCGCGATTTTTTCAAAAATACAATAACGCAATAATTGACGGAGATACGAGCAAAAACATGATCTACAACTCAATAATCTTCGCTATTATTTGGTCGAACCAACCGTACCTGGTACGTCTATCTTAGACCGCGGCAAACTACTCTTCCGAATAAGACGAGCAGAAGGTTTTTTGTTTTTTCAAAACGATAGAGACGTCTGGGAATATTCACGTTTTTGTCCAAAACGGCTTTGCCGTCACGAATTCATAACTCTCATAAAAATCCGTCTAGTTTCAAAACTTATGTCACTATGAACAAAATACACCCAATTGGAAAAATCTACTGGTAGGACCATAGTATTCAGCACAGCAGTACCATAAACACCAACACCTTTATTATATACTTCGAAGTGTTTAATCCCCATTTTTTAACATTAATACGACGTAACCATATTTGGTGATATTTGGTTGCGACTAGCGTTCATGTTGTTCCTCACTAAGTCAGCTACTGCTGCTGTGCAATAGTTGGAGTTTACTTACTACTACTCCGCTACTACTCCGCCAACCAACCAACCACAAATAGCTGTGAAATTCGAAATGCAGGCATCCACAGCCCTACCAACCAAGAAGTGACGGTTCTGGAAGGCCGGCTCGGGGTTGGGCCGGGCCGGGGCTGCCCATCATTTTTTCGTGTAACGGGCCCCGGCCCAGTCTGGCTCATCAAATTTTAGTCTTGACGCCGCCGTCCGGCCCGGCCCGTCAAATGTTAAGAGGACGGGCCGCGGCCCGGCCCGATCCATCACTTTTCAACAGTTTACGGCCCGGCCCGGCCCGCCCCGGCCCACGATATTGGCAGCGAGGCCCACGAGACCAGTGCTCTTTGTGGGCCGGCCCGCCATTTTTTGGGGCGGCCTAGAAGGTGCATGCTGGTTTGGTTGTATGTTTTTTCAAGATTTGGTTGTTTTTCGCCTTATTTTTCCTTCTGGATTATGTCCAGTTCATGGATGCTTGGCCGGGGCCGGCCCGGTCCACACTATCTCATCAATAATTAACGGCCCGGCCCACTAATTTAGAAAAATAATCTCGGTCCGGTTCGGCCCACATTTCTTTTGCGATTCCCAGCCCGGCCCGGCCCATCACAATATCAAAAGACTCGGCCCGGTTCGGCCCTACCCATCATAATTTTCAGATCGGCCCGAACCGGACTATCGGCCTATGACAAGCCCTGCAGAATATCATGCCCTCGTAGGCCTTCCGCCCCCAGATGTATGATACTAGTCTCGGAGATGACGGATTCCTGACCCCTACGCACGAACCACGCCTGAATACGATTTCAAAACCCTTTTTGTGCTCGAAAGACAGAAATCACATAGGGCAGCTACTACTTTTACTGAAGAAACTGATGTACCTCTCCGTCTCGATTGAGAAGTGAAGAGCGGCAGCATATATTAGCGCATCCGATGGCTCGCACCACAATTATGATACCAGGTACGGTATCACAAGTATGACAACTGCCCAGGTCCTGTGTTGTGTAAGATGGGCATGCGTCTCTTTGCAAGGGAAAACAAAACCAGTCCGTGTACCTGGTACTTCATTAATTTTGCCTTTTTTGGCCGTCTCTCGGTGTTTTATGGGAGCAAAGTGGATACTGATTGATCAAAATCCCTTTTGGTCGATCTCACAGCTCAAGAAGTGTATTTTTCTCATTTGTATATACAAACCAGACACCTGGTCTGCGTACTGCATGCTCGCGAAATGTACCAGTGCTCAGCAGTCAGCCAGCACTTACCAGGCACCTTTTTCGTCTTGTTTCGTTTTTCTTCTCTTTTCTTTCCTTTCCTTGATCTTCTTTTCTTTTCTTTCTTTCTTTTTCTCCAATTGACTTATGCCTGTCGCGCGTATGCGTAGTGATAGATATTACGTGTAATATATACGTGGTAGTCTTACTTGGGTGGCAATCGGAATATTTGGTTTCTCCAGGCGTGAGTAGTAAGACGTATGCACCGGCCTGGACCTGGCACATCTGGCTCCCGATTTCACTTTTATATGTTTCTGGTGGAGGCATGAATTGCATCAGCTGTGATATATGCGTGTACTACCTTGGGTTGTGTGTTTTCCCTGGGGTATTCCTCAGCTCCAGAGTGACTGGAGCCTGTCCTGTGACCACGGACTTGATTATGCGAGTTAATGTGAGAACAACAACAACAACAACAACAACAAGGTAAATAATAATTTACTAGGCACATCTTCTCATGTACGAACGAAATTACAATAACACTCTTGGGACTTGACGGGGCATGGAGGGGGGGGGGGGGGAGAGGCTATACCTTGTATTGAACTCACAGCTGACGTATTTGAAATTCTTTCAAAAGAAAAAGGAAAGTGCAGCACCCGGCCACACCACGAAAACAAAGTTGTTTTTTACCACACGCGCGCGGCACATGATGCTGCCGTACTAAGTATCAGGTACTTACTCAAGGTCTATCCACCGGTACTGCCGGCATGCTCACTACTGCGAGGGCTAACCCAACCTTTGATACTACGTACGAGTAATAATACGGAGGGGGGGGGGGGGGTAGACAGGGCAATGCAGTAGTCGCTCTCGCTAGGAACTCGCTTTGGTTGGATAATTGTAACTGATGTGTGCGCTGGGCTGGCGCTGGGCGTTCGGTAGACTAAAATAACGAAACATATTTGTTGGAGATGTTCGGTCGCACGGCGCAGATCTCCGGCGTCACCCGACCATCATAACGTAACAGCAGCCCCCACCTTCTTTGTGAGGCCGCCGTGAAAATTGTCAAAGGTTCGCTTGAAACAAATAAACAACTAATACGAATCGACGGTCGTGACAAGAAGACCGCAACTCTCGTGTCTTTTAAGCACAGCAGCAGCAATAGTGTTTTCGGTATAGGTACTTGGGCCCAGTGAGTTCCAGTGCGAGGAAAGGGGAGGGATGGGGGGGAAGGGGGGGGTGCTACTACGTCGAACGTTGGGATTCCGGGCATGCCAGACGCTCATGAGTACCCTGCTAGCCGTATCATACGCAGTTTTATTGCTGGATGGGTTTTTCTTTCGCCGTCAGTTGCCGGAAATAACCAGCAGCAAAAGGCAGCAGCAGCAAACCACAAACACAGGTCGTACCAGGCAGACAGACACAAGAACACATCATATAACTGGTCGCCCCGGTGTGGTCTACTGGTAGTGGTTAACCTTGAACCCTACTAAGGCTAGAGTCCGAGGTTCAAATTTCGGTGTGGAGATTTTTGTTGTCCAGAGACACCAACTGCCGAAAGCGCTTTTATAGCATGGGAAGCACAATTCGACGCGAGTCGGCGCAGGAAGAAAGAGCTGAAGTCTTCTCCCGATGAAAAGGAAGGCGCGTACCGCAGCGCGGAGGGGAAGAGGCCTGCTAAGTGATCCGGGATCTAAGTTCCGTCTATCAACAGGGGGGAGGAGAAATAAAACGTGCGAAGATGAAATGAGCATACAGTAAGACAAAACAAAAAACATCGCGTGAGGCAGGGAGACAGCAGTTTGAGGCTTCAGGACAGACAAGACCAGACAAAAACACAGGCAGGAGTATGATACTGCTGTAGCGTTTCGACAGACAGACAGACCCAGAGAGAAACGTAAAAAAGACAGACCTGGCAGAAAGCAAAAGTACACAAACCCAGGACAAACCAGATCACTCTTTTCGACTATTGACACGCAAACACAGCAGGTTGTCGTCGGCAACTTGCGACTCTTAGAAAAAAGAGTCGAATCATGGCAACAAACTACATTTTGAACAATCCATCAAGAGTTTGCGAATGCTGAAACCAGCATAAAAATAGTTTAGTTTCCCTTCCTGTTCCCCACGAAGTCTCCCGGCAAAGGCAACGCAAAATTAAAAACGCACAAAACAAAATCCCGCGGCGATGCACTCACCCGCACGAAACATGTACCTACAAAAATAAAAGGGAAGGAAAAAGTGAAAAAGCAGCAAATCATCGAGACTATTTCTTACCTGGTAGTAGATAGGGTCGGAATCCCCTTTTTGATGTGACTTTCACCAGATGAGGGATGAAGAAACAAACAAATCACCCATTGAACCCAAATCAAAACGGGGGGAGGGGAGGGGAGGAGAGGGAAAGGCTGATCCGAGGGGTCGGAACGTGATTTTCCTTTGCTCCTCTCTGCTTTCCCGCCCCTTCTTCCGATCTTTGAGAGCGATACTAGCGTGACGCCCGCGCAAACAACTAGCTGTGACGATGGTGGCCGATCGGTCTTGCCAGGGCCTTGAAAAAAAGTACCACCAGGTACCTGGTAGTTTTTGAAAGATGAAAAAAATATCCCGCGAAAGTTCCAAACTCGACCAGCAGCAGCAGGCACGAGTTTTTGGGTATCGTCATAGCTCTGATAGTTCTACCGACAAGTTGTCGAGGTTTAGTTTTTCGAGGCGCGCGCACGAAGAGGGAGAGAAACAGATAGCCTCCTCTCGGTCGACGAGGTATCGACGAAAGAGGCACAGCGACGGCAGACACTGGATAAAATGCTGCGCTCCCGACCTCCACCCCCCCTGCGGAAAAGGCGGGGCAAGTCGGCGCTGAGCCCGCGGAGAGCCGCATGCCGACCTCCATTTAGAACAAAAAAATTCATGACTTTTCTCTATATATCGCACCCCTCCACGCGACAAAAAAAGTCCACGACCGAAGGAGGTGTGGCTAGGTGGGGTGGGTTGCGTTTAAGAGCGTGTACGCACCTTTTCGACCGTGCTCTTGCTGTAGCCGTGGTCATCCGTCTCGTCGCTCGTGCACAAGGCTATAACCTGGCCCATGGTCTCCTTCTAGCTCCCCCGGCGCTAAGCGTTTTTGTGCTGGATGCCGTCTACCCCGGGGCTTTGCTTTGTGGGTTTGGGACGTTCGAAAAATAGGGAGTTCTACTTTATTCGGTAGCGTCCCTATTTGGGCTTACTTCCTTTTCCCCCCCTAGACCACTTGCTATTCAACTATCGAAGGCAGGAGGGTTACGGCTCGTTGAGACTAGTCGCACGGCAACCTTCGGATCTCAGCAAGCAAGGCCAACCGGCCGGATCAAACTCGACGACGTGCGATAAGTTTTCGGGTGAGGTTCCTTCAAAGGTTTTGAGAAAAGAATATTATTCCTCCGGGACGGGTTGTCCATGTCCATGGTTCGTTTTCAAAAGTGTATGTGACCACGCACTGATTTGCTGCTGCTGTTTTGCTGCTGCAGCAGCGCGCCACAAGCCCACGGACTGGCATTCTCACAAATGTGCCTGCTTGTGTTATTTTCTACTCGGGTAGATGCCCGTGGTTGATGGCTTTCTCTCTCGCCAGCGTGGTCGCTTCTTTTCTCCATAACCCCGGCGGGCCGTCCGCAGCTGCGCTAGTAGTCGAGCTTTTTAGGTAGCAGGCCACTCCACCCCTCTTGAAGTAGGTATAACAACAATATTGTATCGTACTTGCAGGCTTGATGGTCGGGTTGGTGCTTCGGTAGGTCTCTAATACTTGTACATCACAGCAGTAGTATCATAGCACAAAAAGTGCGGGGCTTGGTCGTAGAGCTAACCGGCATCCTCTCACGCCTGTGAACGCAAGAACTACCAGCTAACCAGCTGTGTGAACCTATTGTAGTTTTACGCGTTTCACCGCCCTGCCACCACGCCCGAGGCCCGTGCTTCATTCGACGCGACACGTGCCCGGGCCGGCCGGGCTGCACTGCATGCCTTCGAGCCAGCCGCGACCATGAATTGTGGGCTGCTTCTCCGTGCATGCGTAGACTTGGCTCGAAATCAGGAATCAGGTCGTTTTTGTTGTGTGCAGCCTTGCACCTAAATAATTTATTCCGTACAACTGGCTGTATCACGAGTGTTTCGTGTTCTTGCTTTGCCGCTTGTGAAGAATATGATACATCCGACGTGTCTACGTACACAATCGCTGTGTACCACATACCTGGTCAGATTATAATACCTGCGGTACTGCTTTTGCTGTATCATGCTGCCTTCGCGTATACTAGTGTCAAATTTTATACCAAAAATAGTGTCGAATGTGAATTGCTTTCAGCCCTTACCCTTCGCAGGAAAGAACAAAAACGCACACCCGAGCGTGTGGTGTTGTGAAATGTGAGGTACTAACTGATGTATGCATCGACAATACTACAGCTGGACACTGCTGTAGTTAATAGTGGTCCCTCTATGGTGCCGGTGCTATGTGCCAGCCGGAACCACCGCCGCGATGACGGCAACCGATGCTACCCTGCATACTGACCCTACTGGTTGTTCGCTTCTGTGCCAAGTGCCGCATGATTTCACAGGCACTGCTGTAGCGGGCAAGTGGTACCATAGGAGGATCTCTTCAGTCAGTTGTGTTGTGAACGCTATGATACGCGTTGCTTACCGCAGGAGAGAACAAACGAAACGCTGCAGGCATGGTACAAGTCGCATGCCATACCTCCCGGGAGCCCGGAACCTCGCCGTCTCGATGTTGTATTGCGAGGGCTACCCCCCCCCCCCCCCCCCCCCCGACGACTATTCAAGTAGGATGTCGTTCGCCCTTCGTGTGACTCGCCGAACACCTCACGGCGCTTCGCATTTGGTTTACGCAGTGTCTGGGCCTCGTCTGTGAAAACCCGACTTGCTCCGTCCCGGCACTGTACGCGAGGCCATGCATGATGCAACAAGTGCACCCCTCCCCCCACGATCCTCGAGCGCCCAGAAACGTTTAGCGAACAAAACAACGACGTGTGCGATATTGTCAAGTCTTGAAAAAATGAGCGTCCAGCGGTACGAGTATGCTGCACGCGTATCGCGCAGCTCGTTACATTGCACATCGGAGACATACTCTGCTGTGTACCCCAACGGCCCTCGCTGCATTCATCATGTGCCCGATGCTGAGATCGTCAACATTTTTTCGGTGTTTATTTTGCTTCGCAAGCTCCAAAGTCGTTACAAGTAGGAGTGGTCCCTCTTCAGTGCCGATATGTCACAATACGAAGAAGGAAACGCCAGCACTATAGCGGTAGCCAGCACTACTCCGCACTGCCGCCGCTGGTGGTTCCCGTCTACCAAGCGATTTTACGGGCGCTACTTGTATAGCTTGCAATCGGCACTATAGAGGGACCACAGCAAATCAGTGAGCTTCTGCTCCTTGACCATTGGTCGCCGGTTACACACCCATATGATACCTCGTACCTGGTAGTCTGCTCGTACTCGATCATCATACACTTATTTTGTGGTTTTCGTGAGCGGGCTCGATTGGTACATCCCTGGCCGCTCGAAACCTCCAAACTTCAATACCGCCTCTTTAGGTCCCAGCTGAGCTCAGCTTGGCTCATCAGATCAGCTCAGCTCAGCTCAGTAGCGCACCGCCACTCTAGCTCAGCAGCGCAGCGCCGTACGATGCGCTGCGGTGCCGTGCTGTGCGGTGCCGTGCTGTACGGTGCTGTGCTGTGCGGTGCCGTGCTGTGCGGTGCTGTGAACACATACCGCATAGCATAGTGCGAGGGACTGCGTATTTTTTGTCGCCTCCTTTGCTGGTATTTTCAGGCATCAAGCAGTGTGTGATACCAGCGTGTGTATCGTATCATTTGCAAAGGTTCACACATGCTACTGCTGTGGATCATCTCGGTCATATTCTTGTATCTGTCGCCATGATGTGTTGTGAAGGATCTTTTTATTTATAGTACAAACCCAACCCAGGTAACGTGTGCTACATCATTCAGATCAAATCCAGATGAAATCCGGGGGGAAGAAAAAACAAAATAAACCGCTTACCATATACTTCGAAATATATGACACCTGGTAGAGAAGTATAGTGGAAACTACAGTAGTAGTACTAGATTCATAAAATAGATGTGATGTTAGATCTAGCTGGAAATTCCCCATCTAAAGTAAGAATAAGTAAAAATACCAACACTTACCATTATAGCGGACAAAAAATAGGACCCATCCCAATAAAAACTCACCCACATAGTGTATGACAAGTACCAACAACGCAGCTTGCATAGATGACTATTGACCTGAAATTCGTCGAACTCACGGTTGACGTCCTTGAAATATTTTTTATAATAAAAATCAAATCTAGATATATTTCCAAAGGCTACTCTAGCCCGGCAACATGGTCAATAGACCATTCTAGATCGTTTAGGCTAGGGAGCTGTCTGCCCGGACAGTCTTAGACCATATTGATCATCAGTAGGGATCTGATATGTCAGGCGTGTGCAAGGGTTTTGCAGCTTAGCTGACGACGCCTGCTCTATGAAGCGAGTCCAAGACCTCGATAGTGGCCCCCCGTGGGCAGTGAAAGGACGTGTCTGAACTATTCACTACGATACTTTTTAAGTAAGGGGAATAAAAGGAACCAAGAAAACGACGAGTGCGAACACTATCAAGCGGGTACCCTTTTGCAAGTGCGAAAAATACCCCACCCTGATAATCCCAAGGTAGTGTCTCCAAAAACGTGGATGCGGCTCTATTGATCCAAAACGGGGCGGAAACGTAGCTGCGCCGCTTTGGCATCTAGGGATAAATAATAAAAGTATTCAAACTGAAAAGCACGATTTTGGAACCGCTTATCCCGATTTGCCTTGATATTGAGCGTGCAGCGGTACACAGGTCTGACCGCCCTGTATGCGCGTGGTACAGCTGGTTAGATTGCTGCTCGGACAGTCCCCCCTACCTACCGGCAGTCCGGGCTAATTCGTATGGTGGATGCTGCGATCGTCATATAGGTTTTGACTTGCTTTCCTTCTCAAGCCTCAAACGGGTTATTAAATGGGTTATTAAACGGGTTATTAAAGAGTTGTACCGTGTTCGTTTGCTACCCGGATACCCGGCGGGTAATACACCCGGACCCGTCACTACCCGTTCGGGTACGGCAGGGCCTGGCACTTGCGGAGTATTTGGGCCCGGATACCACCCGGGTACCTGGGCAGACACATGCTTCGATAGAGGTGCGCCATTTTTTTGCCTTTTGGGGGCGGCTGCTTGAGGAGCTCTGGACCTCACCCACAACTTGACTTTGAGCGATGAACTTACTAAGTCCAACCCGATGAAGAAACGCAATGGCCTAGGCATACAAAATAATTAGGTTGAAAAACAAAAATGGCCTATTTCCGACGATTTTGGGTTAAGGAGCCCCGCCGTTCAGAAACGAAAAACAGTCCGAAAGTGCTGCCTCTGTCATAGCACGCATCGGCACCGGACGCCCGACATGAACAGGTACCCGGATACGCAGTTCGGCACTCGACATACAACGGGTACCCGGGTACCCCCGGGTACCCAGATACCCGGATACCTGGTTGTTTACGTGTCCCCGGTTTTGACGTCCCCCACCAAGCCTTCCAAAATCCTTCCAAAATGAAATATAAACAAGTGTCAGGGTCCACAAAAGCATTTGTATTTGTTGTACATGTCGTTTGTTGAAAAGGGGACTGGGCGGGGGGGGGTACTCAGTTTGTGCATGGCCGTAGTCATACGACCATAGACCCTCGCATCTCTGCTATGCCGGGACGGAGCACGTCGGGTTTTCACCAACCAAGCAGACACTGCTTCCACCAAGCGCGAAGCGCCGTGAGGTGTTCGGCGAGTCGCATGAAGGGTGAACTGCATCCTTCCAAGAACCGCTCGTAGGACGGACTTCGGCATCTTGTGCCTCCTTTCTTGCTCATGGATGACAGCGACAATTAGTTACTATGTTTTCTGGTGTGGCCACTCCAGAGACAGTAATGGGTATTACTGTACAACTGCCTCGTGGGTGCCTTACCATGTTCACACTACGTGGTGCGATCATTCCCCTTGTGCGGAGTTAGGGTTCTCCACGCCGTACAATATGATCTAACTCGATAACCATCCTGGTGACCGACAAAACAAAAACAAAAGGCGATACACTGGTTGTCTACGTAGCTCACGCGGTGATTGGAATGTTTTACAGCGTCATTTCCAACCAACGCCAACCCCAGTATACATTTAATGTTTTACAGCGTCGGTGCCAACCGAAGCCCACTATTGTATATCTATATATCAAGGGGAGCAAGGGGTGGGGGGGGGAGGAGAGGGGGAACTCAGTTTGTGCATGGCCGTAGTCCTATGACCATAGACCCTCGCATCCCTACTATGCCGGGACGGAGCACGTCGAGTTTTCACCATCCAGGCAGGAAGGGGAGGGGGAGGGAGTTATTTATTTGAACCGCTGTCGTTGCGTCCGAACAACTGTCAGTTTTGACCCTTGCGAGTGCAAACCGAGTATGCTAATTAACATTTTGCACATCTGGTGTGCTACTGTGGTAACACTTTGCACGCCTGGCATGCCACACTGACCCTGAGTATATAATTTGCCGCTGGTGGTGCCCACAAAGCGCTACGATCCCACCCCGATATTTTAACTTTTTCGCAGGGTTTCCACCAAACCGCCACGGCCACAGCGAAAACAAAACAAACACACACCCAATCCTCTCGTATCATATGTCAAAGGAGCCCCTCAAGGAACTAAACGGCCGCAGAGCAAAGCTCAACATTCGCACGACCAACACAAAAAGCCTCGTATAATACGGGCCCTCGTACGTAGGAGCCCACAAGAAACTTGGCCTCAAATATATGCAGGACGTAGAAATCTGTGGGTGGTGCGTCTTTCCAAAGCACAGCACCCACGACGGCCGCCCTTCTTCACAACCCACGGCATCCAAGCACGGGTCACCCCATGACGGTAGGGTTCGGGTTCCGGCTCGGGTTCGGGTTGTTGGCGTTGCCGCCCCCCCCCCAACCACCACTCACCCCCCTGCAAGTTTTGGCCTATCTATATACAGTACAGCAGTGCTGAACCAAAGAAATATCCTGGCATCGGGTTGGGCTAAATTTCGGTAAAGGCAGCCTCCCTAAAAGTCACGACGGGGAAATATGAAATTCGACCGCAGCTGTCGTGTTGAAGGTATAGTGTAGCACACACCGCCGTATCTCGAATACGACGTGTATAGCCTAAAACAAATATCTCGGGTTCTCTTGTCAGACGGCCGGTACTGACTAGTGGGTGTGCAAAGTTTCGCTTGCACACCCGGTGTGCAATTTACGCTCGCCTGAAGTGTTTGGGGTTTCCCATCAGAACAAGTCGTAGTCCTGTCCCAGAGAGCGATACATAGGGTCAGGCCCATAATGCCTTTTTTTCTCTAATTTTATGCTCTTTTTTTTTTTAAAGCGTATGCTAAAACAAGTCAATTATGCTCACTAGTTATGTTTTTTTTCGGTGTTCATGCCCCCACTTATGCTCCGTTTAATGGCGGATATATATGCTTCAAAATGCCACTTTATGCTCGCCGGTGTAATTAAGTCGAAGTACCACCAAAATAATCGAATGATTAAACACCAGGCGCCGTTAGAAATGTCTTGAACACCTCTTATGCCCTACATCTACAGGGGTCGTGCCCAAAACGAACCAGCAATGCTCGTCGCCTATGTGTGTATGCTCTTTGAGCTAAAATTTGCTCGAGCATATGCTCCTCGCACGTACGTTTTATGCCCAAAATGAGGCAGCAATGCTCGTCGCCTATGCGTGTACGCTCTTTTTGCTAAATATGCTCGAGCATATGCCCCTCGCACTTATGCTTTTTCTTATGTTCAAAAAGGCTGGTAATGCTAATAACCACGCGGGCATTATGGGCCTGACCCTAGCGATGCAGGGTGCCGTCCCTCTGGGTAGGAACCCTTTTATGTTGGTTTTAGCCTGGATTTCTTATGTGAGAACGTATATATGTCCTGCACTCGTTTCAGTGCGACAGCTGTCGACTTTCTTTTTTTCTTTTTTTCCCCGTATTCTGTGGGCTAAGGTTTTTGTCGGGCTGGCTATTTCTTGTGAGAGGGCTGGCAGTGTACTGTTGTTGCTGCTATCTAGCGCTGCTGTGTCGCCAATGTGTCCGAGTGTTCGGTATTATAGGGTGGGTGCTGCCCGTCAAATATCTTCGTTGTAGTTTCCCTTCGTTAGTGTTGGAAATACGGGGCTGTTTTTTTCTCTTTTTTTTTTGGGGGGGGACGGGACAAACTTCGGCAATTTCGGCATTGTGTGCGTTCATTTTTGCAGTTTTTGTATACTTGCGCAACGGCACAACAAGTAACCCTGCTGTGTCACTGCTTGTTGTGCCGCAAATGCGTAGGCGGTGATTTATACTTTCATGCTTTCATTTTTGTGGTATAAACAAGGGCTCCGCTCCGCGGGCAGCTGACGCCACCCGGTACGCTCGCGCAAGGAGCAGTACAACTAAATGTGAAGCCGGCAGAAGAGGTCCATGATTTGGTACATCCAGCGATATGATAGTGCCAAGAGCGGCTTTGCACGAAGAGCTGATTGCGCTGTGCTGTGCTGTTTGTGCTTGTTGGCGATGTCACGTTCTGATCGCAAGTATGGGTGCAGTTTTCGAAACACAGGAGGACCGAGAGATGACAATCAAATGAAGGAAGCGAAAAAAGACGATTACACACGTACATACACCGGTCGGTACCGGGTATCGCATGATGCCTGGTGCTGCTGTATGCTCGACAGAAAGCACAGCGCGGCACGGCACAGCACCGCAGGGCCAGGCACGGCACCGTACGGCACCGCACGGCGCTGCGCTGCCGAGCTGAGCTGTGAGAGCATTTTTGTGATTCAACGTTCAGCACCTGGTACGTACAGCAGTAGTACCGGTGGTAGGACACTTCGAATGATACTTGGCATGTAAAATGTACAGCAAAAAGCACGCAGCACGGCACAGCATGGCACAGCACCGCACAGCAGTACCGCACGGCATGGCACGGGCAGGGCACGGCAGGGCACGGCCCCGCGCGGCACTGCACGGCGCTGCGATGCTCAGCTAGTGCTGCTGTGCGCTTTGCTGAGCGAAGCCGAGTTGATGTTGATGCGCCACGTTATACGAGTACCAAGATGGGACCTCTGGTATGACATGAACTCACCACGGCACAGCACCGCACAGCACCGCACAGCATCGCACTGCAGTACCGCACCGCACAGCAGGACACGCCAGGGAACGGCACTGCACGGCGCTGCGCTGCTGAGCTAGCGCTGCTGGGCGGAGCTGGGCTGATGATGTGATGAGCCAACCTTATATCATCAGGATAGGACCTCTTCTGGTATGATGAAAGCTTCGTGCTGGCAACTACAAAACACACGCGAAAGAAATCAAGGAAAAGCTGGACCGTTCCGCAAGTAACGAGAGGAGGCGGTGTCCTTGTAGTATGTGGTATTCCCGAAAAACAGGAGTTTTAAAGTTAGGGGAAACAAAAAATTCAACGTTCCGAGAAAATGGACTTTTAAATTTAAATTTAAAAGCAAGGAAAATGCTGAGAAGCGCTGTTTCAGGCATCCGAGCCCGCTCAGCCGTCCGCAGAGGAGAATGTCTTGAAGTTGGTGTAGAAAGCGACAAAAATGGAGGCCTCGCAGGGCCTTTCAGGAGATCGATATTATTTGTAAGTAGCTGTATGATATATGAACCGGTCGCCCCGGTGGCGTATCAGGTCATCCTCGAGCCTGGTATAGGTCAGTTTCGTGAGTTCGAGCCCCGCCGAATGCATACTCGTATAAATTCGTTGGGACTTTTTCTTGTGGACAAATTGACTTGCGGAAAGCGCGAGAGCGTGAGTTAGCAACACTCGATGAACAATCGACGAGCAGTGGGATTGCTGAACCCTACGCGCGATAAAAATTGAAGGCAAGAACCGGGGAGGAGAAGGGATGACACCTGTGACCACGGCTTGTCCAGAAGCTGGAAAGTGAAAGTGTGCAAAAAAAAAAGGAAAAAAAAAACGTGCGGCGGTTTCGCGGCTCCGTACAGTAGCGTGGGGCTATTTGGTACTTCGTACAGCAATACCTACTTTTTTGTTTATCTCGTGCAGCTTCAAAAAAAAAATGCAAACAGGATACTGTTGAAGTATTAGTAGGGTATTAGTCCGTTTGACCACTTGCAAGCTTACCCAAACTAAGCCTTATAACACTCTCTCCCCCTGAAACGGCGGGATACCAGGTCGGCCGGTTATACGGGCGGACCTGTCAACTATCCAAGCCGTTTCATTTCCTGGGTATACCGGGGGGAGTATTTTTCAAGTTCGACATGGGGAAAGTCTGGAAAAGTTTATCATGGTGGATGTGGGATTTGAACCCACGACCCCAAAAAACCATGGTCTGTCGACGACGCCATTTGTCAAGTTATTTGTGGGGTATTAGTCCGTTTGACCACTTGCAAAAGGTGAACCAATAGCTCACCCAAACTAAGCCTTAGGCCATTTCTTATGCAGTCGGATTTGTCAGTCGAACACGGCCTTTTTCGACTGAAGCCCAAATCGGGCTTTCTTTCGTACGCAGTCGAAAAAGGCAGGGTTCAGGTCGGGATAAATCCCGACGTCAAAATCCCACCCTAGTAGGCGGGATCCGGGATACCGGCATATCCCGGCATATTTAGGTGGTCCCGAATACCGCCGAAGGCGGTACCGGCAAAAAACGCAGTCCCGGTAACCGTTTAAAATATCCCGACAAATGGCACTAGGGCCCGGATGAACCCACGTGATTTTCGTGTCCCGGATACCGCCCTAAGGGTACCGGCATATTGCAATCCCGACAAAAATGTACCGGTTCATTTTAGAGCACCGGATACCGCCCAAAAAGTACCGGCATATTGAAATCCCGGCAGAAAAGTACCGGTATAATGGATTGCCGGGATTTGGTGCACTTCTTCACTGGCCGAGTGGTCTGGAAGATGATTTGTAACTCGTATAAGATCTAAGTGCGGGGTTCGTTTCCTTCCAAACAGGTTTTTTTTTTTTTCCTCTTTCGAGTGTTTTTTTTTTCATTCTGCAGAAGTTTTTTTTTTTCGGTGCTGTGAGGTCCATTTGTTTTTTTTTTTTTTTTTGTTCGGGGCCGGTTCCTTTTCGGCAGAACCATTTTTTATTGGGTGGACGGCAGCCGTGCAGACCAACACCAGCCACCTGCCCACACCTCCTAGCGTGTGCGGTCCAGCAGAACAATGAGCGCTTCGGATGGGAACCCCAGTGCTGAAAGTAGTGCAGGGGCCGCGTCGGCCGAGGTGTCTATGCTTTGGTTCGGGTGCAACCGTCCCCCTCTGATGACCTGGCGAAGCCAACCGTTCTGCCGGTTAGGCTAGCTAGCCGGTTTACTTCATTCGCATCAATTTCCGGCATATTGCATTCCCGTCGAAAAAGTACCGGCATATTTTGCTGTACCGGGTGCCGCCGAAGACGGTCCCGGCATGTTGCGTTCCCGGCGAAAAAGTACCGGCACATTTTGCTGTACCGGGTACCGCCGAAGGCGGTTCCGGCATGTTGCGTTCCCGTCGAAAATGTACCAGCATATTTAGATTGTCCCGGATACCGCGAAGGCGGTACCGGCAAAAAACTTAGTCCCGGCAACCCGGCCAAAGTATCCCGGCACATTGCATTCCCATCCCGTTGTGACCCGACAATGAAACCCGTCCCGACCTGAACCCTGGAAAAAGGGCTTTTTCGACTCAACTTTTTTCGACTGAGAATTCCGACTGTCGGATCCAGTCGAAAAAATCGAGTTTTTCGACTGGATCCTCCAGTCGAAAATCTCAGTCGGAAAAGTTTTACACGTGTTTTTTGAACCGATCGCATCGCTCATCCCACCACCAAACAAACACCCACACGGCCACACAGCCACGCACTCATACCAAGTACCACACTGCAGTATCATACAAGGCGCTGACGCTGGCTTGGCTATCCCAGCTGTTGCTCCTCGCGGCAAGTCAGCGTGGCGGATTCCTAGTTTTGCTCGCCAGCAGCGTGTATCACATGACGGCAGCAGCGCGCGGTCTCGATCCCATGCTGCCAACAACGGCTGCGGCTGCGGTAGCTTTGGCGGCTTTAGGCTAAGCCCAAAGCCACCAACTCGCTGGGACGAGGGTTCGCCGAGCCGATGCTCGCGGAGAAAGCGCGAAGCACAGAGCTGCCAACCGATTTCGACTGCTGTACAGCAGTACTCCCTCACACCAACCGCCTCTAGGAAGAGCCCGAAAAAAAACCCTATAAAATCGACTCGATTGACGATAAAAGGAAGGACCAGAAGAATCCAGTCGAAAAAAAGTCCAGTCAAAAAGGGCCGTTTTCGACTGGCGGAAACTGACTGCATAAGAAATGGCCTTATAACAATAACCGAAGATCAAGCTTTATAACACGACCAACAAGATCATTTTTGTTGGTTTTGGTCTACCTCTTTAGCAGCAGGAACTGCTTGATGGGTGTCACAGAGAAGCCGGCAGACGACGGCCTGATTAATAGGAGCTGTTACTATCGATACAAATAATAGGAGTAAGAGTATGCCTCATTTATGCGGCGCTTGCTAGATGTAACTCAGCTGTACGACGTCTTGTACGATAGAGCACTATTTTTGGCAACAGCAATATTTTCTGAATTTTCGGAACATGTTAACCCAACACTGCCGGAATTCCTTTTTGTTGTAGTATTTTCTGAATTTTCGGGACATGTTGTCTTAACCCAATATTTTGCCGGGATATCATTTTTTTTTGTTTTCGTGTCTTGTTTTTCTTCATGCCTAGGCCATGTGTTTGTTGTTCGTTAGTGGGTTGCATTTTCGTTTTTCCTGAACAGTTTCTGGGTTCTGGGTGGGGAAGTGTGGAGGTCCTGAAGGGAGGAGAAAAGCCTCACAAAAAGTGTGGAACACCTCTGCCGTAGCATGCATCGTATCCTACGCACTACTATCTTCTACCCTCCTCATGTGGTGCCGCCTTTCTGCCCGTAAACGGTGCTCAATATCATCACCCTGTTGACCCCGGTACAAGCTGCACTATCTCTCGTTGCAAAGGGGAGTCTCCGACCTATGTCCTTCATGAGGACACACACCCAGTATTACACGCGATCGGAGTATCACACGCAGCTTGCAAGGATGAGTTCCGACGAAATCTTCGATTTCACAGCTGGAGTGTTTTTTTGTTTTTTCATATTGTCCGGGTGGGTGCCCGGGTACTCATACTTCCCGAGTACCCGCACTACCCGGGTTAATATGCCTGAAATAACGGGTAACCGGCCACGGGTACGGATTTGAGTAGTACCTTCGGAAAAACCCGGGCACCCGTTTCGCCCGGGTACCCGACAGGGTACATCTCTAGTGTGGACCGGGACATTAGTTAGCTGCTACGCTGGCGCAACTTTCGGGTCGGAAATGCTGTTTAGCGGAGCAGGCGCCGGTAAGCATATGCTGCACGCCGCGTTGCGCGCGCGGGTTTCGCGAAAATATTGTTCAGAATGTTTTTAGACATTCTTTCATTTTCGCGGTATTTATATATTCTCCAATGCGAAGACTACGATATGGCTTAAGCGTGTTGGTCTGTTTACACGCACATTGTGAAGCGATTTTCGGGGCCCGGCGTGTATTCCAGACACGCGCGTTGTTGTTGTTGTCTCACATTAGCTCTTCTTGTCAAACATCTAGAGTGAGTCCGTGTTCACACAAAGGTGCTGGAGCCTTAGGGAAAGCCGAAAATCCTAATTAAATCAAATTCGTCCGGGATATACTACGCTTTCCCGCCTAAAAACGCACGATACGAAGAAGGCGCACAAGTGAAATGATCCAATGTGCAAACTGAACACACATGGCAGCGGTATCCACTCAACTACGGCATCGAGTTCCCCCGCTCCCACAACCAACCAACTCGCGGCTACAAACTACAGCAGCGGTTGGGCTGCCTGCACCGTACGAACCGCACGGTAATCGTGAGCACAGACGAACGCGCCTGCTGTCTGGAGTGCTGTCAGAGTGACGACCCGCGGGCATGCAGTGAAAAAACGGCCGTGCATAATATGCCGGTTATGTTCACCCTGAGAACATCCATGGGAGATATATGTATTCAATAGATGATCACAGCTCAGCTTTAAATTGACACAAGACGGGTATGATATTACGTGCAAGTGTGGTGAGCGTAGCCCCTTTACAGCTGGAAACCCCTTTTGGGGGACAAAATTACTAGGAATTAGTATCGGGTGGGGGTTGGGGGCTCTTTTCATTCGCCGGAGGATTAAAAAATGAAATATCACATCAGTAAAGACGACGGCGCGCAACTTCCAAAGTACCGATAGTGAGCATCGAACTCTCACGGCGGTACGAAGCTGACCGGTCTAAGAATAATAATTTTATAAATTATCATATCGCAACAAAAACGGCAAAACAAGTCAACGGGATTATATTGAATAGTGACGACCTATTGAATAGTGACGACCGCTGTACGGAATTCGAATACGAGTGAGTGCTCGTATATACGGTTCTGGGGTGAGGCCTTTGCTCGCACATGTGAGCGGTGACTTGACGCCTTTACAACTGGAAACCCGTTTTTAGGGACAAAACTGCTTGGATTTAGTGTAGAGAGGGGTTCGGGGGTTCTGAAGGGGTTAAGAAGAAACAAAATGTGGCTGGTACATGTGTGTTGTCTTCACATTAACCCGTTATTTTCTTTTTTTACCCAACATCAGTACACCCAGAGTCCGTGCTGATTCTTTATCCTAAGAGAGATATTATACTAATTATGTTGTCACAGACTTGTGAAACAGAGTAAACCAAACAAACGCAATTCATCAAGGTGAAGCAAATGAAGTGCTAGCGTACCGGGTACGAGAACACAAAAAAAACAAGCCAGACCGTAAAGAAAAAAGAGAAAAAAAAAAGTGAAAAAAAAAGTGAAAAGGAAAGGAAAGGAAAGGAAGAAAAAAAAAAAAAAAACGACAGGTGTTGGGAAGAATGTGATGCAAGAAGATCACAAAGGAAAGGAAAGGTCGCAAGAGGAACACCGTACGTGCTGAAGAGGAACAGATCGTACGATACCTTCGTACCTGTTGCAGGGACAAAACAGCACGAACGAAGATGACTGCTGTTGCACAGACAAAACCAAGTGGACAAAACAACACTAAGAAGACAACTAACTGCTGTTTTACGGACACAAACACGAAGAAGAGCAAGAAGATACTCGTACCGGTATAAGGCCGGCGGGGAGGGAAACCAGGGAACAAACAAGAAGAAAAAGAAGAAAAAAAAGAGGAAAATAAAAGAAGAAAAAGATAAAGAAAAAGATAAAGAAAAAGATAAAGAAAAAGATAAAGAAAGGACGACAGCAAGCCATAACTGCTGTCGCTCTCGCGCTCCCCCCATTGAACTCAACGAAAACAAACAAAGCAGGAACTACCACTCGCTGTAGAGGGTCCAGGGCTATAGTAGCACACGCTCCACTTAATTCGTCGAACTGGTACCTTGCCTCACGATCTGCCATTCATTCCGTTTCTGCAAATTATCTTAAAAACATGTAAAGACGATATTACGTGTATGTATGTAGCTCCAGCCGTTACACGACTGTATTCGAATTGTGCACTATTGTTTCGGCGAAGCCTAAACCGGTGGCGGTGAATCGCCGACCCCCGCCCCCTCCACCCGGACGATGAGAGGAGGGCGCTGGAGGCGTCCTGCCGGCGGTGTAAACAAGGGGTGTATATCAGCCATGCACCCTTACCCAATGTATTGTATTTTGTATGTTATGTATACCACCTAATCCCCACCTAATCCCACCCCCTCTGATTTATGGGCTATTAGTAAAGAAATAATAGGTTACGGCAGGCTTCTGGCGGGGTTTATGTTGGAACGTTGGGACCTGTTACCAGGTAGTATGTGGGCATACTCGTACTTACATTTCTATAATATATAGTGGTGTGTTAATGATGTGTTTTTTTACATTAAACTGGTCACCCATCTACGTGCGGCACAACCAGTGTCCGTGCCGATGCCTCCTCCTGGTAGAGAGACGAGCTATGCTACTGCTGTGGTCATGAACTACGAGACAGAGATACGATTTGCGATTACAGCAGGGCAATTTGGCCATGCAATGAACTGCTTTGAACACGCGGGCAAAAAAAAGGACGCGAGCCAGCACGCCAGACTGTTTGCAACAGAAAGGAAAAAATAAAACAATAGGAAAAGACGACTGGAAACGAAGAGGGGGACAGGACGGCACGCGAAAAATAAAAGCATGTCACAACAGCCATCCAGCAACTATGATAGCCACGAAGCAGATGAAGCCATCCAACCATGGTCGGGAGCAGCAACCATGTTGGGTTTCGAACTTCCCTACTACTTGTAGGAGCAGCATTGCCGTATGATTTATCACCTGCTCAATATTTCTGCCGACAGAGTGGTGCCCATGCGGTCGTACTAACTACGTACTGCTGTGTCGGTCGCCCGGGTGTTCTAGTGATACCGTCGAATGCTACTTGGTACGATATTAGGGTTGGTTTTGGGCTCGAAGTTCTCGTGGGTCGGACTTTTGAGTTTATTTGCGAGAATAAATAAAAGGAATCAACTGCTGAGAGCGCCCAGCAGCGTGGGTAAGCGCGATTCGATGCGAGTCGACGAGGGAAGAAAGGGCAGACGTCTTCTCGCGATAAGAATGAAAGGCACGTACCGCAGTGGAGAGGGGGGAGGTGAGCCTCCTTGGTGACCCCGGATCTGAGTTACCTTTTGGAAGGAAGGAGAAAGAAAAAGTCCGAAGATAATAATATAGACGACAGGATGAGCGGGGGGAAAAAAAACAAAACACCGTCATCATCGCCCCGGTACCCTATACAAAACGAAGCTAAATAGTAAAGCATACCAAAACAAAGCAACAAAGCAGATGGCACCACCCAGCCGGCGTCGGGACAGTACCCCAACTGGTTTCCGAATGCAGCTACGTACGAGAGGGTTAGGAGGATTGTTCCCTGGTCTGTCCTCTACTTGCTACTACTGCGTCTTCGACGGCCATTTTCATACTGGACCGGTCGCCCCGGTGGCGTATCAGGTTATCCTCGGGCCTGGTGTAGGTCAGTTTCGTGAGTTCGAGCTCCGCCGAGGGCATACTCGTATAAATTCGTAGGAACTTTTTCTTGTGCACAAATTGACTTGCGGAAAGCGCGAGAGCGTGAGTTAGCAACACTCGATGAAAAATCGACCAGCAGTGGAATTGTTGAACCCTATGCGCGTTAAAAATTGAAGGCAAGAACCGGGGGGGGAAGGGACGACACCTGTGACCACGGCTTGTCCAGAAGCTGGAAAGTAAAAGTGTGCAAAAAAAAAAAAAAACGAAACATCGCCTCCATAGCCCCCAAGGGTGGCCAAAAGGAAACAGAAAGGGCCTAGCACAAAGCTGGAAAATACTTTATAAACGTATGGCTTACATACACTGCTAGGGGTGTATACAACGTTTTTTATGCTGGAGGCTGGTTTTGACGCGACTTGGTTTTCTAGATATATTTACTTGTATGACATGCATTGAGGTTGAGCCATATTTCAAAGGCAATTGGGTCGTATTAATAGCTACTGTAGATCGTACGAATCAATGAGAACGTCGGGTAGAGTTTTTGGTGGTGTTTTATGATGGTACAGGAAGGATCCACAGCCCTCACCCATCGGTGGTTTTTTAGCGGACCCGCCCGTCGTGCCCACGGTCTCCCTCCCTGTCTCGCTCTCTCTCCTCGCACTTGTATTTTACATGTCCTTTCTCTGCTTCGCGCATTTTGATGGGTTTTCATTACATTGTGAGGCGTTGTTGTGGAACGAACGTAAGCATTGTTGCAGGACGAACCTAAGCAGTTGGCAACCTTGGCAGCTCCCTCAGCCAGTTTTTGAATGGTACGTCCGCCAGTGTAGTGGTTTTTGCAGTATATACCGGATCAGGATCAGGGCCCAGCCCTAAAAATCGCGCTGAACGGTCAATCTCTGGTTTTTCCGAGAGAGGTCCGCAAATGATTTCAATCATTTTTGTAGGTGCGAGGTACCGGTGTGTACGGCGTGACAGATAATGGCATTCGTGTCGGCAGTTTTCGGATTGATCCATTTTCAGGTTGGAGTTTTCGAAAAATTATATACCATCGTATCACATCTGCGCGCGTTTGTGTATTTTTTGCTCTCCAGCTCAACTTGCACGTGTTTTTCTTTTTAATGTTCAGCGATCTTCTGAACAAAGAAAAGCCGTTGTCACAGGTTGGCATTTCTTGGTTTCGGTCTCATATAGGGTATCGTGGACCACCTTTGGTTTGTTTGTGTTTTTTTCCTGGGGTATTCCTCAGCTCCAGAGTGACTGGAGCCTGTCCTGTGACCACGGACTTGATTATGCGAGTTAATGTGAGAACAACAAACAACAACAAAAACAACAACAACAACAACAACAACAGCAACAGGGTGCATTCAGCGTTCTCACTACTTGTCGTTTGGCAGTGACAAGCATTGTTTGTTGTGTTTTTTCAACCATTTGGCAGTGATACGCATTGTTTGTTGTGTATTTTCAACCATTTCATCCCAGTGACGTCATCGGGGGCAGTCATGGGTATATTGTATGCCCTATGGGTTATAGGATCAGGGTTAGCGTTAGTTCCATCCATGGTGAAAAACGCTATAGTGTAGGACACCCTCGTTTTGCATGGAGTTACGACGAGTTCGCAGCACTTCGTGTTGTTGTTGTTGTTGTTGTTGTCTGAATTAACTCTTGTCAAACATCTAGAGTCCGTGGGCACACAAAGGTGCTGGAGCCCTAGGACAATCCGAAAAACCTAATTAAATCAAAATTCGTCCGGGAAATACTGCGCTTTCCCGCCTAAAAACGCACGATATGAAGAAGGCGCACACGTGAAATGATTTAATGTGCAAACTGAACTCACATGGCCGCGGGTATCTACTCAACTTCGGCATAGAGTTCCCCCGTTCCCACAACTAACCAACTCGCGGCTACAAACTACAGCAGCGGTTGGGCTGCCTGCACCGTACGAATCGCACGGTAATCGTGAGCACAGACGAACGCGCCTGCTGTCTGGAGTGCTGTCAGAGTGACGACCCGCGGGCATGCAGTGAAAAAAGGGCAATCGAACCAAAAACCACCACACAAAATATCAATGATAGGCCGGTCTTTCCGAGTTATCTGACAGGTTGCAGCGCAGCTCTGAGCTACGACGCCCGTGCCTGAAAATTGAAAATTGCGGTGGGTCGTTCCCCATAAAGGGTACGAGTATACAACTCTACCAACTCTACCAAAATCAGTGACGTAAGTAACATGCTGTGCTACTGCCTCGTAAAACAACACTGAAAAAAGACGATCGCTGCTCTCGTGATGATGGTGTGCGTGCGGGGGTCGTGGGTCTCCGTGTTCCATCGTCCTGCTGTGGTTCTCGCCGCCTCATCGCCTTTCGTAGCTCACTCGGCCCGCTCATTCGCACTTGCTCTCGTGGGCGCTCAATTCCGATCGGTTCCCCTTCTCCCCCGTTCCCAAAAACAAAATGCTCCTCGCAGCTTGCGGTGCTGATCTGAAAAGCAAAAGTTCTCGTTCAGGGAGAGTTCAATCCGTCTCTTCCCCGCCCGTCGACGCTCAGCCACCCTCCCCCTCCCTCGTCGAATCCAGCCTCCTGCCGGCGCAGTTGCCTCCACTCAAACCAAGACTGCGCCGTAGTGTGGCTCGTAGTGTAACATTTCCTCGTGTACACCCCACCTGATGTCAAATGGGCTATGCTTGTAGTGGTATTGATTCATGGAGTCCTGGTATGTTGACGCTGATTTCGTAGGAGGCACTGAGTACAAACTGAGCACAAAGTAAGTGTCGCCCATGGATCAATCAAAATAACTTATTTTCTGGTTACTTCCTGCGCCCGGCCCGCAGGTCTAAGGCAATATCAACACCTACACCAACAACAGCAGCGGCAGCAGCAGCAACAACAACAACAACAACAACGTAATCGATTCCCCTTGAGGCACCGACTTCCTCGAGAGACATAGCAAACGAGACAGACGAATTCGCGACCGATCTACCGACGACACGACGGACCGACGCACCAGCCGACTACGACCCGCAGTAGCTTGCGTACGACTGGTGTAACTGGTGCGACTGCCGGTGTAACTGGTGCTTTTGATGTGTGGCCGTTGCCACTGCTAACAAGAGCAAGGCGCGGTCGAGGGGCGGGCGAGTTACAGCCGCTCAGCTCAGGGCAACCCCAGTGCTGCTGCTGCTATACCAGCATATATATCCAGCAGGTCAGCAGCAGAGTTTTTGTTGCTACCGCGGGCCGGTATCAATACCCAGGTTGGCGCACGGAAGGAGTAGAGCAAGCGGTAAACCAGGCAGCGAAAATAAGCGTCTAAAGACAGCGAACATCTGAGCCAGTCGCGCCGCGCTGCCACGCCGCCGTGCTGCCGTGCTGCGACGACTGCCGCCGTCGGCCTGTCCCTTGGCATGAAGTTCGGAAAGAAGATTAGATCGGAGCTATCCCCCGAGCTTTTGAGGGGGACCGTGAATTACAAGGCTCTCAAGCAGATCGCCAAGAGGCTCGCCGGGAGGAGCGGCATTCGGGGCCAACACCACCACCAGCACCACCCCCTCCTCCAGCAGCAGCAGCTTCGCCACCACCACCAGGCCCACGAACAGGGGGCGCAAGAGTTCTTCGCGAGGCTCGAGGTCGAAAACGAGAAGGTACAGCAATTATGGCCAGCGGTGCGTGCACGCGTGAGCAGCTTTCCGTTCTTGAGCAAGCCCCGTCTAGGGTACCCTGGGTCTGGGGAGGCGCGAATAGACGCCGTTTTATTGCTATATCGTACTCATGATAAATCATAAGACAGCAGTAGTCTGCCACATAAGACGGTAGTGTTATTGCTGTCTTTGTCCGAGGCCGATGCGACCGTGCCAAGCTTTTGGGGTTTGCTCTTTTTTTTTAGTTCGCCGCGTCCCGTTGACACGGAAATAGTTCCGGCCGAAACCGTAACCGTTTTCTTAACGTTGAAGCGGCAGTTGCTCCGCCGAAACGATAGCTGTTCCGCCGAAACGGCAGTTGTTCCGCCGAAACGGAAGTTTTCCTGTTGAAACGTCAGTTGTTCTGCCGAAACGGCAGTTTATGCGCGGAAACGGCAGTTTATGCGCGGAAACGACAGTTGTTGCGCCGAACCGGGAGTTTTTTTCCGCGCCCCGATTATTGCGCGGACACCGCCGCGTGCCGCCTCCCCTTCCCCCCCCGACCCCGCTGCGTGCTCGTCTTATACGTTCACTTATTATAGATGCGTTTGCCCCTCGTTGGGCGATTGACATTAACACATGCAGCAGCAGCAATAGTCGCCGCGACATTATACCTGCGGCACACGGCGACGCGCGCCGTGAAAGCACATTGGACTATACTATTATACGTACGAGATAATGTGTCAGGTAGCCGATACAAGGGTATCTGATGTTCTATAGGCCGACGACGCCTATGCTAGCATTTACTTTCATTTCCGTCTGCATGCTTGGGGAGGGCACGGCACGGCTTTGGCCTGATCGCTTGCTCGCTCGGCGGCAGCCTTCGCTTTTTTCACCGCCGCTGCCCTCCCCCCCCCGCTAGCCACAACCTCCCTCCTCCTCCCCCCCCCCCCCCCCCCCCTCCCCCTAGCCACAACCTTGGTCATTGTTTTTGTCAACCTCGCGCGTAGAAAGGGAACAACCCGCAAGTGGGAGGCGTTTCGCCGACGGGGGGGCGGGGGGGGGCGTTCGTGGCTTCCAAACTTGTTCAGGGCATCTCAGCCGGCTTGCCGGAGCGGAAGGGTGGTGTGCCCAGCGGCGATGAGAGGGGAAAGGTCAAGCCAGCCCAGCCAGCCCAGGCCGACAACTTCATTGCCACTGCACCATCGGAATGAACAACTACACCACTAGGTTTTTGGTTGTCCCGCTTGTTTGTTTTTTTACTGTGCATGTTGTTTTGCTTCCATGTATACATAGAGCCTGCTTGTTCGCTTGCTTTTGTCGCTTGTTTGTTCGTTGTTGTTTGTCCGTTTTGTTTGCTTGTTCGCCTGCATACTACTTGTTCGCTTGCATGCTTTGTTCGCTAGCCGACTTGCTCGTCTACGTTCACTCTTGTTACTCGCTCTATTGCTCACTTCGTCTGACTCTCACCCTCTTCTCTCTGTCTACCATGCCGCCGCAACGCCGGCCCGATTACGGTGTAGGGGTGTTTCAGTCGCGGTTTCGAGGTTTTTCTAGCATCGTACTGCGCTCGTTGTTGTGAAGAGAAGTGCCACAAATAGCATCGATCCATTTCCTACACCATCACGTACACGCTTGATGTTACCGGCCGCAGTTTTTTTTGCCGTCGTCCGCTTTCTATACAAACCCTCGGACGGTACCAATACGGCTACAGTTTCCGCGTGACCGCGCGCTCAGTTTTTGTGTTCTCTTTTGTTTTCGAATTATTTTTCAGTCTTGAGGGGAAGGCGAACCGTGGTGTAAGATCTGGTCTGTCAAAACGACGTTACCTCGATGCGCCGGAGTGTTTCCTTTCTTGCGGTGCGAGCAGCTCGCGCACCTAGACGCCGCGTACCCCGACCGGAGCCTTGCGTTGAACGAAACGAGCGAAACCGAACGAAACGAAACCAAACGAAACGAAACGGCCAACTCACGAAATCGCGAAATCGTTCCTGTCTCTCGTCGCTCTTGTACCCCTCCTCTCATGTAGCAGGGGGGGTGGACGGAGGGGTTACCATCTATTTGACTCCCTTTTATTACCTCTCGCCTTGTCTTCCCTGATGACGTTACGTCATGACAGCTGTCGTGTCCAATAAAGGCATGTGATGGCAGCTGCCATGTCCGCCGACGTACTATCACGACGGCACGCAAAGGCAGACGTTTCCGATGACGGCATGTCGTGACAGCAGCCGTGTCCGATGACGCATGCCATGGCATACTTCGTGTGCGATGACGTCACGTCACGACGCACGTCATTACAGAATCCGTGTCCGATGAAGTCACTCCATGACAGCTGTCATGCACGATAACGTTACGTCATAACAGCACGTCACAATGGGACGTCATGATCACAGTCGCGTCCGATGACGTCACCGTATGACGGTAGTCATGTCCGATGACGTCATGTCGTGACAGCTGTTGTGTCCAAGGACGCTATGCCCATGACAGCTATCATGCCCAATGGCGTCATGACGGCAGTCGTGTCCGATTAACGGCGCGTCATGACAGATGTCGTGAACATTCGATTACGTGATGTCGTGACAGCTGTCGTGTTCCCTCCCGGGATGTCATGACGTCCGATACATCATGGCGGAATGCGATGGCGGCGGTCTTGTCCGATTATGTCTTGTCATGACGGCCGCGGTCGTACAGCCGAGGCCATGTCTTGCGACCGGCAGAGGACCGGAGTAGCGTACCATGTGTGCTTTTTTAGTACATACAAGCATACCCGAACATATTTCACCCACCGACACGATCAGCATCCAACCTTCGTGTGCAACCCATAACCACCATCCCCTCCCATCCCCTCCCCCCTCCCCCTTGCCCCCCTTATTCCCCGCGCCCGCTCCCCGCTTCCCGCCCTGCCTATCCCTCCTTCTCTTGTTTTCATGCATGTTCTTGACTTGAAAAAACGCACAACTAAAAAAAAAATGTACAAAAAAATGTACAAAAAATTGTTATGGAACACAAAAACACGCACAAAACACAAAACACAAAACACAAAACACAAAACACAAAACACAAAACACAAAACACAAAACACGCAAAAAAAAACAGGTCGCCAACTTTTACCGGTCGAGGGAGGCCCGCTGCTTCCTAGCGCTAGAGGCGACGAGAGGGTCGCTGTTCGGCCTGACCCGAAGGGCGAGCAAGGAACGCCTCTGTCAAGCGAGCGTAGCGCCCCGCGTAAAGACCGGGGAGGGATTCGATCAAGCCCGTGGACCACACGCCTCCACTGTGGTAACCTCCGGTGGAACCCCCGTGGACGGTTCGGGACTAGAACGGGACGCCGCCGGAGAGCTCGAGGGAAAGTGAGGCGACGTGATGACACGTTTCGACCATGACATTTGTTGGGGGGAAGTTGAGGTTTGGATTTTCACTAGGGCTATGATTTTGCTGTCTATTTGACGGCAAGTTGAAGCAACGGGGTACCCTGTTTAGCCCCTCTACGACTGGAAACCTCTTTTTAGGGACATTTATTACTTGAAATTAGTGTAGGGAGGGGGTTGGGACTCTGAAGGGTTGAGAGCGTTCGTACTTAAGAAAAGAACAGACTTGGGAGCGGTCCAGCTTGTCACGCCTAGTGTCGACTACCAAGTACAGTGGGTACCCCGATGTTAAGCGCGGCCAACTCGGCATGTTCCGCTACACTAAATGCTACATATTTCCCACTACAGATAAGAGCGCATGCTTCGTCTTGGCACGGGACGCTCTTCAATCGGGGTACCCACTTTATAGTACACACTACAGGATGCTCAAGTTGAGATAATAAGAGCGGTAGCACTTGCTCGTTCGGAGGGGCTCTTATATCGCGCACCCTGGTGCAGTGGGTGGCAAAAGTAAACCGTCCAACGGAATTTAATTATTTATCGATTTGTAGATCACATGACGAGCCTCGAACGCATCAGTCAGGTGCGAGCACGCAGAAATGCGCGACTTTAACTCGAGGGGACTAGCCGTGTAGTCACTACTGGTAGATGGTGACTTTTAGTATGGTCAGCCAACTCACAGCCCTGCTTTTTATCACCGTTGTGCTGGATGGTGCGCGAGGGCAGCGGTGGGGCGGGGGTGATGTTGGTGTTGGTGTCATTGTTGGTGTTGGTGATGGTGTTGTTGTTGTTGTTGTTGCCGCTGTTGCTGTTTGTTGCTGTTGCTGCTGCTGTTGCTGCTGCTGTTGCTGCTGCTGTCGTTGTCGGTTTTCGTCGCCGTCGTCGTCTTTTTCTGTTCTTGGTGTGCTTAACATTGCTATGCGACGAACTGTCGAGGTTTGTGGCTTCAACCACTCCCGCTGTTGTCGCCTGTTACCTCTCTGAGCCGTTTTTTTTTCTCGTGTCGTGTTTCGGTTTGTGTTTCGTTTTTCTCTTTCTCTTCTTCGTCGTATTGTCGTTCGTTCCTTGTTTCATTTGTGTTTTGTTTTGTGCAGATTTCTTGAGGCAAAAGCGGGTGCTACCATGCTTCTTTCGGAGTCCCGGGATCTGGTTAAGTTTGTCGACATAAACATGCACGCATTCCGGTGAGTGAGACGTGTCGCCGGAGCTTACCCCCGCAGCCTAAGGGGCATTCGACCATGCCCGATACGATGAACACCTGCCACCCATGTGAAGACAGTACGCACAAGATGCAGTCCGCCTGACAAGCGCGGTTCTTAGTAGGATGGAGCTTACCCTTCTTGCGTTCTGCCGAACACCTCGCGACGCTTCGCGCTTGGTCCACGCGATGCCTGCCTGGTTGGTGGAAACCCGACGTGCTCCGTCCCGTCATTATCGGGATGCGAGGGTCTGTGGTCATGCGACTACGGTGTTTGCATGATATGAGTAACCCACCCCACCGAGCGAGTGGCGTGTGCCGGCATCGCCGACGCACCACCCGGCCTGCTTGCCGCCCCCTCATTTAGTCTTGCGTCCGCTGGAGAGCGGTGATCTATGTCATCGAGTTGGTCAATGGCACGTACGCGGCGGCCCCGCGTTTTTTTTTTTGTTCCCTGCCGAATTGCGCCGCGTTTCGTCTGTATGTACCGCAACTTCCACCGCCGCCGACGTCGACACTGGGGGCGCCTTGACCACTTATTCGAGAAAACCGTCGACATGCGCTTTGAGGTGTATCTGGCTCTAACACCCTCACCCAATCAAAAACCCAATCAACCTATGTAGGGATAGCAATCAATCAATGTAGGAATAGCCCCCTTCGCCTCGTACAAAGATCGGCCTCCACCATTTTCGTCGAGCACCAGTACGTGGTAAGCTCTACTGCCGCCGCTCAACAGTCCTACCAACGGAAAAAAACGTGGCGCGCTCGCTCACTCGCTCGCTTGCTCTCGCTTGCCCCCGCTTGATCGCCCGCAGAAAGCTGCTGAAGAAGCTGGACAAGCGGATGGGCGGGAACAACGGGCGAGAGTTCTTCACCTCGATGGTGCAGACTCAACCCTGGATCAACGGCGGCCGAGCACACGGGGTGAGAGGGTGGGGAAGGAGGAGCAGGAGGCGTGCTATAACTATTTACTTGACCCGGCCGCGAAGGTTGTCGAGGCCTCATAATTTCGTGGGGGGGTAGACGGGGGGCACGCTTTATTTTCGATTGACGAATACGTTGCCGTGTCGTCCTGTCTGTAGGTGGAGTGGTGATGAGCGGTGGGATCCCTTCCCTGTCTATGATGGGCGAGCAGGCGTGGGCGTCTTGTCGATAGCGGTATTCCCGATGTGCTGCGCAAGGCTTCGGCGCGCTTGAGATTGGGAGCGCCGGCGCGCCCCCACGCCGTCGTCACGCGCTACGGATCTCTTTATATACGTACACATTTTTCGTCGCATACCGTACGGCCGTATCCGACCCGCGGCTGAGTGCTGAACAGCGTGAAAGGGTTCACATAACTGCCCCGACGGGAGTGCCCCTCCGCAAGCTTTTTTGCCCGTTACGCCTGCAAGCTTGACGTGACTCTTCCCCTTCCTTTCTCTCTGCTTTGCTTTTTTTTCTTGATCGTCGCGTCCGTCATTCCCGCGCCGTGCCGTGCTGCCTGCCGCGCGAAACTGCGAAAAGATTGTGCGCATGGCGTCCACCATGGCGGACCACCTTCGAGGCCTGCGTCCCGCGCTTGCTCTGGGGCCTGCCGCGGGGGGTCCCTCCTGGGCCGACCGCATCGTCTACAGCGTCGGAACATTCGACCGACCGCGATTCTCTCCAGAGCCCGCCGCAACCGCCGCCGCCGCCGCCGCCGCGACGGCCACCACCTCCCCGTCCTCCTCCTCTTCCTCGGCTTCCACCCCTACGGTAAGCAACCACGCCGGTTGGACCGGCGGCGGCAGCGGTAGCATCGGTGGTGGCTCCGGCTTCGGTCCGGGCTCCTGCGACGGCGGGGAGTGTTGGCGAAACGACGGTCCACCTACCTGTCCGGCCGAGGCGGGCGTTTGTCCGGAGGAGACGGAGACAGCCAAGGAGGCGGCCGCGGGCGCGGCCGCGGAGCGGGCGTCGCCCCTCCGATTCTTGCGTGAATTTGGCGCGGTCGTCGTTGTCGGCGTCTTCTCCGATGCGGCGCATGCTGCGGCGAACGGGGGTCCGGTTACTCCGTCGGACTGTGAGGACGCGCGATGCGCGCGCGTTCGCCCGCACGCGGACCGCGTTGTCGTGGTGGACTCAGCCGACCCTGCGAGAGTCAGGGAGGTATTGCTGGGGGCGGCTGCGGGGGCGGCGGCGGCGGCGGGTGTGGACGCTCCCAACTACGACGCTCCCAACAACAACTGTTGCTTCGTGGTTTGTGACTGGGGGGGTGGGGGCGACGCTCGTGGGGATCGCGCTTTGCGTGGGCCTGGGGGTACGCTTGAGGTCGACGGAGATATCGGGGTTTGTGGGGCTAGCGGAAAGCGACGAGGGGAGGCGGTGCGACGAGCCGAGGCTGTGCGACGAGCTCGAGACGACGTAAGAGCGATTATGGAAGCCAGCATGCCCGTGTTTCGGCTGCCCAGCCCGACGTGGGACTGTTGTGGACCCGCAAGCGATGACGACGGAGACGAGGAAGAGGAGGACGAGGAGGAAGGGGAAGAGGAGGAGGGGAGGCGGTAGCAGGGGAGGAGAAGGGGGGGAAGGAGGCGACAAGGAGGAAGGGGAGGGGGAGAAGGGGGACGAGGAGGAGGATAGGAGGAGATTGGAGTATGTAGCTTGCATTTTTCGGCCAGAGCGGAGGCAGTATGAATGCAGGCGTCATACGTAGCAGTTGTGCTTGTCCCTGGCCGTGACAGACAACGGGTAAAATTACGTCGAAATCATGCGTAGGCAGCTGCGATACGCGGAAGAAGATTGAGGAAGCCCGTGGGAGCGTAAGGAAGCCTTACGCGTAGTATAGCATCCAGGAAAAGTGTATTCAGCGGAAAAGGGGGAGTGGCGGGATGTGGGGGGGGAGGCATGAGGTTTTTCGTTGTGTATGTTGCGCGTGGTTGCAAGGCGTAAGAGCCTATTTGACCAGACCTGAGGAACCACGTCGCTCGCTTGTGCGCGGTACGATGTACCTGCCTCTGGCTCATTTTTTTGAGGCTTGGAAAAACCGAGGAAACGCTCCGTCTGTCTCCTCCGTCTGTCTGTTTGTCTGCCGTGTCGGCCTATCTGTCTGTCTGCCCTGCCGGTCTGTCTGTCTGTCTGTCTGTCTGTCTGTCTGTCTGTCTGTCTGTCTGTCTGTCTGTATGTATGTCTGTGTACCTGACTTTGTGTATGTTATTTCTGTAATGTCGGATAGTCGGTAATGTCGGACTCTGTCTCTCTGTATGCCCGTTGACACGTTGGTGTAAAAATGCTGGCGTTGCCGCTGGCTTGCGAGCAACGCGGCGTGGGCTGCATTGTGTTTTGGCTAGAGCAAGCGCTCCCAGTTTGTACCTACTACTTTAAGGCGGTGCCACAGCCCCGACGGCGGTGTTGATGTCAGCGGCGGCGGCACGGAAGGGGGGTGGCGGCAGCAGCAGCAATATACTAATAGTGGTTGTAAGGCGGGGGCGTCACCTCACGTGATGGGGATATCGAGGTATTGTGTGATGTACAGTATCCCGAGGCGTATCGTAACACACGCGGACAAAGTAGCCGCGGGCAAAGAACAGTTGACAAAGATCCGCTGGCAAAGAACCGTTGGAAAAAACCGCACGGCTAGCAGCACCAGCGCAAGCAGAACCATAGAGCGTCGGCCGTCGAAAGACGACTCAAAATGTGCGAAGAGCGGCACTAAAGGGCACAATAACAACAAACCCGCGTACATTCGCAAATATCAAAAGCCCCACGGCAGGATGAATGACTGAAGAACGGAGTCGACATACTGCAAGTAAGTACCAGCAACGGTATCTTGCGCCTATCTTGCCACAATACACCTTACGCAAGTATCTTGCACCAGCATTTTGCGGCGGCATTGTGTGGCGGTAGGCCTGGAGCAAAAACAATAACATCATGTAGCAACTTTATGGACCGACACCATGACAAGTACTCGTAGTATGTACTCCTAGTATTCAAAATTAAATCCAGGTCCTAACAACGTTGCTCACGTCGCTTGGAATTCAGATTTGAGTAGTAATGTACTGCGGGAAAGGTGCACAACCAGTCCCTGTGTTCGTCTTCGCTCTGCGTTCACACGACACACCAAGACGACTACTGGCGGCAGGCCTGGCGGTATCGTGTGTCAGTATCATTCGAAATATCATCTTGTGGCAGTGATAAATCATGCATGTAGCAGTATCACGCACCAATAACATCTTGCAGAAGCTGTCGTGCGGTACTGTCATGCGTACAGTGTTTTACAACAACTAACTATAGTAATAGTACCATTGGAGCAGTATCATGATGAGCAGTGATCGCGGAACCTCCTCCCAATCTCTAGGCAGATATTATTATGACTAGTCTAATATTGTTCGGTTCGAAACCCAAAAAACCAAACCCAATCCAATTTTTTTGGGAAGATCTGGGCCCATTAGGACCATTTTGGGTCCCGTTTTTTTAAAAAAGTTAGTTATGTTTTGGGATCGGGGGAATAAAAAATAATAGGCCAACCCCAATCCGAATTTGAACAACGCAAAATTGCAACAACAGCTCCAGACAAGTCTTGGTGACCAATTATTTGGAAGTTGAACAGGTTTTGCATTAGTCTATACCAGGCACTACTACTACTACTACTACTACTACTACTTGTCTGCATGTTTACGTCCGTATCAATCAGTTAGTTAGTTGCTACCAGGTACGAATGTCGCGACAAAGTTCCATTACTGCTTTGCGGCGTCGCAATAACGTCAACCGTGCTTGCTTCTTCAGTTATAATGGATGATCAACCCTTCTAGAGCTCACGCAACAACTGCAACGAATATCATCGTACTACTATAACCTGGTATTAGCAATCGTAATAGGCCGCAGGGCCAGGCCTGAAGCATGGACGATCCTGCAATCTGCGAAAAGATCACATACGCACCTTTGGGAACCAGCATGGGTCTCTCCCTCTTTATTATGCCAGCCATCTCGGCACGATATTGCTCCTTACGCCCGATACCACGCCGCTGTTGGCCGTAGGTTTTACTTGTGAATGGTCAACAACTAGCTGTCGATTAGCAGTGTATCGTGACTTCCGAAACATAGTCCATACTGCCAGTAATAATGGTGATGTAGCGCCCAAGCGGTAGATTAACGCAAGAAAAGTTTGCGGCAGCGAGGGTTAACATGTGTTATCAATAGTAGCGCTAAAGTTCGCAACAAGCCTCATATCTCGAAACAAACATTTGCATAAAATTATTGGCACTTTGCACGATTTTTGGTATGTTGCTGCTCGATTTATGTGTAGACATGTTGGGTGCAGATTCTTGACATGTTGCTACTCGGTCAATTCTGATATATGTGTTGCTCCTTTGGCTATTAATAGCGAACGTTTTTTTTCAGCCAACTATTTATTGGCTATGAAGCCACAAGGCATGGGAAGGTTGGGGTTGGGCGCTGATGACTGTCTCTATGTCAGCTACCCCTGCTGCTGGTGTGCTTGTGGCCGTACCCCCGGAGCTTCGCAACGCGCCGTTGATTTTTGCAAAAATAAATCGAGAGTCACGACCCCTTGGGGTTGCTTGAGTGGCTTCAAAATATGGGCTTCAGTAATTTGGCTTCAAAATAATATATATGGACTTCAGCATTCAACATTTTGGCTTCGAAGTTCTACAGCATTTATTTTTAGACGAGAGGGAGAACCAAAGAAGGTTGCTTGAGTGGCTTCAAAACATGAGCTTCAGTAATTCGGCTCCAAAATACTCGACATTTTGGCTTTAAAAAATCTGCAGCATTTGTTTTTAGATTAGTAGGCGAGAGAGCCAAATAAGGTTGCTTGAGTGGCTTCAAAGTATGGGCTTCAGTAATTTGGATTCAAAATATAGGCTTCAACATTTTGGCTTCAAAATTCTAGAGCATTTTTTTTTGGACGAGAGGGAGAACCAAACAGTAAACTCTTAGGAAAATAAAACACAGCGTCAATTGGCGGTATCGCCGTGCTGTTCCCCAGTGCAGTGGTTCAATAATGAAGTTGATGACCGGACGAGAAATCCAAGGGTGGTCATGGGACTGAATGGGACGGGCATGTAGGACGGGGATGGGATGGGATGGGACGGGAATCCCACAGTGATATTTGTGCTGCCCATCCCATCCCATTCCCGTCCCATCGCGAATTCCTACCCCACTTGCTTCCACATAACCGATAAAACTCCGCTCCCGTCCCACCTGTTTCCGATCCCAGCATTGGCACAGCTACTCCCGTCCCAACCCCGCTGTCAACGCAGCTCCTCCCGTCCCATGGGAACTCTTGGCGCGAGACCTACCCATCCAAATAGAGCATATTCCTTCCACAACAAATAGAATGTTCTGCAGCGTTCAGGACACACACAAGAGTCTTTGAAAGTACAACAGAATCTTCTTCGGGGGATATCATATACGGAATATTTCATAACGCCCCCTCCTTCCCCACACCCCGCACGATCGCCTAGACCCAGCACCGCGCTTATATCAAGCCCCTACATATATGATTAATACGCGCGATCGGAGGATCACACATAATGTTGCGAACATCAGTGCCGACCAAATTTTAATATTATATGTGACCTAAACCTCTTGACCCCCCCCCCCCCCCGCCCCTTTTATTTTTTCTCGCTTCCTCTCGCTTAAACGCCCCACCGAATATCGAAATCCGCCAGAGTAATAACCACTTGCCACGCCCTGGATATCGCTTCGTTATCTTTTTAGAGCCGTCCATGCCGCTGCTGCAATTCCCACCCACCCCCGCCCCCAACGCCCCCTCCTTCCCCACCACCCGCACCATCGCCTAGACCTAGCACCACGCGTACCCTACTTCTATGCGACCTAAAGCCCTTCCCCCTCGCCCCCCGCCTCCCCCGCCACATCCCCCCCCCCTCCCCCACAAGAAGGATTTATAGTTTCCACGCACAAATTGACCTGCCCCACCCCCCCCCCTCCCCCCCCTCCCCCCCTCCCGCCCCCCTTTTGATCAAAATCAGGCCCCCACGTCCTTCAAAAATCCACCCTCCCCTCACCGGATTTTCGACTTACAGGGTTCACTTGATAAACTGATGCATTTCCTTCCACAGCTGTCAGATTTTATCCCCCTCAGAAACGGGTTTTATAGTTTCCGCGCACAGACTGGCTAACATCACCCTGTTGACCCTGGTAGCTACACTGTAGTTGTAAGGGGAGTCGCCGACCTATATCCTCAATGAGGACACACAACCCGTAATACGCGCGATCGGAGTATCACACACAGCTTGCAAAGATGAGTTTGGACAAAATATTTGATCTCATAATAATATATACGTACATATATTCGAATCTCCGATGTTCACCCGCACTGCGTTCAGGCAGCAGAGAAACACACACACAGCCCCATGGCGGACCCTATCGGCGGCGGCGACTCTGCTGCTGAGCCTGTGTCAGCACAGCCAGCTCAGCCTGTGTCGGCACACAGCCAGATACGTTGCAGATAGGCGTTTTTTTTTGTTTGTTTTTCACGGTACAACTGGTCGGTGCTGGAAAAGGGAGACACAGACAGGCAGACCTCAGGGATTTGGAAGCATGTAGTGGAGACACGCCACAAACGGCGACCGGCGAGAACGTCAAGTGCACGATGAAAAAAACGCTTCCCGCGGTGGACACGCTTCCAGAACAAGAGGTAACCTGCGGCCACTTGATGAAGTACGTCAGAGTTGACCCCAGCCAAGAGCGTCTCCAGCGGAGGGACGAAAACCTTGTGGAACCACTTCAAAACGACTCGTTTTATTTGAGTTTTTTTGTTACACTATGGGTTTGCGTTTTCAAAACTTAGTTTCTCCAGTTCTCATTTCTCGTCTACTTGCTTGTGTCGGGAATTGGGGTTAGGTGGCTAGGTTTTAGGGGCATTGTGCATTTTGTTTTGGTGCAGCCCTTCATCCTTGGAGACTGCAGAATACGACAACAACCTGCAAATAATTACCGTACTGTATATGGTATACTTCTCGTTCGAAGTTGGTTGTTGGGGACGTGTTGTCCCGTACTGGATCTCACGTACAATTTCACATTGCCAACGACACAGTCCCTGCGGCGTCCCCCCACCGTGTGACACATTAGTCTCATCCCATCCCATCCCATCTCGGATTTTGTGGATTCCCATGTCGTCCCCATTGATGAAAGGCGTCCCAGCTTCCCGTCCCTTCCCCATCCCACATACAACCCAAGTGGGCCCATCCCATCCCATGAACGTGGGATCGTAATATTCTGACCGCGGGATCCCATAACGCACACAATGGGACCCAAAAAAAATCCCGGAGCGAACCCGTCCCATCCCGTGGTCATGGGGCCGCGCGGCCCCATGAACACCCTTCCTTGGAGAAATCTATGATTTTATCATTACTAGCGGTACGGCCACGGCTCCGCCCGTGGCGCTAAATCTGCGTTGCCCATATAGTGGTATTACAGCGTAGGGCATGGTAGTAGAACTCGCTGTATTTATATAGTGTGCTGTGATGTACCACTCTAAACGAAAACAAACCGTTGGGGTATATATGTAAACTCCAAACAATCCTTACTTTTTCGTCCTAGTCACCGATTGGTAATATTTATGCACATGGTTTGAAATGCATTTCCACATTTTTTTTTTTTTTTTATCCTCCGGCGGATGGGGAAAAATAAAGCTTTAGCTCACCATACTTCCACGTATTTTCATACGCGTCGTCTTTTTACACAGTCCTCAAAGCGCAGGGCAATGGGGGTGGGGTTTCCGCACAGTGCGAGGCATTGACTCGGGGGCTCGTCATTTTATCCAGGGGTCTTGGGGGGTCTTGTTGGAGTTGCAGATGTATGAACGGATTTCTGATCCGGCGATGTAATTTTATTGTTCCCGGGTGCGGTGGAACCTCGACGTTGGCCCGAGGGGCAAAACTCGCGGCGCGCTGCCTCCATGAACCCCAGCCAATCAGCATTCAGTGGATGGGGGCGGGGTGTCCACATTGTGCGGGGCGGTATCCCCCAGAGGGATCACTGTCGTTTTCGTCCCAGGGTTGTTGGAGTTGTAGATGCATGAAAGGATTTCTGACCCAGGGATGGGACCTTTATCCCCCCCGGGTGCGGAGGGACCTCGACGTTGACCCGAGGGGCAACTCTCGCAGCGCGCTGGCTCCATGATCCCAACTTATCAACAATAACAGTGGATGGGGGTGGGGCGTTCACACCGTGCGAGGGAGCATCGACCCGGGGGATAACTGTTTTCGTCCCCAGGGTGTTGGAATTGTAGAGTTGTATGGACGGATTTTGATCCAGGTTTTGGTCCTAATCCTCCCTGCGTGCGGCGGGGCCTCGACGTTGGCCCGCTCGAGGGACAATTCTCACAGCGCGCTGGCTCTATGAGCCCCAGCCAATCAGCAATCAGTGGATGGCAGTGGGACTGCCACAACGTGCGGGGTGGGATCGACCCGGAGGATCACCGCTTTCGTCCCCGGGTGGCGACAGGCTACAGTAGGGGGGGTCACTTTCGGGGCCTTTTTTCGCAGTGACTCGGGGTCACTCGCGCTAGTGACCCACCCCCCTGTTCCTTGGCGGTCGTAAGCTTTCGTGTTCTATTTTGTTATTTGAATCCGCGGTGGAGTGGTAAGCTTCGCTGCGTATGAAAACGCTTCTGTAACGTATTTTTGTCTATGAGGTATAGCGAATCATTCGTGCGAGTGGCTCGAACCCAGAAGTGATAAAATGGAGCTATCCCCCCTACCTACGGTAGCCTTGGTCGGTTGTTGGAGTTGTAGATATGCGGACTTCTGACCCCGGGATGGGACCTTGTCCTCCCCGGTGCGGCGGGACCTCAACGCTGGCCCTATTAAGACCTCTTATATATGAGATGGCACGTGGCGTGTATCAGCTCCTAGCTGGTGTACGCTCGTGGGCTCGCTTTGGGATGACCCGATGAAGACCCAGCCTACATGATTTTGAAAGCAAACGCTGGCCACGGTTAGATGAGCCTGTGTAATAGAGTGTCGGTATAGCGGGCAATATATTCGGTAAGATAGTCCGCAGAGTAACGGTCTATTGGCCACAAGAAGATTCCCTTAGAACGGAATATTCTTAGTGAAGCGGATAACCCGTAGAGAATAGCTAGCTTATACCACAAGAACGTTCTCGGTAATGGAACGTCCTCCTCTGGACAAGATAGGTAGAAGTAAGCGCGTTAAGCGCTCTTGGGAATATAGCACACCTAGGAGAACGTTCCTTGTACGTTCCATAGGTAAAGGTCCAGAAGAGAGCACAGCAGCAATGCTGGAGGGTGAAGCGAACTCTGTGAGCCTCACCCCACCCCCATGCTCTCACTCCTTCCCCTTTCCTGTCTCCTTCGAGCTTCTCATAGCTCAACGCCAGTAATAAGAAATCATCAAAGAAGAACCGGTGCTGTCTCCAAGCGAAGCTGATACCCCTGCGTCCCTTCCCTCCCAACATCCGGCACCACGACTCCTTCACAATCTGGCGTCGACGACGGCGCAACCAACCTATACCTCGCTACTACCGCGCCGACGATACCAGAACATGGACCGTGCCTTACAAGCGGCATCCTAACTGTCGACGACGCGTCGTTCACGACCGAAGTATTAGTCCACAGCGGCCCTACCGCCGCCAAACGCTGCAAACTCGTGGCGCTGCTCGACACAGGCTCCCCCCAGTCGTTCATCACCACCGCCGCCGTGGAACAACTGAAGGCGTCCCGGTCAGCAACGGATGAGTGTGAGCGACAGAACTCACCTCGTTCATGGGGAGGTTTCGGAACCTCGACTCCCCTCTCCACCTCCGTTTCTATCCGCTTAAGCATCCAGTTTAAGCACCACCAAACCCCCACCGCCGCCCTGGCAGTATGGGCTTGCGTCGTTCCTGCAGGAACTATGCAGCATCCCATCCTCTTGGGGCGAGATAGCTGGATGCGCTTCGAGCGACGCTCGTATACCACGCTCCCGCGACAGCCCCAGCTGCCACACCAGCCCCCCCAACCGACCCTGGGCGAACTTTCCCTGCACCACCACGACACCAACAGGGCCTCCGCCTTCATTCCCGACGACCGATACACCGACGACGTCTACCACCTCCGGTTCGCCGGCACGAAAGTTATTTCGCTTTCCTCCTCGCCGAAGCTCATCAAGGTCAACCTCGTGCGCCAGTCAGGCGCCCCGGCGTTTACCGGGCAGTACATGGTCAACATGCTCCCCCGCGAGGACCTTCTCACCGACAAGGAAATTTTCGTCTCCGACGGACACCAGACTATCCCATTGTCAGGATCAACCGATCTCGAACCGGGCGACCTCCTCGGAACCTCCCTCTCCCCGCTGGTGCAAGTACCACTAGCCACCCTTGGGCACCCTTCTTTGGACCCCCCAGCCCCTCCACCTACGCCAGGCGTACATGCCCTACACGACAACATCCCTGTGGCCAGCGAGAACCCCCCACCAGCCAATCCCCACGATCCACCGACAGCCCCGTGCCCACAGCTCCTTGCACGCCTCGACACCGATCAACGAACTAGCTTCCTCAACCTCTGGGACCGTCTGCCGCCGCATCTGCGCGACATCATCTTCGACCTCCACGGTTCCGGATGGTCCCCATCGGTGATCGACAGCCTGGGAGATGTCCTCTGCGAGTTTCCGGACGTCTTCTCCACCTCCAAGACCGACTTCGGCTCGTGCTCATTGATGCCGTTCAAGATCACCGTACCTCCGGACAGCGAACCAGTTACCTCCCGCCCGTACAGGATCAACCCCATCCTTGCCAAAAAGGCCGACGCCGTCCTCGACCAGTACCTGGCCGCCGGCTTGATTCAGCATTCGACCTCACCTTACTCCAGCCCCATGGTCGCCATCCCGAAGAAGGACGGCGGTGTCCGCATCACCATCAACTATAAGAAGCTGAACGCCATCAGCTCCCTCGGACAGCTTCCCATCCCCCGCGTTGACGAGGTCCTCGATTCTTTAGGAAAAGGGCGCATCTTCTCCCTCTTCGACTTGGTCTCCTCGTTCCACCAAATCACCATCGACAAGGATACCATCCCTTTGACGGCGTTTTGCACGCCAGACCGGCTCTTCGAGTGGCTTGTAATGCCGCAAGGCAGCAGTGCCTCCCCCGGTTGGTTCGTTAAGGTTATTAACGAGGTCATCAAAGGCTTGGAACGCGTCGCCGCGTACCTCGACGACATCATCGTCTTCGACCCCGACCCCACCGACCACGTCGCCAACATCCGAGCCCTTTTTGGTCGCCTCCGTAAGCACCGCCTCAAACTTTCTCCCTCCAAGGCCAAAATTGGCGCCACAACCGCCGACTTCCTGGGGCACACCATCTCCGCTGGCGGCTACAGCCCCAACTCCGAAAAGGTCGCCGCCCTCACCAAAATGCCCATGCCCACCGACAAGAAACAGGTGCGGTCACTCCTCGGAGGTATCAACTACTACGGCAAGTTCCTACCAAACCTTTCCAGACGCCTTCGCCCCATCAACGCTCTACTCAAGCAGGGCGCCACCTTCGACTTCACCCCCGCCATGGAAGCCACCATCCGCGCCATCCTCCACGAACTTACCGAGCCACCGATCCTCGTCTACCCCGACTGGGACGCCGTCGCCGACGACTCCCGCCCTTTCCGCCTCTACTGCGACGCTAGCATCGACGGCTTTGGAGCGACTCTCGAGCAGGAACAACTTGACGGCTCCGTCCGCCCGATAATCTACATCAGCCGCGCCACTCTGGACTCCGAACGTTCATGGACACCCCTCGACCTCGAGGCCGGCAGCATCGTCTGGGCGATCAAGCGACTACGCGGGCATCTGTGGTCCACCCGTTTCGAAATTTATTCGGACCACAAGGCGCTCGAAAACATCGCCAAGGTTGGTGAGCACAACGCTCGCGTCCGGCGCTGGCTCGAGTTCCTTTCGGCTTACAACTACACACTGAAGTACCGCAAAGGTACGGCCAACGGCAACGCCGACTTCCTTTCACGCCTACCACAACCAGCCACCGACGCCGACCGCACCGGACGCAACCGCCTCACTGGCCCGGACACTGTTGGCATCTACCTCATCCGCCCCTGCGGCTTCGCGCCGAACGAGCCGCCTACACCGGGTATCGGCTTGGGTGGGCTCGTGTCCCCCCCTTCAAGACCCATTCCAACAATCCAGCCTCTTCCCTTCACCGCCGACGACTATACCGACTTCCGCCTACTGGGACCACGCGTGGAGCACCACGGCATCCCCAACAACTTCGTCGGGCCTATTTCGACCCGCGACTCCACCGCCAGGCCGCTCGTCAGCTACGAGAATGCCGCCGTGAACACCGGCGCTCCTCCTGGTTCGGCTTCCAGGCCACCCGTCGTCTCCCCGCTGTCCACCATTGGCGCCACGGAACCACCGCCTTCTGGTCTGATCTCTTCACGGACCCGCCATCGCGCCGCCGCCGCCGCGGGAAACCCCCGACCTACCGCAGACTATGGGTTCGGACGCCGTCCGAAACCAACCGTATCCAGAAGATCTACATCTACCCGTCGACCGCACACGCCCCCGGCCGGGGCCCAACCAAGGCTTCCCCCGACGACAACGCCTCCAGCTGCCGTCCCCACGCCGCCCGCGTCACCCGCACCAACCGCACCAAGACCGGCCCCTCCTTCGACGACTTCTCCGACGTCCCCATCAACACCGCCACTTCTGCCCCCGGATCCTGTTGTCGACCTCAACATCGACCCCCACCTCCTCGCCCGCGTTGAGCGCTACACCTACAGAGACTGGGCGCGCGAACAACGCGCAGAGCCCGTGTGCTACGCCGCCATCCGCTTCCTATCGTTGGACTCCCCTTCTCCGCCGCCGGCTGACCTCTTGGATTCCATCCCCTCGGCCCAGCGCCCACTACTCTCCGACGTCCTCGCACTTGCCGCCAAAGGCAGACTCCACCGCACTGACGACGAAACAGCCCTCCTGGTCCAACGTCCACCCACATCTCAACCCGGGAACAGCCTACCGCCACCCGCACCCTATCCCCCCCGCGTCTACGTTCCAATGCTGATGCGCCCCTGGGTGCTGAACACATGCCACGCCGACACCTCCCTACACCTTGGAGTTACCCGGACGGTTCGCATGCTGGCACGGTTTTACTGGTGGATCGGCATGGACGTCTCCGCCCGCTGGTGGATCCGCCGCTGCCTTCACTGCCAGGCGCGCAAGACCTCCCGACACACCATTCGCTGGCCGACCCTCTCCCTTCCTTTACCCAACGGCCCTGGCATCACCGTCAGCGTCGACTACTTCGGGCCCCTACCTCTCACACCGCGCGGGAACGTGCACATCCTTTTGTTTACCGACCGCTTCAGCCGCCGGGCCGACATGTTCGCTGTATCAGCAGAGAACTTCACGGCCGCCGGAACTGCCGACATCCTGCTCAACGAGTACATTCCTCTCTGGGGGTGCCCGGTGACGCTCCTCTCCGACAATGGTCAACAATTCACCTCCAAGCTGGCAACCATCGTCTACGACCGCGTTGGCATCCGCAAGGTCAACACCAGCGCCTATCACCCCTGCACCAACGGCGGCGTCGAGCGGGTCAACCATGTACTGGCCCAGATGCTCTCCATGGTTGGCAACGAGAAGCAAACCGACTGGGACGTGCTACTGCCGCACGTGTCGGCGGCCTACAACAACTCTGTCAACGCCGCCACCGGACTGGCGCCCAACGAGATCCACATCGGCCGCCTACCACGCCTCCCGCTCTCGGTCTTCGAACCCGAAAACATCGGCGGTCACCAGAGCCTGGATCGCGACCACCTAGTCTACATCAACCTTGCCACCGACCGGCAACAACGCGCCTACTCCCTCGTCCGAGAGCTCCACCGACTTACCGTCTCGCGTCTACAACGCCGCAACGCGCCCATCATGGCCGCCCTCCTCGCCTCCCCCCCTTTCTCCGTTGGCGGCTGGGCCTGGGTCTACAACTCCGCCTCCACTATCCGCCAGGGTGCCAAGAAGGGCACCGACGCAACCGTTTTGAAGACGAAACTCTCGTTGAACTGGAACGGGCCTTTCAAGATCCTCGCGGTGGGCCCGACTGCAGCCTCCGACACCCCCGACAACCGGCCGCTACAAGACAAGCTGCTTTTCCTCGATCTACCTTCAGACCTTCCGGGGCGGGACTCCAAACCACGCGTCTCCGTCAAACGGTGCAAGCCCTGCCACAACCCCGACGACACCAGCGACATACCCAAGCACCTACCAGCGGACCTCACAACATATGTCCTCACAGCTTCCGCTGCCACGTCCCCCCCCTACCACGTCACCCTCGACGACGTCACACCACCACCGGAGCGTCTTGAGGTTGAGCAAATCACCGGCCACCAACTCGTACGCGGCCGCGGCGGAGTCATCGCCGTCCTATACGAGACCCACTGGACCGGACTCCTCAGCCCCTCGTGGGAACGCGAGCTCGACCTCCAACACTTCAGGCGCCATATTTTACTCTACTGGTCCGGAAGACCGACACAACACCGTCAGACCAACCGCCTCTACCGCCAGATGCGCATCGGCGCCGCACACCGCGAGCTCTCCCGATCTCAAGGCCAACTCTTCCTCGCCCCCGGCTACACCCTGGTCCCCCGCGACCTTTGGCTTCGCAATTTCAGAAACTCCACCCTCCCCTCCGGGGCACACGTTTGGTACAAGGCACGTGACGGCCTCTGGTGGCTAGGCAAGATCGCTCACCGCGCGCCACCGGACGCCTCTTCGCGAACCCCCCCGGACCCTCCCCCGGGTAGTTCCTACATCATCAGGTTCCTAGACGACCCCGGCCCGATCAAGATCGACCTCCAGCCAGCTCGCTACACTACCGCCCGGAACGCCATCTCCGGATCGTGGTGCCTTCAACGCCATGGGCATGGGAGCCTATCCCGTGGGGTGCTACGGAATTCTGATGCTTCCCGCGGTGCCCCTACCGTTCCAACTCCCCCCATTGGTTAGTTTCGGGTGTTTTATCTGTTTTTGGTTATTCTACAGTAGTTTTGGGATTAGTTCTTCACGGTCAGCCTTCTACAACAGTTTCGATAGTACTACCTCATGGTTAGGCCTTTCACCTACGATAGCATTGGGAATGATTCTTCATAGTCAGCCTTCAACCTGCAGTAACTTTAGTGGTATTATCGTGGTCATTCTTCCGACCTACAGTGTTTTTTGTTTCGTCATGTCTTCTCGTGGTTAGCCTACAACCGTTATCAGGCTTTGAGTTTGGTTTTAACATTGAGGTGCCCCTCGCAATACCTCCGCTTTTGGTTTGTTCTTCATACCAGCGTTTGCCCCTTTTTCTCACCACCATCGATTCCGTCTGTCCCACTCCGTGACGGCTGACAACTCGTGGTGGTAGAGCGGTATTCATAATTTTCTGCAATATGCAGTGTTTTAGGTACGCCCGTCTGACGACCCGGTCTTTCTTTGCCCCACTCTGTGATGGCTATCGAACCAGGACCGCCTCGTACCTAGGGTGTGTTAAGGTGTTTCTCCCCCTCTCTATTTTATATATTTTTTTTCTTTTGTTTTCTCTCTACCACTACGGTCTCCGCTAGTCTCGTTTCGTCCAGGCTTTCGAACCGTGGTCGTCTCGTTTTCTTCTTGTGTTTGTACTTCACGATTCCTCCGCCGATACTCGGTGACTTTGCCCCTAGGCGCTCGATCTTTGTGTTGTATCCTGACCGCCGCCGGTGCCGCTTTGCCCTGACGGCATCGCCGAGCTCTAGGCCTGATCGGTTTTCTGCGCACTTTGCTAAGTAGGGCCCCGGCAGCCTTGCAGACTTGCAAGACCACCGGAACGCCAACCAACCTTTCTTTCTTTGTCTTCTCGTGTTTTCTTCGGGTTTGGGTCACGGTAGCTTTTGCCGCCCCACAAGGCTGTCGAATTCTCAGTAATCATATTCCTGCCACGGTTGATCCCCTGGAACTGTGTTCAGGTTCCCGTGAACTTCCCAATCACGGCGGTAATTATGCTCTCCCTTGCTTATGAGCCTTTTGGTTCCTGTTTTTTTTCTTCTAGGTGTACACGTTGCGTTGCCATTCTACGCTATATGACGCGCCAGTCGACCCCCCCTGTAGGCGCTGTTTTGGCATGCTAACTCCGTCGCCCAGCGCTGCTGACATTTTTTTTTTCTGTGTTCGAACGAATTAGGTCGATCCACTTGCGTACCTCTTTGGCTACCCTGACGTTCTGTTCGTGTTGGTTGAGTTACCTTGCTACGTTTGCCGGTTTTGTTCCCAGCGCAAACAGACCTCCCAAGTCGCCACGTTGTTCGTTCTACCAAGTGGTCCTAGCAGCCCCTTAGTTTTAGCAAGCCTTACGGCAACCTAGCAGCGTTCGTTTTGTCTTACGTGTTATTTTTCATTTTGTTCGGGCTTTGGCCACGCGGCTACGCATAATGCCTCCCGGCCATATATACTTTCGAACTTGGGTGATGCCCCTTTGCGAGCTTTCGAGTAACCGACCCTGTTCGGCGTACGACTCTCCGTTCGCTCCCCCCTGGGCCCTACATAGATCGCTCCGGTAATATGTTTCTGTTTTCCCTTTACTTTCGCTTTGATCTCTGCCTTTCTTAGCTGCCTTCCCTTTGTCTTCGGGTTTTCTTTTTGGTTTTAAGTTTTCAATACTCTACATAGGTTGCTCCATTCTGGTTTTCCGTTTTCCTCTCTTCCTGTGGCCTGCCTTTTAGCGATCTGCTTTATTAGTGAATAGCCCTATCCTTGGAGTTTAGGCCTCTTTACGAGGTGTGGGGGAATCTATAGCCTCATGTGTTTGTTTCGAATAGCCGCATCTTCGACCTCCTTTCCCGGTCTTTTAGGATGAACGTTGTCGTCATCTTTCGACCGTCTTGAGGTCTGCATATACGACTATTCAGGGTGGGCTAATGTAATAGAGTGTCGGTATAGCGGGCAATATATTCGGTAAGATAGTCCGCAGAGTAACGGTCTATTGGCCACAAGAAGATTCCCTTAGAACGGAATATTCTTAGTGAAGCGGATAACCCGTAGAGAATAGCTAGCTTATACCACAAGAACGTTCTCGGTAATGGAACGTCCTCCTCTGGACAAGATAGGTAGAAGTAAGCGCGTTAAGCGCTCTTGGGAATATAGCACACCTAGGAGAACGTTCCTTGTACGTTCCATAGGTAAAGGTCCAGAAGAGAGCACAGCAGCAATGCTGGAGGGTGAAGCGAACTCTGTGAGCCTCACCCCACCCCCATGCTCTCACTCCTTCCCCTTTCCTGTCTCCTTCGAGCTTCTCATAGCTCAACGCCAGTAATAAGAAATCATCAAAGAAGAACCGGTGCTGTCTCCAAGCGAAGCTGATACCCCTGCGTCCCTTCCCTCCCAACATCCGGCACCACGACTCCTTCACACCTGTAGAAGAAGAGCTTCAAATACAGAAGAGAAGATGATGATGCTGTTGGTCGGCGATCCCAAGCCGATGTTGATGGTTTCACTTGCTTAAGCAAATTAAAACTTATGGTGAACAGGGTGCAGATGTGTAGATAGATGTGGAGTGACCACGTGAGAGCGGTGCGCGTGATGCGCTGCAAGTAGCTCAAAAACAAAAACAAGCTATGACCCCAAGAAAGCCAGACCCCAGCAATGCGAGACCCTACAGCCTTGTTGTTTAATAACAACTAGTAGCATCTCGGGGTACGTATTCATGACCCTATGCAGCCTACATTGTTACTTCAGCAACAACATCTTAAATATCTTGCCATCGGTTCCCGGAGCGATACCGAAGACTGCCCCTCTTACTGTGTACGAGTACGTACTGCATGTACCAGGTATTTGATATGATTTAGCCCATGAACCGCTGCGTATCATATATCCAAGATACTACTGCTGCTGATAATTCTGCTTGCTAAATACTGCATTGATTAACGACAACTAGCAGACTGACAACTGTCTGTCGTACTTGCAATCGCAATGTATACCAAATGACACTACTAGGTGTTATCAAGTAACGACGTGATGGTTACTGACAAGTACAATCTCTAATAGCCCCGAGGGGCAACTCTCGACTCTATGGCTCGAGTATTCATGTTCAGCATCAACTAGCTGACACCAACCTTTATGTATTATATTTCCATCTATTTCTAGGATAAGCCAGGGGCGTCTGCCGGAGATTCGAAAGGCCAATCAGCGGCTAGAATCGACATTCAAAGTTGTACTTCAGCAGCAAGGCTCTGCCTTGATCGATGTGAGGACTGCCTCGGCTTTGTTGGGAGTGCTCAGCACGTCACGGCCACGGCTCGGTGCGGCACGAGACCTGGTGTTCTGCTGATTGTGCCGCCCACCCCCCTACCCATACGGCAAGACGGGGATGAGACACATTGAGTATATCGAGACCATGGTGACAGACAGACCGACAGGCAGAAGTGGTTTATGTTATGAATACAAGGAAATTCGCTCAGAAATGAAAAGTACGACAAATTATTTGAAGCGGACCGAGGTTCACGATTGATGGCAGGTGTTATGGTATTCCCTCCAGCCCGCTGGGGCGTCATGATTTATAGCAGTTGCCCCCTTCGTAGCTGGCACGCGTTATCGATATTTCAATGTCTGATTCGCACCATACGTGTTTTATTGGCTTTCTACAGGTATTTATGGTATGGAACGTTTGGTGCCTGCTTTGCGCTGCAATCTGCACCCGTCCAATTGGTTTCTGCCTTGCAAATTAGAGGTCTTGGAGTGGGTTATGAAGCGCCGCATCTTCGATGCATTCTCAGAACTCTCCGGATGGATTTAGTTCCACCTACCTGATATTTCTATGAAGCTGCATATTATATACGACCCTTCAGGGTGGGCTGGTGTTATGGTACTCCCTCTACCCCATTGGGGCGTTGTGGTTTGTAGCAGTTGTCTCCTTTATAGCTGGCAGGTGTTATCGCCTGCCTGACTGAACGAACGAGCGGCTCCGCCCTCCCTTTTGTTAGACGGTATCCGGCGGACAGCAAGCAACCAATGCGTAGCATCCAAGCAACCGTCGTGTGAGTAGTCATGACATAACCTGCATAGCGGTAGTCGGTCCCTACGTCCATATTGCCCCAACACTACTACACAGGTGCTAACTGGCGACTTTGGTGTATTGCAAGAGTCCCGCCGCCATGCTCCAGGAAAACAGCCAGCCGGGACACCATATAACATGCAAAAGAATATACTTCGAAGTATGTTAAGATACGGCCTCGAAAGGCCTGTAATTATCCGAATTTGAGATCATTTGGATGGGTTTCGTATGATAAGGTTGGCGTTTGTTATTCGGGAAAGTTAGGAAATAGATCGGAGGTACGTGCCTCCGATCTCAAAAGCTATCCGGGGCTCTGGTGGAATCGAATAAAGCAACGTCTCTACGAAGGAAAAGAAAACGAGTACTCTCCGAGGACCTTCTCAATTGGCAGACCTGCAGGGGGCACTCTGTGTCCCCCCTATAACCTTACATGTGGCGTCGACGGCAGGACTTGCTATTGTGGCAGCGTTCCTCCAATCTCTCCGATTTTTTTTGACGTGGCGATTTTGCTTTTGCTTCCCATCGAGCCCACAACCCCTGTTCTTTCTCGGGTGGCTTCTCAATGGAGGGAGCGCCCTTCCTCCTACAACGGCGACCACAACAGCAGTGAGATGGCAGGGGGCTCTCCTGTTGTTGGTCGCCGGACACGTATCACACGGACGACACCTTCCAAGTACGCGCGGACGACACTACTCTTCGGAGCGCACTCCTCGCCTCGGCTTTTGGTCCCTCCTGTTGGTCGCCGGGCACGCACCACACAGACGATACCTTCCGAGTACGTGCGGACGACACTGCTCTTAGGAGCACACTCCTTGTCTCGGCTTTTGGTCGCACCAGCTCCCCGCCAGATGGCCATAGACCACTGCGCAGCGGAACTGCCCAAGCCCCACCCATCAGACTTGTTTGCTCCACGCTCTGCCAGCATGTTGCACAGCACGTCTCCGCGAGTTGCAAGCACAAGCCCCAAGATCGGCCATCGACCTGTACTTTTTTTTGCGTTTCGGGGCTTTGAGGCATGCACGACGCGCCACGGACAAGCATACTGGAATCAAGGGTTTTGGGGCGGTTCCCCCAGTAAATTTTCTTTCTGTCCTGCCGAACCCCCTGCTCAGTGCCGGGTCAGGGTTCGGGTAAAATGCCGCTATCTAAGACGCAGGGCTGTCGCCTTTTCGTCATTGCTCAATTTCGCCTTGCCGACGCCCTCCTCAGCCCAGGGCTGGGGGGCGACCAGGGTACCCTGTTCGCGCGTTACGTGGTACAGGGCTATACACGGGTCTGTGTGCCATCTTTTATCGTTTGTGTGTTGTATTTGTTCTACTGTGTTGTTTCCGACTAAACACTTCCCTCCCTAGCGGGGCTGTAGGTGTTGCCACCTTTCATCCCGGGTATTTGTCGTTTCCTCGTCTAACCTCCCGCCATGCCGATGGCCCGCGGGAGGTTTTTCGCATGACTTCTCCCTTGTGTTAGCGCCTGTTTTCCCCTCCATATCGACGAGGCCTCGCCTCGCCATAGTACCTTTTCTGTGATTGGCTTGCCGTAGAGCCTTTTCTAACCCCCTCCGCCACACCGGCGGCACGCGGCAGCTTGTTGATGGGTGACTTTTGCCTTGTTGTAGGGTCTGCGTTTCTTTCAACTGCATTTCTTCGCGTGTTCCTGGATCCATAGCCAGACCGTTAGAGGTGTGGGAGTGGGTTTTGAGGAGCCGCATCTTCGACTCATGGTATAGTTCGTAGAACCAGATTTTCCCCGAATCTCCCATATTTCTGCAAATGCGACTCATGAGGGTGGGCTAATGTTAAGATACGGCCTCCAAAGGCCTGTAGGTATCCGAATTTGAGATCATTCGGATGGGTTTCGTATGAAGGTTGGCATTTGTTATTCGGGAAAGAAAGTTAGGAAATAGATCGGAGGCACGTGCCTCCGATCTCAGAAGCTATCCGGGGGGCTCTGGTGGAATCAAATAAAGCAACGTCTCCACGAAGCAAAAGAAAGTGAGTACTCTCCGAGGACCTGCTCAATTGGCAGACCTGCAGGGGGCACTCTGTGTCCCCCCCTATAACCTTATATATACCATGCGCGCCCGGCATATTATCTTGCTGTAAGCACTCGCGATTTATGTGTAGGTCTGTCTCGAAATTTGACTTCATTCAGAGCTTTTTTTGGTCTCTCTCTAGGATGACGAATCGGCACGGACATTGGGTTTGCTGGATAACGATAAGAAGTAGTAAGTGGAAAAAACGGTTTAATCCAAAACACACAATAATGTCAGTCACACTTTGTTTCCATACTAAAATACAGTATTACATTACGTCTAGACGGCGGTCTGTCACAGGGCTGAGTGTCAGCGGTACTTGGATCTAACCCACAACCTAGTTGTTCGTGCGGCTTTGCTATTACTATTTATTTGTATGCATTCAAAGAACAACCAAGAGGGTGAGAAAGGACACAAAAATACTCGTGCGTACTCGTACTACTACTACTGCTGCTGCTGCTGTCTGAAAAAGCGAAATTAAACCAAAAGCAATCCCTAACGAGCAATAACTGTTGTTGTTACAGAGGAAAGCAAGTAGTGAAACACCTGTCTGTGGTATCTGGAATCAGCGTGCCGGGTACGATAACAGCAAAAAAAGCCAAACCAAGGAGAAGAAAACAGCAGGAAAATAGGAGCTGAAGCAGCAGTAGAAAGCAAATTAAATTAGAAAAACCAGGAAGAAAATAGAAAAACCAGGAAGCTATTCCTCCCTAAACTAAAATACAAAAACAAAGCAGAAAGACGTACGACAAGTACAATAATACTCGTATGTACAAACACACCCTGGACAATGGGTTGTAGGTCAAAAGGCAATCGATAGGATCCTATTCGAATCAATAGGAGACCTATTTTTGCCCGCGATAGGTATCGATGGGTACTTTTCGTAGCCTAATGGGGCCGACAATGGATATCGATTGGCATCTTCAATGATCTACTACTGTTTGGCCAATAGCCTATTATTGTACGTATTTATCTGAACATTTTGATAAAAACAAGTAGGTATCGATAAGCTTTTTAGGACGGTATTGTTTGGGCGATAGGATATTGGCGCTAAGAGACGGAACGTCTTATGGGTTTGTCCGATAGGTATCAATATACCTTTCACCAAACCTACGAGTATTGGTTCGGAAAATAGGTATCGATAGAGTCTAGACCTTTCACAATGCTATTGTTTGGGACGATAGGTATTGACAGACCTTTCGCCGTTCTATTGTTTCGGATGATAAGCGTCGGCACGTAGAGATCTTTCGCCATCGAATTGTTTCAGTGTTGGAGGGCAAAAGCGCTCGAAGACAGCTTGTCTAGGTACAATCAACTCTAGTTCGCCATTCATCATCCACGCCGCACACCCCTCAAGCCCAGCGGAGAATCCCCGAAAACGACGCTGTCTGTCCGTGTTGTGCCCTAAAAAAAAAGCTCAAGGTGGATATTCTCCACATTAAGGTGGTGATTATTACTTAGCACTATGTGTGTTCGACGCGAAGCTCAAGCCTGCAGCGATTTAGAGCGACCTGTTTGTGAGCCGTCGAAATCCTTCTTACACCCTGGATAATACCCTATCGAATAGGCTATTTGGCTAACAATAGGTCGGCAACTACTATGAGGATTGATACCTATCGCGGGGCACAATAGCTCGGCTTCGGGGTCTATCGATAGGTATTGTAAGCAACAATAGGGTTAGGGCAGTGACCACAATAATAGCCTATTGTGCGACCGATATGCTTGCGAAGAAGGTGTATATCGATAGGTATCTTGGGCACCAACAACATAATTTGAAAATAACTCCCAACAGGCCATCGTTCGATCAATACCTTTTATCGCCACCAGTCAATACGTATTGGTTAATAAAGCGATAGGTGTGCGATGATATCGATCGATACCTATCGCTCCATGTAATAAGTTTGCAAGGGTTTCGATCGATACCTACTGCTTGTAAATGTATACCCTCGTACTGCTTAGAACATACCTATACGACGTGCCGTATACCCCAGGCTATTGTTTGAATGAATACCTTGGATGACAGCAATAATATGTACCTTGACCTTCTTGCCTTTTGTTTCAAAACAGCATCTTTACGATAATAATACCTGGTATTAAAATAAGTTTTAATTAATCGATAGGCTTGTTGTGAGGATTTCAATCGATAGTCTATATGTAAGGAAAGGAAGCAGTAGATTAAAAAAGACGATGCTGGGAAAGGAAATGGGGAAATGGTTGGCAGAAGATACCACTGCTTTATGGAGGAATGATTCGACTTCATAGATGCTACTGCTTTTAGTCCATGGAAGGATATTCGATTTACATCGGAACGGCATCTACGCTATATTATTGTCGGAGGGCAAGAAATATAAAAATAATACGTGCGTTCGTATCGATATTCAATTAATCGATATTCGATACACCAACTTGGGGACAGACCAACAGGGGTACTCAATACGTGGTAGGCGGCTGCTGTGCAGGGATTTATACCTACTACTCATAGCAATAGATATCGATCGACCATTCCACATACCTATTGGTCAAATAATAGGTATCGATCGACACTTTCGCGTACCCATTGGTCACAGTAATAGGCACCAGGTATCAATCGACAGTGTGACATAACTATTGTAATAACAATAGCCTATTGTGCCGATTTATCAGAACCTATTGATAGAAGAAATAGGTATAGATAAACAGATCCACACACCTATCTTAAGAACAACAGCCTAATGTACCAATTTCTCTACACCTATTGGTCCAAGCAATGGGTATCGATCGACAAATTCGCATACCCTATCGAACGTGTCACTAGGTATCGATATGTAATCCCCTAACCTATACTATAGACATTCAATAGGCATATTCAATAGGCTATTGTCCGGGGTGTGATGTACAACAAATACGTACTACTTAAACGCGGAAGAAAAAAACAGCTCTTCTGCCTTACTCGGTAGAGGCTCGACCTCACGTCCTCAAGCTCAAAGTCTGTCGTCTTGGCCGTTTGACAATACCAACGATCGATACACGGATTGATCCGGAGAATCCGGAGAAAAGTTTTTTTTCCCGTCGGCAATTAAGAGCTGAGCGAGGGTGGCGTGGAGAATATGCCGAGGGCGACCTCCGGAGTGCCCGACATCCTCACATGAAGTGGTTCTGTGTCCTTTGGTGTTAGGAATTTCTAGGGCTAACTCTTAATTCTTGCAGAATATCATTGTACCGTTGCAATACATCGCCAATCAACAATGCAAGTAGGCAAAAAAAAGTATAATACACTCCCAGCATACTCGTATGGGCTGAGAGCAACACCACGTACGTGCAGGCTGAATGGCTTTTTGAAACATAATGTAAATAAACGTACATTATACCAGGTATGGTTTTCACATGATAATAATATAATAGCACCACCACGCACGCATTGCGCAGTTATTTTACGGTTCCACGATTGGAGCAGGTGTAGTTCTCGTCGACATCAACACCAAACCGACATTCAATACCGACCCCGCCCGCAACATGGAGCAGAAGCAGCAGCTTGCTGTAGCAGCAGGAGGAGCAGCAGCAGCGTCAGCAGCAGCAGCACCAAAACATACACAAAGCAAGCCTCTCTCTTCCATCGTAACCGGCACCAACACCGACCCCCCAGCGGGAGAAGCTGTTCGAGCAACAGCAGCAGCACCAAAACAAGCAGTCCTCAACTGGACGAACCGCTAAAAGGCTCGTTCCTAACGAGCCCGTAACAAAGAAAATTCGGGAATCCCGGCAAAGCGTCAACGTTCCTGACCTTTCGAAATTTTGAAATGTCACGTTTAAAAAAAACAGCTACGCGTAGTTGTTCTTGTCAGGAATCCCGACATCAAGTTTTAAGAAAAATGTCAAAACGACTCAAGAGTCCGGATTCCTGGCAACTCAATATCGCGATTCGCGAAAACGTCACGTTTTTTTGTCACGATTCCTGACTTCTTTCTTTTTGGTCTCAAGACTACACACAATACAACAAATCACGAACACCATAACAATTCATCTCACGATGGCACCCTCCTCTCCCCCTTACATACCCCGAAGCACATTCTTCTCGCAACACGGACGCCCCCCCTCCCTCTCCCTAGGAGAAACATCGAACTCCCGTACGCTGGCCAGCACACACGGGTGAGCGAAGAGCGATCAACGCTCCAAGCCAAGGCTTTCACCAGAGAAAGGCTCACACCTCGATAACCTATACGCAGCGCCCAAAAAAAAAGAAACCGAGAGTACCCTCGGGATTTCTTAGCACGTCATGCCCCCCCCCCCCCCCCGGCCTCCTTCATCCCCCCTACGGTAGACAAAACACCCGAAAACATCTGTGCGCGGGAATCACGAGCAAGACAAGAAAGCAAGAAAGCCTTCCGTGTTTGGTGTCTCCAAGGCCTGCTCCGCTTCGCCGCGAAGATATTTATCGGTACTCGCAATGGGTCATCAACATGACTGAACAACGCCAACATGCAACAGCGAAACACACGCGACATGGTTGTTTTGTGTTAAGTGTGTGTGCGTATGTTGTTAAAATATGTAGAGCATGACATCATGCAACGGTCCTTTCACGTAACATTAGAGATGGACCGGCCGGGGGGGGGGGGGGGGGGGGCGAACGTGGGATTGTCGGGACTTCGGTAAAGGGATTGTTACCAAAATAAAAACAAAAAACGAAAACGGTCGCCAGTATAAACCACAACAGAAGGAGAGCAATGCAAAAAACAATCTTAATAGTGTATTATTACGGGTAATCCAGGCATGTAGACGAGCAAGACCAACAGAGCAAGCAGCGCAAGGCGGCCGTCGCGGCAGGCCTAACAACACACGTCAATGCAACATAAATCCCACCGCTGCGGGTAAAATAAAGTAAGTTACGACTGCGCAGCCTCACGAGCTCTCTCTCGCGATATATACGAACGGAAATTACAACCAGCAGTACAGCAACAACATCGTACATATGATACGAGCATACCAGTATATTGACGACAAAGAGCCCCAAAGCTACGAAAAAAAAAAGTCATACAAAAGTGAAACAAAATCGAACAAAATCGAAAAAGCTAATACAACCAGCAGCCGAAAACAAGACAGAGATAGGACAACCTCATTAGAAGCGCCTTCTCCCCCCCCCCTCCCGTCATTAGAACTCTCCCCTCCCCCTTCCCCTCCCCCAATTGCTCCGATCCCAAAAACCCTCTCCTTCACGACAGCGCTGCCCCTCCTCCCCCCACCCCCCCCCCCTTCTTAGTATTTCCAGCTCATTCCTATCCCACGCCGAGGCCACAAAACCTTATCAGTAGTAGTTCGCGGGTTCTTCAAATACTGCATACGGGGTGGGTGGGGCGGTCTAAGTCCCCACCAACCCTTATCCCAGGAGCAAGCATCAACTACCACCGCCCCCATCGTCTCGTGTTCACCAAACCATCCTGACCACCGCATCCCACCAACCAGCCAAAACTCATTCCTGGGCCCGTAAATAGCAGCCTCGAGTCATAACTACCCTGCGGCCGCAGTCATTTCTCCACAAGCCCCCCGCACATGTTTCCCCCTCCCCCATCTATCAAGGGGCAACGAATGACACCCCCTTCCCCCCACCTCGCCCCCCCCGTCATCCCTTTCCTTCCCCTCGCGCGGCCCACAAAAGGCCTTATCTTCACGTGTTGAGTAGCTCTACTACTTGGGGAGGAGAGGCCCGGTGCCAGTCTCAACAGGCCTCAATTCCCTGTTCCTCTCAGCAACGCTTATCATGCTGTATCGCGTGCTCGCCACCACCACCACCACAAACCCAACAACATTCAGCAACGTCGTAGGCTCCGAGTACGCTATCGTACTGAACGCGATGATCAAAACCTGAGGCACAATTGGGGGGGGGGGGGGGGTGAGAGGGGGTGGGGGGGGGGGGGGGGGGGAGGGGTGTACTAATTTGTTAATTGCCGTAGTCATTTGACCATCGACCACGCAACCCTTTGGAGACGGAGCACCGTTCCTACTCCTAAATAGAGACACCTCCAACATTGGGGCACTCACCACGTTTCTTCCATATATCACCTTGAAAACTATCTGCTCGTCATATCTCCTTGCTTTTTTGGCCGTGCGTGGTCAACATCTATCTCCTAGGATAGCGATCGTTTTCTCGCTACTATCTAATGTACCAGGTACCAAAAAATTCCATGTCACGGGGGGGGGGTAAGAGGGGGGAAGTTGGAGAGGAGTGCGGGTGGGGAGTGGAGCGGAAGGTGGGAGGAGGGTGGGGGTGGAGGTGAGGGCGGGCGGTAAGCATTTGGGATGGGGCGGGTTGGTGGAGTGGGGTGGGGTGAAGGTGAGGGTGGGGTTAGGGTGGGCGGTGGGGGGCAAATATGTCAGGAGACGGGTCAGTCCAGGGAATACGTCCAGCGGGCAAAGGTATCAAACGGATCGTTCCACTAAAACCTAGTAGTTTGGCGTCAGCCAAGGCGAATTAGAAATGTTGCCGTCGGTCAAGGCGTCAAAGAGCCGTCTCCTGATGTATTTGATGGATGGGGTGTGATGGTTGATGGGGATGCGGGTGGGGATGCGGGGGTGCACGCTGGGCTCACACTTCCGTCACCACTGCCGCTATCGATATCGCTTCCACTACCCGCTGCCGCAAAACGCACCTGCTTGACGTTGGCCAGGATGCTGAGCGTCAAGGGCGAGGTGACCTTGTTCGCTTGCAGGCTGCACAGATTTAGCGAGAAAGACCCCAGCCCCGTAAGTGCCACGACGTACAGCGCCGTTCCCCCCTTGAGGTTGTCCCAATCGTTGTTCAGCCCGGTCACCTCTCCGAAAGCGACCGCGAAGAACAGCATCTGGCACAGGGCTAGCGGCGCCATTCTCGACAACAAATGCAATGGTGGCATCTGTGGGCGGCGGCGACGGAAGCGGCGGCCGCGGTTAAACAATTAAATAAATATATATCAAGTGATCGAGAAAGAAGGCGCGCAGAGGGCGGGGGAAACGGAAAACAAAAAAAAGAAGAAAAAAACTTTCAAAAAAAATACGTTTTCGAAAACACCATTTCGAGAAAACGATTTGAGAGAAAGTACTCGTATCGTTTCGGAAAAAAAAAAAATCCAAGGACTAGAATCGGACAAATATATATAATATATATATAATATCCGGGGAGGGGGGGGGGGCGGTTCGTAACTAACACCGTTTCGAAAACGGTCAGTGCTCAGCACTCAGCGCTCCGCACTCAGCAGCACGCACCTTCATATCGCCGGTAAGCATCTCCCCCGAGAGCACCACCTTAAGAGCGGCTAGGATAACGCACATACAAGTCACGACAAACCCTATCACCGACTGCGCCGTCTCCCCATAGCAGGCCAAAGCCACGCCCACCACAATAGGCGCCACCGCCAGCTAATGGTCATCCCACCAAAAAAAGGAGATAGAGGGCGAGGGGGGAGGGGAGTATGAGGGTCGCGGAAGAGGGAGGGGGGAGGATGGAAGCGAGGGGAATAAAAGGGGGCGGGTGGGAGGGGGAGGGGGGGCAGACCGGTGGGGGGGGGCGAGCGGGCACGGGAAGTCAGGGCAGTGTAGAGGGCAGCAGGAGGGCGTGGGTGGGGGAGGGGGACTGAACAAAACATGTGACGCGGCGGGGGCAAACCCCACCGATGGAACAGGGAAATTACGATATGCCTGCTGCGTTTGTCCGAGCGGACTGATGGACCCACTACATGGACCACAACAAGCGATGGGATGGAGGGGAGGGGAGAAAAATGCACAGGGTAAGGTTACGTAGTAACAGTGTCCCGCGAAAAAACGGAGCCTCCGTGTACGGAAGTACCAGGCACTATATAGCGTTCGCCTCGCTCACCCCTCAGTTTCCGCAAAAAATAGACACCTTCAAAGTCCTATCAAGCCCCCCCCCCCCGCCGACGCTGTGAAACAGTATATGTATATTGGGGTCGGCGTTGGTTGGCAACGACGCTGTAAAACATGCCACTCACTGCGTGAGCTACGTAGACAACCAGGGTACCGTTTTTCTTGTTTTTTTGGCGGTCACCATGATGGCCATCGAGTTAGATCATACTGTGCGGGGTGGAGAACCCTAACTCCGCATAAGGGGAATGATCGCACCACGTAGTGTGAATATGGTAAGGCGCCCACGAGGCAGTTACTTAGTAATACTCATTGCTGTCTCTGGAGTGGCCACACCAGAAAACAAAGTAACTCATTGGCGCTGTCATCCATGAGCAAGAAAGTAGGCACAAGGTGCCGAAGTCCGTCCTGCGAGCGGTTCTTGGAAGGATGCAGTTCACTTTTCATGCGACTCACTAAACACCTCACGGAGCTTCGCGCTTGGTGCAAGCAATATGTGCCTGGTTGGTGAAAACCCGACGTGCTCCGTCCCGGCATAGTAGGGATGGGAGGGTCTATGGTCATACGACTACGGTCATGCACAAACTGAGTACCCCGCCCCCACCCCCCCCCCGCCTCCCCCTCCCCCTCCACTCTCCCTCCGCCTCCATTCTCCCCCCCCACTTATTATCGCTTGTTTGGATTCCGGAGCGGCCTCGGCCTCCGCCAGAGCACAAAAAATAAATTCGAAATTCGATCTGCTCGACAGATACCGCAAATCCCCCCCCCCTCTGTATCCTTGGGCACTTGCTTTTTGGGGAGCAGTTCGCGCGCGAACGAAAAACAAAAAGCTGGATACGGAAAAAGATGTTCGAAAAACCAAAATCTTCGGTTGTTTCACCTTTCGCGTATTGGAGAATTTCTTGCCGAAAATTTGTGAGCCGATGGCCATCACGATCGCGGGGACCAGTGATCTCATTACCTGGCGGTAACGGCAACGGTAGCGGTAACAGTAGCGGTATTGGTAATGGTAGCGGTAATGGTAACGGTGGCAGTAACAGTAGCGGTAACGTTAATGGTAGCAATAATGGTAATGGTAGCAGTAATGGAAACGGTAGCAGTAACAAAAGCGGTATTGGATGGTAGCGGTAACAGCAGGGGTATTGGTAATGGTAGCGGTAACGGTAGCAGTAACAGTAGCGGTATTGGTAGTGGTAGCGGTAACGGTAGCAGTAACAGTAGCAGTATTGATGGTAGTAGCGGTAACGGTAACGGTAGCGGTAGCAAAAACCATTGTGACAACGAACGGTAACGGTAATGAAGACCATAACGGTAACGACAACGACAACGGTAACGGTAATGACAGTCGTAACGGTACCGGTATGTAGTGGTAACGACAAGAACGACAATAAACGATGCCGGTAACAATGACGACGAAAACCGTGTCGACTACGAATAACGATAACGACAACGAAAACCATAACGATAACAACGATCGTAACGACACCCAAAGCAAACAACGATATCGACAACGACGACACATAGTGATGTATAAAGAAATCGATATCGCTAACGATACACTTTCGACATCACCAGCGACAACAACGACCACAAGCGCAATAATACCCATACCGACATCGGTACTGAAACGAAAATAACGAGAAAAACGACAACGATACCGATAATGATAACGACACCAACAACGACATCGATGCCGATACCAACAACGACAACGATACCGATATCACCCACGAGAGCGATAACAAAGGCACCCCCCCACACACACACACACATCGGCTCCACCACACCTGTACCCACCTGGTTGAACGACACGGGGACCAAGAGCGAGCTGTAGTTTCCTACGGATATATTTAGTGAGAAGACGATGCTGAAGGTGACTAAAGTGCCCCATTGCTGTCTCTTAATTGGTTGCTGTTCCGTGCCGGAGATGCAGAAGTACATCGCCGTCCCCAGCCAGTTACACAGCATATGAAACGCCGACGTCTGAGCGCAAAATGAACCCAAAAGCAGCAGCAACAGCGCAACAACAGCAGACGAATATATAAACGAACGCAAACACACATAAATCATATAATAAGTACAAACGCAAACACAAACACCAAAACGCAACAACACAAAATACAAACAAAACACGAAGCACACAAAAGAAACATAACACACAGCACACAAAAGCACACAACAAAAAACAAGAAAAAAATACGTACAAGTTCAGAAAACAAAAACAGAAAAAAACAAAAACAGAAAAAAACAAAAACAAAATAAAAACGCTTTCCATCTCTCACCACAAGGGGGTAGTGGAAACCCGCCCGCGAAAAGGCGTACTTATTGAGCATGGTGATGCCAATGTTGTTCACAATCCACGCGAACAGCCACACCACCTGGGTCCGTACGGGCACGACAGCCTTTGACGCATCCCCCCCGTTGAGGGAAGACAAACCGGCCGGCGAAGTGCCCGACATCCTTCTCGATGGAGAAGGGCTAGCTCTCTGCGAGTATCGAATTTTAGGAAAGTTCTGTAACATTTGGAGGCGGGGCGGAGGGGGGGGGGAGGTGGAAAGGACGACAACAACGAGCACGCCCGAGCAGCAAATGAGAAGGGGAGGGAGGACGTGGTGGGATTGGGGGCGGCCGTAGGATGCGGCGAAAGATCAAAAGGAATGACTCAGGGTGCTTGAAGGAGAAGAACGCGTACAAAGATGTTTGCGAATACTGAACGAATACCGGTATCCCACCAGGTATGCCTCTTTGCAACTCCTACAAGTTGATGATCGGAGCAGCCAGGTAGGGTATCTGTAGAACCGAAGCCACCCGAGTAATACGCACCAAAAAATCGATGTCATATTCGACACAATCAACACTCCTGCGAATCGTAAACACACACCACGCTCGGGCCACATATTACACCTGGCACTCAATAACCCGTTCGCGATTTCACAAGGGAAAAAAAAAATCGACGAAATCCCTTCACGACAACGGTATTCCCCACACGTTTGCAGCCGGAGGAGCTACCGGGTTTTTCAAGGGTGCCACAAGTGTAACACTTTAAGCGTCCGACTCACAAAAAAGCGGGCGCCAACTAATTAAATGCAGCACGGGACGGTTCTGCAATCAAAACTTCTGCAGGCTGCTCGATATACGCTGGTTTTCAAGTGGATTTTTATTTTGCTTTCGACGCGTGCTACGATAGAGGAGCACCACATTTTTTTCTGATACTACCCCTCACTTTCGGAGCTTAAGACACGCCCTTCGTATAACCCAAAAACTGATTTGGACAAAAACAAAACTGCTGCTATGATACCGGATGAAAAAAAATCCCATGGCCTAGGTAGGTCTACACAACGAGAAAAATCATGCAAAAAAAAAAAATTATTCATTTTTTTTCCGGCGATTTTGGGTTAAGGAGCCCCGTCATTCAGAAAACATTTACGCCAAAAAAAGATATACCTCTATCCTAGCACGCGTCTTTTTTCGCTATGGCCCCTGTATGTTTGGTGGCAACACTCAATCTATTAATACAGGCCAGTCACACGGTAGGGGTGCAGCCGAAACTTTTAAGAAATTTCCCGAGCTCCTAGCAGGAGGAGCCAGCTCAAAATCTCACCCGAAACATGGACTTGGAAGGCATTCGCTCGTGCAACCCGACCAAGCTTCTACGTCCTGGTCCTAAAACCAATTACACTCGTAAAATTATTACTGTAGGCTATCCCGGAGTTCCTCACGTGAGGAGCTACAGCTCAACCTGTCCAAAACAAGCCTGACGGCTCAAAAAGTGCAGCTACTGCCGTGGGATGACTCCTAAGTGGATCGGGTTTCGATAGGATCAGTGTGTATTTGCGAGTCCTGACGGCGGCAAACTACACACCCGGGGTCACTTAGGGAGGACCGGGTTCGGGTGGAATAAGGGTGCTAAGAAAGGACAGGGCCTAATCCTGCAGAGAGCGTTTTGCAGAGCCGTCCTGCGTTTAGGTTTTCGTAACCTACGGATAAAATTGTGCAGAGCCGTCCCGCGCTTATGCTTCGAACCATGCAGAGAGTACTTCACAGAGCCGCCCCGCGTTTAGGATTAGCAACGTGCAGACTGTATTTTGCAGAACCGTTCTACGTTTTTAGGCTTCGCCACAAAAGCGAGGAAACGCGTGCTACGATAACGATGTACTCGCGCGAAGTATGCCTGCTAGCACTATGGGGCTACACGATTTTCTACCCGACGTGTGTCTTCTCAAACGACAAACTACGAAGTGTCGTTGGAGGCCCCACGGTATTTGACACTACTGTTGTTCGATGCATACCTAGGCCACAGGACTATCCATCGCATCACCACCACACTACCTCAATGAGTAGATGCTTGGGTTCTCTACCTACAGACATTGAGGTAGCTGTAGGTGACACCGCGAAGGACACGCAGTATCTTGTTTCTCAAGGTTTAACGCATGCACACAACGCAAGTCCACGGGTCGCGTGGATACGTTTTTGATAGAAAGCATGTCTGAGACTGACTTGCTGGACAGAGTGCTTGCAAGGGAGTCTCCGAGCGGTGCTTGGAAAATGCTCCACCACCACCACCACCACCACCACCAGGATTATCCACAGGGCTATAATCCCTTTGACTGCTGCCAATCTCATCTCATACCGAACAAAAATAATGGTAGCCCAAAAAACGTGGCTGCAGGTTTACAGGTGATCAACATCTTCTCGAAGTAGGTCTTCGGGTAAGAAATCACGTGAGGAACCACCCTAGACCGTGGCAACACGGCTCGCAGCGTGGTTACCAGCGAGTGCTCAAGTGCTCGCACCCCACGGTTTGCTAACGTCGCTCTTCCCTTCATAGTTTGGCCTCTTATGACTGGGTCCCAACCTTATTATCCGCGTTGCGCGTTGCTCTCGCCCGAGACCCAGACACGAGGGCCAAGCGAATCTCAGAACAACCACTGGTTTGGAATGCCGATGTATCTCGCGTTAAAAAATAGCCAAATGACACTCGTACCGGATATTAATATTTTTTATACACCACGAAAACCGACATCAAGTTTTTACGGGCACTGGGTGTGCTGGAAGCTGGGCATCGTTTGGTGGGAAGAACGGTTTCGTACAGACCAACGTCGAGCCAACAAGAACGAGCAACAGTAAGGCCAACACCACCAACAACCAGTACGGCCAACACCTACAACAACCAGCACGACCAACACCAACAAACAGTACAACCAACACAAACAAACAGTACAACCAACACAAACAAACAGTACAACCAACACAAACAGTACAACCAACACCAACAAGCAGTACGACCAAAACCACCAACAGTACAATCAACAACACCGACATCAGCATCAATCATAACACCTACACCAATACCAACACCAACACCAAACACCAACAATAAATGCTAACAAAAACAACTAAGCTTGCCTTGGTTTCTTCTTTCGTTGTGTCTCAGATGCGGGTTCGCTACCCAGGACTCCCTCCCCCTCCCCCCTCAGAACAGCATATACCCGCGATACGTACGAGTAGAACCGTTTTTTCTCTGTTTCTATAGTTCGTTAGGGTCAGCGAACATCCATTTGTTTCCCTGTGCTCCTGGGTTCATGTCACGTCGAACTGCGCTTACTCACGCTATAGCTAAGCCAACAGACATCTCGGCAACTTTGCTACCGCTGTAGTCTAAACCCGTACCTGGTACTCCATATATCATACTAGTAACAACAACAACTAGTGCTGAGTACACACGAGAGCGTGTGTTCGGCTCGGGTTATCATTAGGGTATAGACAGCAGTATACGTCGGTGTATTGTACCTGGAATAACATAGATATCTCTACCCCTCGTACGGAGAATGACCGTACGGGACCCTGGCTAACTGCGGGATGTCGGTGATGTGCAGACAGAAAGGCAACCCCGCTATCGCCAATCAGGTAAATTACCGGTCAGGGAACAAAGCCTACTCAGCACTTTCATAGCTCGTAGTTGACATACTTTCGAACAGCAGAACTCCAGGCGAAAATCAAGGTGACTACTGCTGAACTGCATGCAGTAGGGGTATGATTTTTTATCTGGATTTATTTTTATTTTCATCCTCCGGCGGATGGGGAACGAGTTACGGGAAAGGTTGAACACAGCCACGCTTGGTGGGTATCTCGATTTACGAGCGCCCCAAGGCAAGCCGAAACCTGCGCAAAGCGGTCTTATCTGTAGTGGGAAATGTATACTGGTAATGTAGTGGGAAACGTATACTGGTAATGTAGTGGGAAATGTATACTGGTAATGTAGTGGGAAATATATACTGGTAATGTAGTGGGAAATGTATACTGGTAATGTAGTGGGAAATGTATACTGGTAATGTAGTGGGAAATGTATACTGGTAATGTAGTGGGAAATGTTTACTGGTAATGTAGTGGGAAATGTATACTGGTAATGTAGTGGGAAATGTATACTGGTAAGCCTTTATTTACGAAGATCTACTGCTGTTAGCAGGATGAATTATCAAACAACAACGGGAGCAAAAAAAATCGGGTAATAGCGCTAGAGTCAAGTTTATTTTGCTATGCTGAACTATCAAATAACAAAGGGGGGCAAAAAGCATCCGCCTTTGTTTAATAGCGCTTGAGTCAAGCTTATTTTCTCGGCTGGTCTTACCAGGCAAACAGAGCCTCAGCCGAACACAGCCGTTGCGAAGGAGAGCTTGCCCAAAAGGTGGCGATGCTTTCCTTTGTGTGTGTGTGATTTCACCCTGTTAACAATACATGCCCGTAAAACAGCGTGGCGGGGCATGCCGAGTTGGCCGCTCTTAACTCCTGAACGCTCAGTCATTCCACAGCAGGGGGGGGGGCGCTTTTTGGGTTAACTAGTGCTTCTGACCGGTTGAGTTCCTCGATCGTGGAACTATTAGCTAGTACGATAACATTACGTGTAAACACATTTGCTTTAGGACTAACGCGTATTGATGCTTGGTCGGGTTGCAGGAACGAAAGGTCTTGGAAGGCATGTTTCGGGGGGGGTGAGATATCAAGCTCCTCATGTTGGGAGCTCAGAAATTTCCTAGAATCTGCTGCACCCCTATTCATGGCGTGGGATGGAGTCGTTCTACGGTAGCCCCCCCAACTTTTCTTTAATGAAATCGCCGGTTTTTGAAACCAGCTCCCGGCCCTGCCTCCTGAAATACGGCGCCCTTTGCAACCCCGACGCCATCGTTCGATAGTCCTCCGCAAACAAGAAAATACACGGAGATATACGTTTCAGCTAGCATCCTTCCTCGTGTCGAGCAGCCATGGAACGTCAGTTAAAGAAAATCGCTGGTTTTGGGGGGGGCTATCGTAGTAAGAATCAGTCGATGGCTCTGCTATTAATAGTAACTCGGGTGCTTTTAGATCGGGGTACCCACTGCTGTACCGCACAAAGGTAGTATAGCCGTCGGTAAGACGAATATCTACTGACAACAGGGGGCAATCACACACACAAAGAAGGAAAGAATCGCCACCTTTCGGGCAAGTTCTCCTTCGCTACGACCGTGTTCGGCTGAGGCTCTGTATGCCTAGTGAGACCAGCCAACAAAATGAGCTTGACTCAAGCGGTACTGAACAAAGGCGTGTTTTTTCTCGCCCCCTTTGTTGTTTGATAATTCATCCTGCCAACAGTAGTGGATCTCCGTAATAGGAACTCTCGCGGTAGGACATTGGTAACTGCCGGCAATTCGTGTGCGTTGGTCATCGGCGGACGCTAGAGGCAATTTGAAAGGGGTCCCCTTGCATCGGCGCCGTCAACATTAGAAACTCATTGCATTCGCTCGAAATCCTGCGACACCTCGTTGTTTTCACATTAACTCGCATAATCAAGTCCATGGTCGCAGGACAGGTTCAAGTCGTCCTGCTTTGGAGTGCAAGAATACCCCAGGGGAAAAAAAGGAGAAGAAAAAAAGTGGTATTTACACGTGTAAATAAAATAAAATCAAGCCAAAAATGGTACACGTATATTATAAATTTATATATCTTAGTTCGCTTATCACATATGCACATCCTTACGTCTGCGGATATCTCCCGCCTCTGACCGCCTTTCCGCGCGGTTTCTTCGCTGAGGCGTGCCCCCGCCTCGCCTGCAACCACCGGCTCAGCTGATCCGCCCGCTCGGCGCCGTAGCGCGCGCGCGAGGCCTCGACGTCGAGATCTACGACGAGATCTCCGAAAAATCGTGCCCTGTGAGACGTTTGGTGCGTAGTCTGCACACAGGGCTAATGTCTTCGCGTTATTTCTTCGGTACGTGTTCTCTGACCTCCGACACACGGGGGGGGGTCGATTACCTGGCCGGCGTCGCCATTGTAAAGGCCACTAAGCGAGGTTTGTGCTAGGATCTGGGGAAGAAAAGTTCGTAATCCCCGAGAACACATGCCACCCAGGCGTAGTGGAGAACTGCGAACTCTCAATATTTTTGAACCCCCGGTAGTCTACAGCAGCACGTATACATGTACATGATGTACAGCAGTAGCTGAAGCTATGATGAGCCTGCAGCATCACGAAGCTACAAATGGTATATGCACAGCAGCATCACGAAGCTACAAATGGTATATGCACAGCAGAATCACGAAGCTACAAATGGTATATGCACAGCAGCAGCTAGGCGTCGTGGAGAACTGCGAACTCTCAATATTTTTGAACCCCCGGTAGTCTACAGCAGCACGTACATGTACATGATGTACAGCAGTAGCTGAAGCTATGATGAGCCTGCAGCATGACGAAGCTACAAATGGTATATGCACAGCAGCATCACGAAGCTACAAATGGTATATGCACAGCAGCATCACGAAGCTACAAATGGTATATGCACAGCAGCATCACGAAGCTACAAATGGTATATGCACAGCAGCAGCTGTGGCCGCGCCTTTCTGCGTAGCAACGCAGAGCGTCACCCAGCTGAGGTGAACCGCCATGCTCTCCCATAATTTCCAGGCTGCCTTCTCGCATTGTTCCGCCGCACATGGGAAATCGGGAAAAATTTGTCGGCATTTTCCCTGTCCAGTATCTCCCATATATGAATTAACAAACTTCGTCTAACTCTTGGCATTACTTCTTACCCTCTTAATATTTACTATCCTGCGCTGCGACCGGCGGCCGTCCAGGCCGCCGGCGTAGCCCCTTGTAAAAAATGAAAATACACTCCAGCTGTGAGATCGAATATTTTGTCGAAACTCATCTTTGCAAGCTGTGTGTGATACTCCGATCGCGCGTATTACGGGTTGTGTGTCCTCATTAAGGATATAGGTCGGCGACTCCCCTTGCAACTACAGTGTAGCTATAAGGGCCATCAGTATATATCATAGCTGAATCAATTTATGCATCCGCCAAAAAACATGAACAAACAAAACCAGAAGTCAGCACCTGGTACACAGTGCCAGGACACCTAGCACACAGTACCAGGTGCCCCATCCTACGAGTAGAGCATTGTTACTTCCATATTTCGATCTCGATCTCGTTACAGAATTGAGATTCGGGAAAGGTAAAACGCGATCTCCATCTCCGGAAGATCGGGAAAATCGCGTTTCAGAATCGTTACTGGTAGTTCATCTCGATCTCTAACACCATATAACTACCAGGTTATGATATTACACGGTATGTGCTACAGTATATACGAATACATAACACGGGGGCGACCGGATAATTCAATCTCGATCTCCAACACTGATTATCCTGATATAACACTCTTATGTACTATGAATACATAAAACGCTGGCTGGGCGACCGGATAATTCAATCTTGATCTCGAACACTGATTATCATACACTGCGATATACGTGGCAACACTCTACCTACTCTGAATACCCGGTACATCAACACTACACGGGGACGACCGAACTCCAACTAAAGACAATTGCAAGTGCTCGAACTCGTCCAGCCTATTCAAGCATATATTGTTGCTTGTGGAAATGACAAGAGCACAGAGCGCGATCGGGACCGCTGGCGTTAACCACAGCGATATCCATAACGACAGCAAACATCGACAGCGATAGCAGTAATGATGACAACAACGGTATCGATATCGATATCGACATCGATACCCGACCACGACAACGATATCGATAACGCGGACAACGAAACGTGATGCCGAAAGTAACAACGACGATGATAGCGACAGCGATATCGATGGTGGAAGCGATACTGAAAGCGATACCGACAACGGAAACAGTATCGACAACGAGAGACAACAACGACAGCGCAAAGAAAGCAACGATAGCAATAGCGTCAGCGATGACAGCGGTAGCGACAACGTCGACGATATCGACAAAAGTAGCGATATCGACAGCGACAATCATAATACCATTTAACAGAGGTATCGGCAGCGACAGCGATATCGACAGTGATCCCATTAACGACAGCGATATCGACAACGGCAGCGGCATCGATGACGACAACGGACGACGACAGCGATACCGACAGCGACAACAGCAGCGACATCCACACAGACAGCGATATCTACAGCGATAACTACGGCGGTGGCGACATCGACAACGACAACGAACGCGGCAACGATGTTGACAGCGACAACAACAGCGATACCGACGGCGACATCGACAACGATATCGACAGCGGTGGCAATATCGCCAGCGACACCAACAACAACAGCGATATCGAAAGCGATATCGAAAGCGATAATGACATCGAGAGCAACACCGACATCAGTATTGACAGCGATACCTCTGTCGCCGCCTTACCTGGCGATGCGTTGTTCGTCACCTCGTGGATGCCCTCTCGATATCGACAGCGATCACGGCAGCGATAGCGGCATCGAGAGCAAAATATACCGACAACGGTAACGGTATGGATAATAACGGCGGGCAACGATAGCGATGCCGACAGCGGCACCACTAACGATAGCGATGTTGACAACGATAGCGATATTGACAACGATAGCGATCACGGGGGCAGGGACCGCATACCGACAGCGATAGCGACAACGGAAGAGAAACCAACAGCGACAGCGATATCGACAGCGGTACCGACAACGGTAACGATATTGATGCCGACATCGGACGACAACAGCGATATCGAAAGCGATATCGACTGCCACAGCGACAGCGATATCGACAGCAAAAGCGATAGCGATAGTCATATCATAACGGCAACGATAGAGATCGATACCGACAGCGATGTCAATACCGACAGCGACATTGACTGCGGTATCGACAGCGACAACGAGAGCGGTACCGATGCCGACAGCGGTACCGATGCCGACAGCGGTACCGACAACGGGAACGACATCGACAGCGATAGCCACAGCGGTGGTGATACCGATAGTGGTACCGACGACGGCAACGATACTGAATAACGACAGCGGACGACAACAGATATCCACAGCGATAGCGATACCAATAACGATATCGATATCGATATCGACAGCGGTAGCGATACCGACAGCGGTAGCGATACCGACAACGGCAACGATAACGGGCATCGAGCAGAGCAGGAGCGGCATCAGAAGAAGCAGCAGGCCAAGCGGCTGTGGCGCATTATGGATGGATGAGGTTTGAATACAAAGTACAGGCGGGAAAATCTGGGAAAACGTTACCCTTCCATGCCACCAGGTGCTTACATTTGACGAGAATTGATATTAAAAAAGGGGAGCCATGTCCCGTAGATCAGCAGATCCCTTCTTTTCGGTTTGTAGCAGGGGTCTCCAGGTGTGTAGGTAGGCATAAAACTTCCGCATATTTTGATAAATAAAATGCTTTCAGGGGACCTGAGACCACCAAGTCTCGGCGGTATTCCATGAAGCAAATAAACCGACCCAGCGAACGATAGATATACAGAGGTAGTAGTAGATAGAACAAAGAGCGAATGTAAAAACTACCAGGTAGGAGCCAACGAGCGACTGAGCTTAAAAGCAACAAATACCCTCAGCGGCCTTTTCTGGGGAGCAAACTGGCGACAACCTGCCGCACGCTGAATTCAAAGACAAGAGGGCTTTAAAGATACACCCCCACTCCCCACCACTCCCCCATGTAACATCAAGTGTTCACGTGAAAGCGTTGTATCATTGATTCAGTTGCACCGGAGCGCCGAGGAGTCCGGTTAAATATTTTGGTGCACTTTCCCCGGCGACACCACCATGGCCGTAGGCGAGCTGGTGGTCTGTGATCCGTTCGATCTCGACCTCCGCAACCTCGTAAGTTTTGGTAAACATAAACACTTGGACCGTTATCCACTACTAGGTACACCATAGGTAGCCTACGGCGTTGATTGGAGTCTCCCATTGTGACAACGGACAACCAGGTAGACTAGAACGAATTCGCGTAGATCTATCTGCCCACGCAGGCGAAGTTCCTTAGATGTGGCCGCACAGCGACTATTAACGCCTTTACAGCTGGAAACCCGTTTTCGGGACAAAATCACTTGGAATCAGTATAGGGAGGGGTTTAGCGCGGGCTCTAAAGGGGTTAATAGAGCATTTCCAAGTACAACGTCTCCACGGCACACCAACCAAGCAGGCCACTGAGAGTTAGGGTGAGGGGCCCGGGGCGGGGTGGTCGCCGCCGTTGGCCAAAGCCAAAAAAAATAACACCTTGCACCGAAAAAACATCCCATACCATCGGTGGTGGCAGCCGTTATCAGAAGCCGAATATAACCTCACCGCAGGGGGGCAATCCCTTACACTATCTTGACAAAAGTCTAGCCCATTAAAACAGAATTCATGTACGCCGGCATAAATAAGGAGCATGTGCGGGCAGATCAATCGCTGCTGACTATTCATAGTACGGTAACTAGTTACTGCGAGAACAGCAGCAACAGCAACAGCAACATCAACAGCAGCAGCAGCAACAGCAACAACAACAGCACCAACAACAGCACCAACAACAGCACCAACAACAGCACCAACAACAACAACAACAACAACAACAACAACAACAACAACAACAACAACAACAACAACAACAACAACAAACAACCAAGGGCTATTCCTATCCAAGAACTTTTTGTCGACGAACCGTCCTGATTTTCCTGGGGGGGCTGGGCGGGTCCGTGATTGTTGTCCGGAAAAATCCGCACAGGAATTTCCTGATTTTTTGTTGCTGTCATTACAAAGCTGTTTCTTGCTTTCGTTTTTTTTTCGAAAGGAAACCAGAAGAAGAAAAAAAAGAAGTTCGATAAGAATGGCCCCAACTGCGACCGCGCTACCGGTCAACAACTAAAAGCTAACGCTACGACGCTCCTGTAAATGAAATAGCATACCGCACTCCCCACCAGGGTCATAATGACGTTAAATGTTGCGTAATTGCACCATTTTCCTGCGAAATCGGCGTAGTGCACCACAAAAACAAGCACATGTACATTGTGCGGCTTGCCACCTTTTTAGGCCGCAGGCCCAAAAAAATGTGCGGGTTTATTTCGCCGAAGGCAATTTTTTTTTTTGCCTTGCTCCTACGCATATGTAGTTTGTTTTTTTTCCCCTTTTTTCGTTTGATTTTTCAATTTTTTTTAGGTCGTCGTGCAGATCCGGGTGAAACAAACGGCACACTTTCGTTCGTGTACCTTGGTATCACTTGTTGTCCATTTGTACAACACAGCAGCATCATCCTTTGCTTGATTGGACTTCACCTGTTCCAGTGATGTCGCCTCTTGGACTTGGCGTTGATGTATTGCTCGCAAACGCACAGTCCTAGACTACGACACGGCGCATATGATACGGTTCATGCTATGTTCAGTGTACGACATCATGATGTCGGTCGCCCCGGTGGCGTATCAGGTCATCCTCGAGCCCGGTATAGGTCAGTTTCGTGAGTTCGAATCCCCCCGAGTGCATACTCGTATAAATTCGTGGGGACTTTTTCTTGTGCACAAATTGACTTGCGGAAAGCGCGAGAGCGTGAGTTAGCGACACCCGATGGAAAATCGACGAGCAGTGGGATTGCTCAACCCTATGCGCGATAAAAGTTGAAGGCAAGAACCGGGGGGAAGAAGGGACGACACCTGTGACCATGGCTTGTCCAGAAGCTGGAAAGTAGTACAAGTGTGCAAGAAAAAAACAAAAAAAAAATCATGATATCATAGCATAATGGCCACTAATGATAGCTCTACACACATGTACAGGGCAGTACTCATAGCACCGGTACCAAATATCACCATAGCATGGCACGATGATGGTCACTGATGGTAGCTCTACACGGCCATATTCACAGTACTGGCGCGAAATTCGTTCGTACTGGTTCCTACTACCTCGTGCACTTTTCTTGCTCATCCCTTCTGCTATCTGCGCCTTTTCTTTCTCCTTCTCCCTCCCTAGATGTGACTTAGGTACGGGGTCAATGAGCAGGCTCTTCTCCCCCGTCCGCACTACGGGACATAACAGGCCTTCATGTTTATCGCGAGAAGACTCCAGCCCCTTCTGCTCTCTCGTCGACTCGCATCGAATCACCCTCGTCAAATATTGTACGTTAAAAGTTGACAGATTCTGAAGATACACGGTTCAAAATAAATTTCATATCATAGGTTCATGGGTCGATTAGAGTTCTATCCGGGCGAGAAGGAATCCCTCCGTCTGTCCCAGCAGCAGCCAGCAACGGCTTCACAATCGTACCCACGTGTTGGAGACAAAATACTTGCAAGTACGCGTAGCGTCGGACAAGCTTTTCAGTGGTGTATGGTGCCAGACGCATTATAACCCGGTACAGAATACCACGTCTTGCAGCAAAATCCTTACCAGGTATTATTATAAAAAATGAAAATACACTCCAGCTGTGAGATCGAAGATTTCGTCGAAACTCATCTTTGCAAGCTGTGTGTGATACTCCGATCGCGCGTATTACGAGTTGTGTGTCCTCATTAAGGATATAGGTCGGCGACTCCCCTTACAACTACAGTGTAGCTATCAGGGTCAACAGGGTGATTTTAGTCACAGTCTGTGCGCGGAAACTATAAAACCCGTTTCTGAGGGGAACAAAATCTGACAGCTGTGGAGGGAAATGTATCCTTTCATCAAGTGAATCTTGTGAGTCGAATAACCGATGAGGGGGGGGGGCGGAGTTTTGAAGGACGTGGGGGCCTGGTTTTAATCAAAAGCGAGCGGGTTTGATACGCTAACGTCGTGATGAATTTCGACAAAATATTCGATCTCACAGCTGGAGTGTATTTTAATTTTTATAATAATACGCTAACGTCGTGGTCGTGGCGTTTTGTGCATCTTTGAAAATATCTCGGTTATAACACCCCCGCAAAAAAAGCTGCGACTCCCGAGCTCCACTCGGCCTCCGGCGCCCTTGCGGTGCAGCCACGTCCCATTCGCACAGCAGCACTACGACGTGCCGGCGAAAGAACGGCCGTCGGGGCCCCACCTCGGCGAGGGGGAAGCGTGGAAATCGCCCTCCCGGGGGCGGCTCGCTTGCCCCCCCCCACTTTTTCTTCGTCGCTGCCCGCAATTTTTTATTAAACTTTCGAATTGCTTTTTGGCCACTTGAGCCATGGACACGAGACGACAAGCGCGCCTGCGTCAACAGCAAGCACAACAACACCAGGACCGATCACAGCAGCGGCCAGCCGTCGCCGCTCGCCATGCGCAGAATCGGCAACGCGCGCGCTTTTCGCTTGGCCCCCGGCGTGGCGGGGAATAGTAAACAATTGCAAATCCCGCCCAGCCCGAGAGCATTGTAACCAACGAATCGGCTGCTGCTCACCTGTCAGGTGTATTGCTCTACGTACTGCTGCATTGCTGTACTGCTGTACTGGGTAGGTCCGCAGGCGGATGGTGGGGGGTGGGTGGTGGGTGGGTGGTGGACGGCGGCTTGCTCGCTCCCCGAGATGGCCGAGTATCGTCAAAAAATGAACCCCCCCCCGTCTGTTTCCTGTACTGCTGTACGTACTGCTGCACTGCTATACTGCTGTATGTAGTAAAGGTTTGGTCGGTGGGTGGGCCGTCCCGTACGTGGGAGTCTTTTTTCGTCCTGTGGGAAATGAACCTTTTTTTCTTCTAAAATACCGGCCTCCCACTGGTGCTTGGGAGTACTGTACCACCGTCCCCACTGCTGCACTCCTCTGCCCTTTGCTACCGTACGAACTGCTGCTGCACTGCCGTACTGCTGCCCTGTTATTATTTTGTTTTGGTAGTACTTACATACAGAGGATGATACCTTTGCTACCGTACGTACTGCTGCACTGCCGTACTGCCGTACTGCCTGTTATTATTTTGTTATTTTAGTACTTACATACAGAGGATGATACAGCACCAATATGATCTTGTCCGCCGTACCGGCCGGCAACAGGCATACTTCCGGAGTACCACTATAAATAGTATATATACATAATCATTATCGACACTACTGCTGGTTGCTTGTTGTCTTGTATCGGAAATGGCGAAAAAGGCGAACTATGAAAAGTTACAAACGTATCAAATCATACGTATCAATGACACGTATTGCATGACTACGTAATATATTAAATAGAGTTCGTATCAATCGTATCGTATCACACACTCCGAATACATTAGTTTCGCCAGGGGGCATGTGAGGGGCGGGGGAAATATAACAGACTCCTCCGTTCCCCTTGCCGCCTCGGTAAGGCATGCTGCGAGGCATGCCCTAGCAAGCTTGTAACGAGTGGGGGGGGGTCTTTCTGGCGGGTGTAAGGCCGGACTCACCCTCAAGGAGTGATCCCTTCTTGCTGCTGCATGTGGCCGCGAGGCTTAGGCGTGGCGGTAGACTTGGTTCGTACGTGGTGCGTTAGGCATGGTCACCTACGATTCGCGCGTCTTTTTAGGCAGCAGCGGCGGAGCAGCAATGCTTAATCGGGATGCTCGTGCGCGGAGGCAGGCGCCACCCCGAGCGACACTACGGCGCAGTCTTGGTTTGATTGGAGGGAACTGCGCCGGCAGGAGGCTGGATTCTACGACGGAGGAGGAGGGCGACTGAGCGTCGACGGGCGGGGAAGAGGCGGATTGAACTCTCCCTGAACGAAAACTTTTGTTTTGCAGATCAGCACCGCAAGCTGCGAGGAGCATGTTGTTTCATGGGACGGGGGAGAATGGGAACCGATTGGAATTGAGCGTCAACGAGAGCAAGTGCGAATGAGCGGGCCGAGTGAGCTAAGGCGATGAGGCGGCCATGGAGAACCACAGCAGGAGTATGGCACACTGAAACCCACGACCCGCATGCACACCATCATCACAAGAGCAGCGATCGTCTTTTCTCAGTTTTTTTTTAACGAGGCAGTGTAGTAGCACACGTTACTTGCGTCACTGATTTTTGTAGAGTTGGTAGAGATGTATACCCTTCATCATGTCATGGGGAACGATCCACCGCAATTTTCAATTTTCAGGCACGGGCGTCGTAGCTGCGCTGCAACCTGTCAGATAACCCGGGAAGACGGGGCGATCATTGATATTGGTATGGTAGTTTTTGGTTCGATCGCTCTTTTTTCACTGCATGCCCGCGGGTCGCCACTCTGACAGCACTCCAGACAGCAGGCGCGTTCGTCTGTGCTCACGATCACCGTGCGGTTCGTACGGTGCAGGCAACCCAACCGCTGTGGTTTGTAGCCGCGACTTGGCTAGTTGCGGGAACGGGGGAAGTCTACGCCGTAGTTGAGTGGATACCCGCGGCCATGTGACTTCAGTTTGCACGTTGGATCATTTCACTTGTGCGCCTTCGTATCGTGCGTTTTTAGGCGGGAAAACGTAGTATTTCCCGGACGAATTTTGATTTCAATTGATTTTTCGGATCTTCCTAGAGCTCTAGCACCTTTTTTTGTGACCACGGACTCTAGATGTTTGACAAGAGTTGATCTGAGAGAACAACAAGGTCCTTTCCTTTTTCGTTTTTTCGCTTTCTTGTCTTTTCTTTCCTTTCCTTTATCTTCTTTTCTTTCCTTCGTTTCTTTTTCCCAATTGACTTGCGTCTGTCGTGCGTATGCGTAGTGATAGATGCTACGTGCAATATGTACGTGTTAGTCTTTTTTGGGTGGCAAGCGGTATAGTCGGTTTTTCCAGGCGCGAGTAGTGAGACGTATGCACCAGTATGGACCTCTCACCATGTAGGCTGACTCTCGATTTCACTTTCATGTGTTTTCTGGTGGAGGCATAAATTGCGTAAGCTGTGATATATGCGTCTACCACCTTTGGTTTGTGTTTTTCCCAAGGGTATTCCGCAGCTCCAGAGTGACTGGAGACTGTCCTGTGACCACGGACTTGATTATGCGAGTTAATGTGAGAGAAAACAGCAACAAGGTGGATGGAGGGAGGGGGTCTGGTGAAGGTGAAGGTTTGGCGGAGTTACCGATAATAGGGATTTGACAGCACAATACAGGACCAGCACAGGGCAAGTAAGAGTGCGATGCACATGAGCAATAGCTGCCTTTGCTGTTGCTGTACTCTGCTGCATTATCGTGCGGCGGTCGGGCCGTCTCTGGAGTGGTCGCCGCAGTGCGAGGTGTACTCTCTCACTGACACCCCACACAGCACTGGCAAGTCATTGCTCATGGCCGGCGACCGCCCACACATCGGTGTCATTCCCGAGACGATCTCGAAATATTTCAATTTTGACGAAAACGTGGCAAACGCCACACGGAGAAAATTCAGTTTCCTGTGGAAACGTACGTTAGGCCCATCTTATCGAAGGGCATGAAAAATTGTACTTTTGACTGAATTCAATTTCATGAAAAATATCCGAAAAAAACGACTCTGCTTCTTACCGAGGAACGGCGGAGTGTGTTCGAGAAATCGAAAAACGCGAGATTGTCAACGAACACCCGTGGGCAATAACGGAGGCGAGCGAAGGCTCGCATACCCCGCGGAGTGCCGCGGCTAGCGGCAGTTCTTTTTTGCCGGTAGCGGGTAGGAGGCTATGGCTCTAGGGGATCCCATGGTTGGGTTGCCGCAGCCCCATCACCCACACGGGCAGCAGCGACGGGAGAATAGCGGTCGAAGTTTTCAGCGAAGTCGTAATGTGGTGATTGGTCGTGTAACTTTGGAGGTGCAGGTAGCCTCTGTGAGCGTTGACCTAAAAAGGCTAAAAGAGCCTTTTTTTTTTTTTTTTCTTTATCCTTTGGCGGATGGTGAAAAATAAAGCTTTAGCTCACCACACTTCCACGTATTTTCATACGCGTCGTGTGTCAAAGAGCCTTTTTCGGTTTTTGGGAGTTTCATGTTTTCAAGGCATATCACGGTATTTCGACGCGACGGGAAAACCGTCGTCAAACTGGTCCCGTCGTCCCGTCCCGTCGACAAACCTCCAACCGCTGTCACTTACCGTCCCGTCCCGTCCCGTCATCAAAATCTACCCAGTTGTACTTAACCGTCCCGTCCCATCAAGAAAATCACTCTCGCTGGAATTTATCGCCCTGTCCCGTCGAGATATTTTCGTTTACTATCCCGTCCCGTCCCGTCATCCAAACCTGCACCGTTGTCTCTACCGTCCAGTTCAGCCGACAAAACTTGCCCCCTGCCATCCAAGATTCCCGTCCACTCCCAGCAAGAACTTACGATTATTTTACGAATTTCGTTCTCCACATTGGATTTCCACTTCGAAAATATGAAATATGGAAAGTACATGAAAACGCTGGTTGCGGCGAATTCGCCTGATTTCGATGTACTCAACGCGTAGAAGGTACAGGCGCTGATTTCGATGTACTCAACGCGTAGAAGGTACAGGCGATGGATGCAGTAGACGCTAAAATGGGGAAGAAGAAAGTGGCTGCTCGCTGGCCAAATGTAGGACTGTCGGCTCGACTGCTGTGTACTTAGGCATCGACACCACCAACCACCAGTTGCCAAGCAGAAAGGAAAACTTCTCTGCTCTTTCGGCAGTCGTTAGCCAACTGCGCACCTCCCTCGAGCCTGACAAAAAAATCGAGAATATGATGCTGCCTTTTTAGCTCAACTCGTACTTGATCCCCGGGCTAGCGGAGGTTCTCCAGGATGTAGCGGCGTTAAAGGCTAACTGCGAGGTGGAGTTGCCGTTTTGCCGCATCCGTCGCTGCCCAAAACGCTATACGGCTGGGGAGAGTTTTTCTGTAGAGGACGATCATATTATTTGATCTGTACCAAACGAGTACCTGGTATGATGTACAGGCTGGTTCACGTTAACAATCCCAAATTATTCCCCGGCGAATGTCCACGCCGTTTTCTCGATCCAAACCGTGAAATTTTGCACGTATCTTTTATGTGCCCTTGCGAAGATCTCACCCGATATTTTTTCTTCTCCTGATTATTCGTCAAGATTTTTCGGAAAATGTGGACCACCTTGTGAGCCCAATTTTTTCGGCGAAAAAATAAAATAAAAGAAAACACCCCCGCGGGTCAGGCCTCGAGATGGACATGTAGAACACATGGAAAAATTCAGGGTTTATATATCAAAAACGGCGTGGACATTTGGACTTCTTTTGCGTAAAAATGAGTAAGATGCGTTATTGCCTTCAAATAACTTGGTTTTAGTGTAGAAAACAGTTTTTTCGCTAGATTTTGCTGTATATTATTGATTTCAGGGAGTGAAGATCTTCGATTTTTCGCGCGAAGAAAACTACAGACATGCCTTTGAGTACGAAAGTCCAACCGGATCGTGCAAAATGAGGCGCATTTTTGTTTCGCCCCCACTGGAAAAAAGCCTTAATATTATTGAAAAAATTGGAGCAATGATAGGGACAGCTTACGCTATACCTACAATGGGACTCGAAGGGTGCGCCAGCTAGCGTTGGGCTGCGAAAGCAACTGAGTTAAATCGACACACGACGCGTATGAAAATACGCGGAAGTGTGGTGAGCTAAAGCTTTATTTTTCCCCATCCGCCGGAGGATGAAAAAAAAAAAAAAAAAAAAAAAAAGCTGGTAGGTAGCAGCACCAGCAGCACCAGGTGTAAGTATCGTATCGTATGACATTGATAAGTTCAACCACGCCGTGTACAATTCCTACACGTAAGCAGATTCGAACAAGGACACCGTAATATAGCAGTTTCCGTGCGCAGAACAAGGCTGACCGTCTTAGTCCTCTTGACCCTCTGGCATTAGCAGGGGAGTCGCCGACCTACTCTGTATCCTTCACGAGGGTATACACGTCCCGTAACACGCGCGATCGAAGTATCACACGCTGCTTGCAAAGCCGAGTTTTGATCAAAAAAACATTTTTGGTCGATCTCACAGCTCAAGTGTATTTCTTAGTATATACCCTGGTTCCGTAAAAATACGACACCCAGCTGAGCCGAGAAGAACCTCTACCAAAAAATATGCCGAAGGAAACGCTGGAAATGGTGGAGAGGATGTCTCTGCCTGTCATAGCTCTCCTCGGCAGCATTATTAGTGCGGCATTCATTGTGAGCCCCTCGCAGCAAAACGAGAGCGGGGCTGTGGTTCGGGAGCCCACAGCAAAAATAAAGCGGTTGGGCCGCAGCCAAGCGCCACATACCACAACAAGACACAGCAGCAATCACGTATAGCAACGTTCCGTGCTACATCAGCAGCAGTACGAGGACTGAGCGCCAGTACGTATATACGAAGTACAAGGCAATGATGTGCGAGTGTAGAGTGAAGTCGGCCAGCTGTGCGAACCGCAGTCCATAATCTGGTACCAAAATGGTCCGTAAATATAATGATCATAGAATTATAAATATGAAAACAACATGACGCTTATAATTCCGGACAGAGTGGTACTTTTTCAAACAAAAGCGGAGCAGAAAAAGAGCAACCGCTGCAAAAAAAAACAGAACAGCGTGCGTCCCGTTGGAACGCTCGGCTCACTGTCCAGCCCGGGGGGGCGGCGTGACCTGCTTTGCCCACCAAGAGAAAGAGATACAGCAGTCGGCGAAATAAGCCAGTCACCCTTTTACCTCTCTCGCTCTCTCGGCGCCTCTCTGTGTGAGAGACCCAACACCGAGAGGCATCTCCTATGATATAGCAGCGGTAGAACAGCAGGACTTGCGCCAATTCCAAAATTGAAAACACCAGGGTAACTTGTTGCATACCACGTTTGCTTCGCGTGTCTTGTCAAACAGCACCGCAAGCACCACACACAGAATCTCTGCAGTATACTGTCTCCAACTATGGCCATTGCCCTACCCCCCCTCTTTCTCTTTCCCTCTACCTTGCTTACCTTCAGCAACATCGAAGGTCGGCTCCCGCCCAAAGCCTCTCTCCACCTGGGGTAGCAAAGGCTTGTATGTAGGGTTCGTAGCTGCTGCTGCCAGGTCCTGACGGAGGCGGTATCCAGAACAAACTACCCACACCACCGAGAACAGCACTAACCTAAAGCTAATAGGAGGGAGATCCCGCAGCTGTGTTCTTGGGGAAAATCGCTAGCTAGCTAGTCTAACGGGCGAGAGGGATGATAGATGAGACAAACGTCGCAGCGAGAGCAAAGCGGAAAGCGGAGGCCCGGAGGCGGAAGAAAAACGACGAATGCCATATGGAAACCCTTTCTGGGGAAGCTGTACTAACATCCCCTGTTCCTGCGAGAAGGAGACAACGAAAGCCTCAGTGAAACCCTTTCTGGGGACGCAGTACGAACACCCCCTGTTGCTGTTGTTTCGATCATTCCAAGCTGAAGCTCTCTCCGTCCGTCCTTCGTCAACCCTGCATAACTAACACCATGAAGTTCTTCGTTGCCGCTGCTGGTGTTGTTCTGGGTGCTGCCGCTCCGGCCTTGGCATTCGTCCAAGGAGGCGGATCGATCGCGGCTTCTCACCAGTCCTCCAGGTGGGAAAAACTAAATCATGACACGGTGCATTCGTGCGGTCGCGGCTGTCTGCCCTTCTTGCGGTACGTAGCGTGTTTGCAAGCGGCCCCTATGCCACCAGGCGCAGGGTTTTGTGGGGGCGAAGCGGGGTGCTAGGTTTGGCGCGTAGGTAGCGTTAGTAACTCTGGGCAGTTTGGGGCTGAGCTGCGCTTGTGCAGTGTGTGCGGCGTTTTTCTGTTCACAAGGGAGGGCAGGAACGAGCAACGAGGGCACAGCAGTAACATGTCCCACGACTAAACCCTGAACATGCGTTAGGCAGAACTTGAATGGCATAATGTAGCTCTCCTTGCTCCAATGCTGTTGGGTTTGGGCATCATCATAGGTGGACCTCGCCGCAGTAGCGTGCATACGCGTTTTGTTCGCAGTTCGCAGCCACTGATTGCAGGTAAGTTCGGACGAAGGTAAGTGCAAGCGAATCACGCCGCGTCATGGCGTCACGGTCGGTCGTCAACGACAACATGCGCCGCGTGTCGTCGTATGCAACAAAACAGATTGCCTGGTAGTAAGTTGGTGAAGACTTACAAGGTACACGTACGCGTGCAGGGCATATGTGGTACCAGGTATACTGCTGTAGACCCACGGATCTTTCGCACTGATGCCATAGACAAAGACATTAATTATCGACTCGTACAGCACCAACAACAGCAGCAGTACCTGTACTTGTAGTTGCAGGAAGAGGGTCGCTGAAACATGCGCCGGGCTACCGCTGTATCTTCCGTGCGAACTACTCGCCGTAGCATGCTATTATACAAACTTGTGCCAAGATGCAAGCAGTGACTGGGGCTTTTGCCTCTTGCCTCTTGGAGCCCGCTGGCTCACGAAAGGAGGGGAAATCGACCAACCCGCTGACCCACCAAATCCAATTATTCCCCGTGTATTCCTTCATGCGTTCGTTCGTTCCTTCATTACTTCACGTGTCGCGTGTTCGTGTGCTCGCTCGTTTTGTCCGTGCATCCGCGTGTGTTAGCGTTACCAAGGAGTTGCACCGCATACTCGTGGGCGCGTTCTGTTTTTTGATGATTTTCGATTTTCGACCTGTATATCGGCCTCTGAACATTGGCCGACGTCGGCGGAGGGGTAGCCCATAACCGCCAAAACGCAACCACTTGTGTGCAGTGTGCAGTCAGTGTCCATCCGCAATTCCCCGGCTTACTGTGGAACGTGTGATTCAACGCTGTCCGTCCGTCGGTCTGTACTCCTTAAGAAAAGCACTCCGAAGGAAATACTGAAGCACAACAACGAATGAAGACTGCCGCGGTCAAATGAAGTACAATCCAAGATATTTGCGTATACCAACCAAAGCTGCGAAAGCAACTGAGTTAAATCGACACACGACGCGTATGAAAATACGTTCAAGTGTGGTGAGCTAAAGCTTTATTTTTCCCCATCCGCCGGAGGATAAAAAAACAAAACAAAAACAACCAAAGCATCAACAAGCTCCGCAGCTATCTCCACACCCACAGTAGCATCAACCAGATCGGTACTGCCGGTAGCGCAGCTTGCAAAGGCAGAAGTGTGGTGTAGTCAAACGACAGCACAGATACAGCTGCCCTCTCGGCTGGCTGCACGACTCATACTACTGCTGCTCCTGCTGCTGCAAACACGCGTTGCAGATGGTGGTGCAGCGTGCTCATGTGCTCTACCTGGTATATATTTTATTCATCACACTGCCAGCAAGCACATCAAACATACTGAAATATGGTGTGTCCAACAGTTGTGTGTACGCGGTATTTATATAGTCAAGAGTACCAGATGCGGCCACATTCGTTTCCTTTTCTCGATGCTTAACCCTCCCTCCCTCCCTCCCTCCCTCTCTGCCTCCCTGCCTCCCTCCCTGCCCTCCCTCCTCCCCCCTCTGTCTATCTCTCTATGACCCCCCCCCCTCCACTCAACATCAAAACCCTTCTATCCGGAATCAGGTTTTCGGGTGCTTCCGCGGTACGTGGCGGTGGACAAGCGCCGACGGCGGAGAGATCTTCCCGCCAAATGCTCGCGATGGCCAACCCCAAGGTGAGTCAGGGCTGCTGCTGGTGAGGTTGAGGCTGTTGGTGGTTTGATGTTGACGGTAGTTGTGTTGGAGGTGGAAGGGGTGTCGATAATGGGCATGGGGATGTGGTGCTTTGGCTGGTGGTTACGGGTGTTGATGTTGATGTTGGTGTTGGTGGTGGCCGTGGAAGAAAACCGGACGGGTGGGGTAGGGATTTGGGTTTGCGTTGAAGTTGGGCGATGCTCGCGCGCTCCGAGCCGTAGAGGAATTTTGTTTTCGTTTCACTATCACCGTGCGGGACGGAGCCCCCCGTTGTTTGGGCGTTTCGGTGGGTTCGTCGCAGTGGCGCGAGGAGCGAAGAAAAGGTGACAACGTTAGGATAACGCGGCCGCTTGACCTCGGCGATGGTAAAAGGTTAACTCCTTGATGCACCATGGATTGATGTATAGATGGGTATGTACCGATAGTATATGCGACAAATGGGCAGGTGCTTTCGTGTTTTTACGTGTCGCGGGCACACGCCACGCGTGCTGCAATCATTTCACCGAAACGCTTGCTTTTGTGGCCTTTTTTACGGGGACAGCACGCGAAGATTTTTGTTTTTGTTCTGTATGAACGGCCGCTGCTATTAATGCTTAATACTGCAGCTGTGGCAGTTTTAATGTATACGTTGTACATGCTGTCCCATCAAACAGGCAATACAAACAAACGTATTTTTATCGATTTGTGAGAACGACCGCGTTTTTCTTATTTTGGCGAATTTTTATTAACCTCCCCCGTACGTGTTTTGTTGTTATATTCCTCCACAGGTGTTCTTCGACATCGATGCCGGGGGCAAGGATTTGGGACGCATCACCCTCGAGTTGCGAGCGGACGTCGTCCCCAAGACCGCAGGTACGTCGTTCCGTTTGTCTTCCGTCGATCTGTCGGTCTTCGGTTGACCTATTCGATCGGTTGATCCATAGGTCGGCCGGTCCTCGTGTGTTTTGTCTTGCTGTCGTACCTGTAACTGTTACACATCTGGTACTATTTTTAGCTTGTTATTTGTTGCAGTGCCTGTAAAATAGGTACGTATTGCTCCAGCAGTGCAAGAGGGTGGCTTTCTGCGCCAATGCTATATTTTTGTTCATACCTATGTTATATCTATGATCTATTGTTCGGGAACGAATCGTGATGTTTTGGACAGGAAAATCCACAGTCGTCCGTGCCACCTCTAAATAAATAAGTAAATGCAGTCTACCGTACTTGGCAAACACACTGCTGCTCTTCTTCTGGCTCTACATTGTATTCTATGTACTGCTCTTGTGCCTGGTGTTTTTCTGTGTATCGGTTTTCCCAGAGAACTTCCGGCAGCTGTGCACTGGGGAGGGGCCGGTCAAGGGCTTCAAGGGCTCCAAGTTCCACCGCATCATCCCCTCCTTCATGTGCCAGGGTGGTGACTTCACGCGCGGTGACGGCACCGGTAAGGATTTCATAACTTTTTTTGTCTTACATATCACCATATCTATGGCCGTGAATTGTGCTTGTCAACACTTTTCTTTGCGACGGAGGAGAGGGAGAGAGGGTTGTGTGTGTGTCCGTGTTAACCCTTTTTGGGCGTCACAAGGGAAACGGAAACACATCCAACAAGCATGACGATTACAGCATCGGCGAAGCGAAGAAGACCAAGCTCTTGGGGTAGGGACTGTGTCCGAACTGCGCTGAAGGGAGCTAGCTGTACGGCACGCGCGCAGCATGGCGATGCTCGTACTGCTGCACGCTCTTCGTAGACGCTTTGACAAGATCGCACTCGTCGTGTGTTTGGTCACTCGACATGGGTCCCAAAAGACTTTTATTTCCTTTTCGCGGTGACATTGTTTCCTGCGATCCTGTAGGTTACTTCTTTCATTTTTTTATCTCTTTGATGCGACTACTTTCATGTGTTCCTGTCGATAAGTTTGTTTCAATCTCTAACCGGCATGGAGGACGTGTTTTTACATCGTCTATCCCCCCCCCCCCATTTTCTCCCCCGCGGCCTTTGTGAGAAAGGCGGTGAGTCGATCTACGGACGCACGTTCCCCGACGAGAACTTCAAGCTATCTCACGCGGGCTCTGGGGTCCTCTCGATGGCCAATGCGGGGCCCAACACCAACGGCTCTCAGGTGAGATAGCCACCGCTTGGAGGTTGGCATCAGTGTTGACTTGGATTCGTGTGGTATCTCATCGAAAGTTTCGATTTGCGGAAATGTCGAACGTTCGATATCGAGAAAACGTGAAATGGCGGTTGTTTCGATGTTTCAGTGTCACACTGTCGAATTCAAGAATATCGGGTCTCGGGTGAAATGCGGTGGTTGTTATCACAATACTGGTAGCCATCATTAATGGTATACTGCCTACGGGGGCTGCGATTACGCCTTTCAAGACTTGCAAACATGCAATTCTCTCTTAACCAACTAACACAGTATTGTGTCGTAGCCTCTCCGAGGTGTTATATTTTACCTTGTTTTCTAAAACATAATCTGCTTGTCTGTTATTTCGGTGTTTGGTTTGTTCCCCCCCCCCTCCCAGTTCTTCTTGTGCACTGTGGACTGCCCGTGGCTGGACGGGAAGCACGTTGTGTTCGGCAGCGTGACGGACGGCATGGAAGTGGTTGAGGCTATGGAGAAGCTCGGCTCGCCGTCAGGAAAGACGAAGTCGGTGAGAACTTATTTGCTGTATGCGGTGGCTTAATACCGATCTGCAGAGGTGCGAGGCATTGTCGTTCCTGTGTGATGCAATTCGGTTCGTTGGCTGGCCTGCCGTGGTCAATTTGTGATACTGTAATACGATTATGATACGACTCATGTATGTGGAACCCGTGATAACAGGATGCGATCGAAAGCTCGTTTTTCTTTTCGACTAAGGCAATAAGGCGGGTGACGTGGTCATCGGACGCGTTATACGGTAAAAAGTACAAAAGTACAAAAGCTGAGCTGCCTCCCTCTCCTCTGCTCGCCTCTTCCCCCCTGAGCTTGAGCTTCTTGACGTGTCCTTAGCTTAGTTTGTCCTTGCTTACTTTTTCCTTGGCGTGGGATTCGGTCGCTGCATAAACATCCCACACTACCTTCAAGTAGTGTTTCCCAAAAAAACGTCGGTACAACTCTTTTGAATGAATTCAGCTGCTTTAATTTTTTCTTCTTGCCTTGTCTTGCCTTGACACGACTTGGCTTTTTTTTTCTTTAGCCCTTGTGCGTAGCTGAGCTTAGCTTGACTTGACTTGGCCCTTGCTCTTAGCTTAGCTAGCTTGACTGTCGTTCTTAGCTCAGTTTGGCGTTGTCCCAGCTTACCCTAGCGTAGTTGGGTTCACCTTTTCCCGCTTAGCTTGCCAAGAGATTAGCTTGTATACCTTACCTTGATTGCCTTTGCTTGGCCTTACCCCATGTTAACTTAGCTTTGCCTTGGCCGTAGAAGGTCGTGGCGTAGCGTTGCTTATCCCAGCTGAGCTCTGTGATTGTGCGCTGCTGCTGTTGCTGCTGCTGCTGCTGCTGCTGCTGTCGCCATCGTCTCTTCCGCCCCTCATTGTGACGATCGCGACATGCGCATTGTTGTTACGATGCTTGCATTGTATTTTCCGCACGACCTATACCAACCCCCCCCTCATCCGCAACGCCCCTTCATTCATACCTCCTCTCACGAACATCGCCGACTCAATATTTCTTTCTGACCCCTCCCCCTGACAGGCCGTGACCATTAAGGACTGCGGGCAGCTCTAATTGGGGCTGCCATTTTTACTCGTCTCGCTGACAGCGAGCGTTTTATTGCCGTTTCAAGGAAACAACCTTCGGCTCTGGCGGATTAATGGACGGACTGCTAAACCGACAAATGGGCGAATTCGTGGTTTTTGCCGTGCGGCGTTGTTTATGGTGGTATGGGGGGGAGTGAGAAAAGGAATATCTTGTCGGGATAGTATTAGTGATTTGGGTACTCTTGTCTTGGTTCGTCTTTTACTCAACGCGGCCGGTTGACTGATTATTTGTTTTGGCAACAGAGGGATCTACTACGTTCAGTACATGCTGTTGAAGGCAGTAGGTGCGTCAATACGCACATCAGTAGGAGGTTGGTCGGCCAGCGTCGTGCTTGGTATTGCCTCGCATACTTTCCGGCGTGCGCGTGAGCACTCTCGAACAGCTTGTCGTCGGCACCTTCAGGGCGCCTGGGACGGAGAGACGAGAAAATAGTAACGCTTCCATGATCCATGGTTGTGGCATTTTGTAGCTTGTTAACCCCTTCAGGACTTCAGAGAAAAAGACTGTCGAAAAAAACTGATGATTACAGAATCGACCGCACGATGAAAGCAGCCCGGGCCGCCGGAGTTGGGGATACGTCCGAACTGCAATGTAACGAGCTGTAAGACACGCGTGCAGCATGGCGTTTATCGTACCTTTTCATGATCTTCGTGGACGCGTGAAAACATGGCAATCGTCGTTCTTTGAGTCGCTATGCATGTGTCCCGAAAGGGTCAACAGGTGAACGGTTGCCCTACACGTCGCTGCCCCCCCCCCGTCTCCCCACCCCTCCCCATCCCTGGGCGTCGAAAGTTGGTGTTTGCTGGCCAATGGGGAGCTTCTCGCTTGGGGTGAATTTGGTGCAGCGGGGAGCGACCGATGGTCGCTATTGACAGTTTTTGTTTCGCGCGGCTTGTCGCCTACGCGCAAGGTAGGTGTGATATTTAAACAATGCGCCAGGGTGTGATCCACGCAGACATTTGTCGGGTCGAGGGCTTGATAATGGAGGCGGCGGTGCCCACGCGAATGGCATGAGGGTTTAAGCTTCGACCCAGGCGTGCTGGGCCATATTTCGTGTTTTTAATGTCATCATCAGCACCGTCATCATTGTCATTATCATCGTTATCGTTACACTGCGTGGAGGACAGGCAGTACCCGCATCTAACGTTTCTGCAAAAAAAGCAAAGAATATGTTGTGTGTGCGTTTCGGACGTCATTTCTCCCCGCTGATTGGTCACTAATAATGTAGATTGATGGTGTAGTGTCAAGTGGCCCCCGAGGGTGGTGCAGGGTTGCCGGTGTTGGGAAGCGTTCTACTCATGGTTTCCGGTGTACTTATCCATCTCTCCTTTGGCTCGCTGCCTAGACACAAGGCTGACATTACTCTAAAGCAACGGTACAGGACAGACAGGTAATGCAGAGCAGAGTGGTGAGCGATGTGAGGTGTCCTGCCTGGACCATCACCGTAACTTACATTCTCGCCCATCTACGATGGCCTCGGTGTTACTGTAACATCTAGTATCACCTGGTTTCACCCCAACTATGACATGGTTTCACGTTGAATTTGTGGACTATCTATCTACGGAGAGCACTCCATAACATTGGCCCACCCTGAATATCCGTAGATGCAGATCACATGGCTATCAAAGGATGTCAACAACACATCCAGAAATTGGAAAGGGGCTCGAAGATGAGGCTATTCGAAACAAACGAAAATTAGGCTACATATTCCCCCACACCTCGTTATGGGACTAAGACGCCTCAAAGAGATACAACCCTGTGATGGGGCTTACAACCGTGAGAGCTCTCGAGGTAAGGAATGTACCTAGAACTGACCGCAGACCGTGTGCAATTCCTCGAAGCAAAAGTATGATGGATCCCCTTTTCCCTATACGCACAAGCCTTCAAAGGCATGTAAAACCCCTGTATAAAATTTCCAGATCTAGGTCTTACGCCTTGTTAAGCTCCCAGGGCATTACCATAACAGATGTACTAGTAGCAGTCGGCCTACGAAAACACGAAGGGCGAGGTTTTGACTAGACCATCACCGTCACTTACGTTCTCGCCCATCTGTGATGACCTTGATGTCACACTGTGACATCTACTATCACCTGATTCACCCCAACCATAACATAATTTCACGCCGAAGCTATGGACTATCCATCGACGGAGAGCACTCCATAACAGTAGCCCGTGAGTCACGAAACGGCACGTTAAGTCTTCGCTTTTAGTACCCAAAACATGTACTATACCGCGTACAGTATCGTATTTTAGGCAATCAAAGGAGCCGCATTTCGCGTATACGGAGTGTTGCGCCCGTTTTGCGTGACGGGGAGATGCCGCGGTTTAGGGTCACGAAAAATTCCACCTTTTACGTGATAACGGAAAGGAGACGGAATTGTGCGACACAGAAGGAGAGTGCGCATCGCGTAACCGCCTGATGACGTATTTATCTTGTGCTGAAAAGAAACGCGGGGTTTTAAGCGTAACCCTGCGTGTTTAAGCATGGAGAGACCCACCGCACTAAGAGCGATCTGAGTAACACTTTGAAAACATTTCGAAAGTTTTCAGAATGACTATGGGGCTGGTCACCTAACGTCGTTGGAAAGGCTTGTTGCCAGTAGAGCCTTCTCATGTTAATAGTGAACTCCCGAACGCGCGTCGCACATGGCAGACAAGTTTCTCACTTGTTTGCGCTGTATAGTCTAAGGGAGTGTATTCGTACATGAAAATCAGCACGCATTATTTGCCCCACCGAAAGTGGTGGGATGCTCAAATTAAACCGCATTCACAACTCGGGGCCGATACACGTTTCAACTACTACATAAAGCAGAACACTTATTCGAACGATAATACTTTGGCCAGGACGGGGGGGGGGGGGGGGGGGGTACTCAGTTTGTGCATAGCCGTAGTCGTATGACCATAGACCCTCGCATCCGTACTATGCCGGGACGGAGCACGACGGGTTTTCAACAACCAGGCAGACATTGCTTGCACCAAGGGCGAAGCGCCGTGAGGTTTTCGACGGGTCGCATGAAGGGTACTCATCCTTCCAAGAACCGCTCGTATGACTGACTTCGGCACCTTGTGCCTACTTTCTTGCTCATGGATGACAGCGCCAATGAGTTACTTTGTTTTGTTTTGCGTTATTTTTTGGTACTCATTTGTTGTTTGCCTTAGTCATTTGACCATTGACCACGCCTGTCCTTTGAGACGGAGCATCGTTCCTATTCCTAATAATGACACCTCAAACGTTTGGGCGCTCATTACGCATTTTCAATATATATTACATAAAACTGTTTGCGTATCCTATCCCCGTCCTGTTTCGCCATCTGGGGCCACCATCTATCTCCTATTAATACGATAGCGATCGTTTTCTCGCTACTCTGTCGTCTACCAAATTCTTCCATGTCGCATTCGTCTAATCTCCTCATCTCCGTTAAAGCATCCCGTCCATCCTTGTATGTTTCACATTCTCCTACACTACGTTCTTTCTACTCTCTATTGTTGTGCCACACGGGCACATTGCAGGGAGGGGGGGGGGGTTCAGAGACCCCGCGAGTCTGAGATTCCACCTGTCTCGCAGAAACAGGGTGCCGGGGTCAGATACTGGACCTCATGACCGATCGCGGCACCTTTGCTCTAGCGATTCAGTAACAATTCGTACGACTTTCTCCTGCCCCTCCCGCCCCCTAAAAGAAATAGCATATTATGTATATCGGGGTTGGCGTTGGTTGGCAACCACGCTGTAAAGCATGCCAATCACTGCGTGAGCTAGACAACCAGGGTACCTTTTTTTGGGGGGGGGTGGTCACCATGATGATTATCGAGTTAGATCATACTGTGTGGGGTAAAGAAACCTAACTCCGCACAAGGGGAACGATCGCACCACGTAGTGTGAATATGGTAAGGCACCCACGAGGCAGTTACATAGTAATACCCATTGTTGTCTCTGGAGTGGCCACACTAGACCCTCTTCGTTGTTGCATACATTAGTAATGACATTAGTATATTATGTTTGCCATCCGACGTTGCGCAGCATGGCCTTCAATAATGTCGATCACTCTTGAACATTCCCAGAAAGTAGAACAAAACCAAAGGGCACCCACAAAAAAACAGGAAACCTGTGCGCAAACTCTTCCTCCCTGTTGTATTTACACTTGGCTTAGGATCGTTCTTACCCAAGACGTTAGTTTCTCAATTTCTCCAAGTTTTGGAAACTTGTATCGAAGTACGGAGGCGTTCTCTCTTACCTGGAAATTTATCAGGCGCTAAAAATTCGTGAAAGCTTCGAATTTTTGCAATCCTGGTATATATTTGACGATTTTCACGCCAGAGGTCACGGTGCGCGCCGAGGCTCATCGCTGGGACCAGTAGGCGTGGCTGCAGACGTTGACCATGTAGGCTCAACGTTGTGGGCGATGGAACGAAGTGGTCTGCGTCTCTGAAGTACTCTTCGACGAGTCAGGCGAGAGAACCATTCAGCTCCGACTTTCCCGACGAGAGGCGCAGAAACACGATGCAGCCCGCTCGCGGATGCGATCATAATCTGACAGAAAGAGCTACACCCGTTCTTTTAGTCTTGGTTGTTTTTTTATCCTCCGGCGGATGGGGAAGAATAAAATAAATAAAGGTCAAGCTCGCCACACTTCCACGTATTATTGTCATACATACACATGTCTTGTGTCAATTTAACTCAATTGCATTCGCAATCCAGCGCTAGCTAGCGTGTTCTTCAATTCCCGTGATAGCGACAGTGCGAACTGTCCCTACCGGCGGTCTTTTAGTATCGCTCTGATCCACCCTGCTGCCCTTGCTCCACCTTCCTTTTCATTACACAATCATCTACCTTCTACTCATAATTCCTAAGCTGCGTCCAGGCTTCATCCCCATGCCATGGGTGTGGGTCTGCCACCCCCTCTCCTCCTCGCTTTTTGCCGATCCCTCAGCTGAAGCTTGAAGCGGGACACCCTCCTCGTCGACGAAGTGGCGACCGGGTGAAGTCACCGAGACGAATTGAAGTATGTAGGCGTTCCTCCACTACTAGCTCTTCCTCATCGATCGGCGCCTGATGATGCTAAAATAATATGAAACCCTTTAAATCCCTCTCCTGCAAGGTGCGTCGTAAACTGTTAATACAACGGGTACCTGGTGGTGATATGCCATGATTAAATTCTACCGGTACAAGGTTATCAGAGTAACGGAAACCTTTTTTTTTATTACAAGTATGTGCCTGTGACTCGTCTGGAGTGCCTGCTGGTCGTTTCTCGTTTCCGGCCAATAGTTTCACGTTGACCAATCAATTGTTTTCCATCGACCAATCACATCGCCGTGTAGACCTAAACCCGCCGCCCCCGAAGACAAAGACAGAGAAGACAAGACAAGAGGGCACGGTTTTTCCTGTAAGGTCTAAAGCCGAGGGCGGCTCAGATAAGGTGCCCAACGGCATGGCCGATGTTGGGGGACATCTAACACTGCTGCTGTCATTCGGTCGCGCAGAGTAATAAGCGCATTCCGCGTTCGGCTGGCACCGCCCAACAAGAGCGTGCAAACCAAAAAAGCGATGTAGCAAGCGCGCACGAGTGTATAGCGCCATTCACATCATGTGGCAGCTCCATCCTCAGTTCCTCAGCTTGGTGCCGGCTACGACTCATGAGAGGTGAGTACAGTCACAGCAGCTTGTGGCTGCATCTTCGCTATCCTCGGATTTGCTCACCTGCACCAGCAGCATCAGCCGTAGGTAGTGCTTGTGACCGCATTGATGTGTGTTATTCTGCAACAGCGAAAACATCACCTCCCACCTTCTACCGCCGTTGTCAGCTCTCCATGCGTCGGGGATGTTGATCGTGTTGCCTGCAGGCCGCGATAGTAGCACCACGGTATTGCAGTTGAACGATTCTGCTTGTTGCCTCGAATCTTTCTCTGCTGCTGCCGCTGCTGCTGCTGATCTGGTGATGAATTCAATGGCAGCAGCAGTATAATACATATCTCGCTGCTTGTAGGACATCATATAATAGCGCGTTGTCCATTTTTGTCCCTCCATGCCATAAATAGCACGACGAGGAACATCGTGCTGTCTTGCCAGCAGGGGTGCTTCATCTTCAAGATGTCTCGCGCCGCAAGCCTCAATGCCTTGGCGAACTATGATGGGGGGTACACAATGCTATGGTGTCGTTCAAAAAGCAAGAAATGCGGCGTATTTGTGTCTTGATTGCCAACCATTGTTGGCGAATATGCTACTCAAGATACAGCAGTAGGTCGGCTGTGAGTTCGATCGATTGAGTGATTAGTCTAATATTCAAATTGTTTTTTAAAATTTTATGACAAAACGTAAAACGAAAAATGGCAAAACAAAAAACGAAAAACGAAAAAGCAAGACAGCAACCAACATCACAAAGCAGTCAGCAGACAGCAGCAGCAGCAGCAGCAGCAACAGCGCACAGCAGCAACAGCGCACTGCTGCTGTAGTCGAGTTCGAATAGACGTCCTCCTTTGCACTGCAATGACACCTCTGGTACCTGGTATGATCTCTGTATTTTTGTACCGTGAACACCGCATCTTGGAGTGGGTGCGAACCAGAACATAGCAAACGTTGTTTTTGTGACAATTATATAAAAGAAATTTCTTGAAACCATACGCACGGCTTAACAGTTTTATCAGAAATAGCACAAATCACAACTTCGATCAACAGCAGAGCCTTTTGCCACAAGCTGAGTATTGACCACTCAACTTATCGAACTCACAACTGGCGCGCTTGAAATAATTTTTCTAAAAAATAAAATCCTCAATTTCCATACGAGGTACGATAATTACTGTTGAATGTTGAAACTGTCGAGCAAAGCCGGCACATAACGGCGGCTTTTCGCGGATCCATCAATTCCAATTGATCAATTCATCAAAAACATGACTCGAGGTTCGAACGATGCACGATTTACGCAAAGCCGAGCCGCCCTCGGGTATCCGAAACGCGGACAACGTGGCCGAGCCGAGGGTACTACAAATCTACTCCAAGCGCTGGGAACGTGTGCCCGGACGGACGGACGTCCGGGGTTGGTTGCCTCGCGCACACTCGTCGGAGATACCACGTACGCAGCAACAGCTGGCACCTGTGGGCCGAAGCGGTTTTGGGCATCTATCAGCTTTGCAGGTACCTACTAAAATACCACTGCTATCTGTACTACTGGTGGTATGATACAGCACAGCGCATGTATGCCGTACTCGTCCAAGAAGCAGGTTTTTGTTTCTTGTTAGTGACTACGAAGGCGGAGCCCAAATCACGGTGCCGAGAACCAGATCCGTGGGGACTGACCCTCTCTTACGGGGCTGCTTGCTCGCGGCGCTGAGGCGACCGGCGTGCCTTACCAAAAGTTATCTGCCCTCGGCGGTACGATGCTGTGCTTATAAGTAGTCCCGTTCTTGTTTGCCATTGTTTTTTACGTGCTGGCGTGAGATGTAGTACCAGTACAAACTGTACGTACTGCTGTAGGTCGAAACGTGTATCGGTGGGCGTACAGTATCAAATCGTTCGGTGTACGTAGTGGTGTCCAGGCCTCCCACAGCTGGCCCTGCCTGGTCCTGTTCTGTGTCGAGAACTTTTTGGTCTACCATGACAACTACCAGTGCTGTAGTGCTGTAGACAGAGCCGGTCGAATGTGCTTGGTTGGTCCTCGGTCGTCAGTGGTGCTGGAGCGCTGCATTGTAGTGATGGGCGTCGCCGCTGTTGCTTGGGTATCATAGATCAAAGTATCTGTGCTTTCGCTTTTGCCAAATTGGCAACGATAGCCACAATCACATACCAGTACATACAGTATCATACCAGTTACCCAGTACGAAGTACCTGGCATGACATGTTTGTGACTGTTTCCGCTTGTAATCGTATCTAGTACGTGATGCCGTACAATATTGCGCAGTAGTACTCGTACGAAGTGTACTGTTGGAGCACACAACAAGTCCACTTTTTTGTTGGATCTATCTATAGAATAGACATTAATATACGTGCTAGACGTTTCGCGTGCCGCATCAAAACAAACAGCATCACTTTCAATCAACGACCCCTTCGCCCCCCCGGGGCGCCTCCCGCTTGGTGCACGCAATGCTTGTCTGGTCGGTGAAGCCCCGGCGTGCTCCGTGCCGGCATTGTAGGAATGCGAGGGGTTAAGACTAGTACAACAGCTTTGAATGAAAATAGTACACCCCCTACCCCCTGCTGCCCGAGCTACTACCACTATGGTCCGCTATCCGATGGGCATACTACGCGATTGCCTCGTGGGTGCGTTACCATACACGAGTGCAGACTACTACATTATATCACCCTCGTTGCGCGGAGTTAAGGTGCTCCATGCAGACGTACCTCGATCACCATCTCGGTTACCGCTAAATCTAAAACAAGAGCATGCCCTAATTATTTTCCTCACGTACAACAACAACAATAACAACGGTTCGCGTCGAAGCCGTGGACGATGAGGTACATCGGTGCCCCCCACGCTGCTCCTGTTGCCGCTGCGCCTCTGGGGTTGGCGTCGGTTGGAAACGGCGCTGCAAACCCCAATTTCCACCACAATACGCGAGTAAAACCATTAGGGTATGCTCTTGTTGTGTTAGGTTTAGCGGTAACCGGGATGGTGGTCGAGTTACGTCATGTTGTGCTGCATGGAGCACCATAACTCCGTGCGAGGGGGGTGGTATCATGTAGTATGCACTGGCACATGGTAAAACACCCACAAGGCGATCACACAGTATGCACATGCATTGCTCTTTTTGGGCGTGGCCACACCAGACAACGACATAATGCATTGGAAGCTGTCACTCACTCGCAAGAAAGTACACACAAGGTGCCGAACGAAGTCCGCCTCACAAGCGGATGCAACTCACCAAGCATGCGACTCGCTGAACACCTCACGGTGTTAAGGAATTAGTGGGGTATTAGTCCGTTTGACCACTTTCAAAAGGTTAACCAATAGCTTACCCAAACTAAGCCTTATAACACTCTTCCCCCCTGAAACGGCGGGATAGCAGGTCGGCCGGATATACGGCGGACCTCTGTCAATATCCAAGCCGTTTCATTTCCTGGGGATACCAGGGCGAGTATTTTTCAAGTTCGACATGGGGAAAATCTGAAAAGCTCATTATTGTGGATGATGGGGATCGAACCCACGACCCAAAAACCCATGGTCTGTCGACGACGCCATTTGTTAAGTTTTTAGTGGGGTATTAGTCCGTTTGACCACTTGCAAAAGGTTAACCGATAGCTTACCCAAACTAAGCCTTATAACACTCTCCCCCCCTGAAACGGCGGGATAGCAGGTCGGCCGGATATACGGGCGGACCTGTCAATTATCCAAGCCGTTTCATTTCCTGGGTATACCGGGGAAAGTGTTTTTCAAGTTCGACATGGGGAAAGTCTGCAAAAGTTTATTATGGTGGATGTGGGGTTTGAACCCACGACCCAAAAAACCCATGGTCCTGCCGACGACGTAATTTGTTAAGGAATTAGTGGGGTATTAGTCCGTTTGACCAATCGCAAAAGGTTAACCAATAGCTTACCCAAACTAAGCCTTATAACAACGGCGCTTCGCGCTTGGTGCACGCAATGCCTGCCTGGTCGGTGAAAACCCGACGTGCTCCGTCCCGGCATAGTAGGGATGCGAGGGCCTGCAGCCATACGACTATTCCATACGGTCATGCATGAAAAGACTACCCCCCCCACTACCCCCCCCCCCCCCCTCCGCTGACCCTTCCCCCTGGTACCTCAGCTACCACCATGGATACCATGATTGGCATCGGACCTGCAGATGACTCGCTACATCATCGCCTCGCCTCCCCGGGAGCAGAGTCATCATCCGATTGTGTGTCAAGCACTGAACATGAGCCCGGGAAGCGTAAGGTGAGCTGGGGCTTCGGCGTGCCGTCCGCATTTTTTGCTCTCAGTGTTATGACACAGAGTGCTGGTCCTCTGTCCTCTGATAAGAAACCGAGATACCTGCTTTTAAGACAGGTTTCTTATCTAAGAAAAGGTGGGGCCTGCGCTAACTTCAGCATACGTAGCAGCTGTCGATAATAATTGTATCTCCCCGTACGTAGTAGTTTGTAGGCTGAGTTTTTTGTGGGGCTAACTCTTCGTTATGAGGGTGCCGGTAGTGTATCTTGATACGTTGGTGGTAGGTTTGACCCAGCTTCTTCAATTATTGTTATTCCTCAGCTGCTTCCTGCCTTCCAGTTCGTCCTATTGATATAATAAGTATAACACGTTTGAGGTGTAGTCTGTTTCCCCCCTTTGGGACCCATGAAAAGCAATTAAAAAGAAAGTGAGAGGGGCGATGTGATGGTATGATACCTGTCAAACTGCCTAGGAACAGCGAACAGCAATGTGAGTACCACCGCTCTACTCGCGGGTCGTTCAGCTCCTTGCATTGCAGTTGGGACACATCCTCTAGTACTCTACTAATAGTCTACCCCACCAGCGCGAGCGTCTTTTTGTTTCCGATGCTTTCATCGTCAAATACTTTCCACGCTTTGTTCCGTTGAAGTGCCTAAGGGGTTGACATCTTTGGGATCCGGATATAGCCTCCTGATTAATGCAGTGATAAACCTAATCACAAGCAAAAGGTACGACGATGTACGAGTCCTCTGTGATGTGTGCGCGCCGTACAAGTACGAGTATGTAGCATGCACCGCACGTGTCGTGCAACTCCTTGCGTTGATGTTCGGGTACTCCATCCACTTCGAGGTATCTCGTATCATACCCTCCCTCAGCAGTCCCGGTTGTTTTTTATGACCAATGCTGCCGTCGTGAGTTTCTTTGGACGATTTTTACCTCGCAAGTGATTGTGTGCTGTTCTTCCTACTCTTCACATCAAATTGTTGTTTCCACCCATCGGCATCCAGCATACCCATTAATTGTCTGTGCCGATTCATCATCCTAGAGAGAGGCAATCAAAACTCGCAGACGGCTTCAGTTAGGGTGTTGTCTTGGGCAGCCCCTTACAGCATTTCCTTCTTATTGATACATAGCTATCTGAAAGTGATCACAAAGTCTCCATGTAATTTTGTAGGGCTGTGTATCGGTACCGATGTTTTTCGATACATCGGACGATCCGATATATATTTTATATCGGGAAGTCGAGCCGATGTTTTTGCCGATATTCAGCGTATGGCTTTTTTTACAGAGTGGGAAGGCGTACATTGCAGGGAAATAGGGGATATACACCTCGTCTCAACGAGCTATATTACACATACGTAGCTTCCTGCAAAAGCATTATTAGTACCAGACAACAAGCACACGCACGTCAGTAGCACCCAATGAGGGCCGAGGGGTCAGCGGCCAGCATGGAGGGTCCTCTGCGTCGGGGAATGAACACGACACACCGGCACTCAGCCAAGCGCTTGCTAAAAAATCGAAAATATACGTAGACAGGCAGATACGAAAAAAGAAACGTGTACCTCCGTAACGTATGGGATGTGGCAGAGAAGAAGTGAAGGACGTCTGCCCGTAAAAAATGAGAGCATCAGCACGGATTTTGAAGGAACGCAGTGTAGAGTTAAAACTTGAGCGCAATAGTAGCACCTGCTACATACAATCGGCAAAACGACGGTGCTTGTAGTAGTTGTTTATCTTTCCTCTAAATTTTGAGCTACTTGTTTGCTGCTGTTGAAATCGGTTCACTTTGTTGGGCAGTAGCTTTAGTAGGGTACACTTCAAGTGTGCTTGCATGTTGGTTGCCACATGCCGGCTATGCGGCTCTGATGTTATTTTTTTTTCGTCATCTACATCGTTTCTAGAACGTTTAGCAGGCTGCACGCTGTTGTAGTATCTGTGCTGCCCAGTGGTGGTTTCCATTTAGTTTTTCTGCATGAAAATGCCTGAAAAAAATAAAAAATAAAACATGTTCTTGTAAGCCTTTGCTCAGTTTTGTTGGCTGAGCAAGACCAATTTTTGATGGGGCTTTAGGGACCAATTTTGATGGAAAATTGAGCGAAAGTGCTCAACTGTTCTACCTCCGGCGGCGCCTCCAGCGGGGCCCCTCGCCAGCCGGGGGGGGGCATTGGGGCTCGCAAAGCGAGCTTCCGCGCCTTCGCGCGTCAGCTCCGCTGTGCTCGCCGGCGAGCGAAGCCGATATATCGAAAAAATATCGAAATATCGGCTGCGCCAATCTACGATAAACCTCAGAGCCCCACATCGGCACGGTAAAAAACACACGGTAGCTACATGGTTGCACTTGTCGATTGAAATGTTCTATCTTGCGAGCCATGTAAAATAACACACTACGAAGCGATAACACATTGTATACCACACCAAAAGAATGTTTTGTATACCACACCTAAAATCGAATCTGCTAGAACAATAAACAATACCAGGCAGGTGATAGCACCTCATTATCTATCCAACCAACCATGCCGTAGCTCCAATTCGTTTGTCCCCCCCCCCCCCCCTCGTTCTGTTCTCTCCCGCCGCCCCACCTAAAATCAAACTCTGCCAGAGTAATAAACACTACCAGGCAGTTGATATTTCCTCATTATCTTTTTAGCCATCCATGCCGTAGCTCCAAGTTATATCCCCCCAACGCCCCCTCCTTCCCCACCACCCGCACCATCGCCTAGACTTAGCACCACGCGTATAGCAAGCTCCTCACTGATATACATCTGTGCGACCTAAAGCTGTTGGAAATCCCCCTTTCGAACACTCCGCCCTCTCCTCACTGGTTGTACGACTACAGGATACACATGATAAAACTGATGCATTCCTTCCACGACCGTCAGATAAGTCCCCTTAAAGGACTTATAGTGTCCGCGCACAAAATGAGTTGTCCCGCCCCCCAACCCCCCTCCCCCGTTCCCTCTTGTTCAAACGCCCCACCTAAAATCAAAATCTGCCAGAGTAATAAACAATACCAGGCAGTTGATATCACCTCATTACCTTCCTAGCCATCCATGCCGTAGCTCCAATTCATAGATCCTAACTGATATACATCTATACGACCTAAAGCTGTTGGAAATTCTCCTTCCCCGCCTCCTCCCCCCACCCCCCTCCCCTTCGAACACTCTGCCCTCTCCTCGCTGGGTGTACGACTTACAGGATACACATGATAAACTGATGCATTCCTTCCACAACCATCATATTGTCCCCTTAAAAGATTTACAGTTTCCGCGCACAGATTGAGTTGCCCCGCCCGTTCCTTCCCCCCCTCCCCCCCGCTCCCCCTTGTTCAAACCCAGGCCCCCACGCCCTTAATAACTCCGCCCCCCCTCACCGGTTATACGACTTACAGGATACACCTAATAAACTGATGCATTTCTTTCCACAGCAGATTTTGTCCCCCTCAACAACGGGTTTTATAGTTTCCGCGCACAGACTGATTAACATCACTCTGTTGACCCTGGTACAAACTACACTGTAGTTCCAAGGGCAGCCGCCGACTTATATCCTTAATGAGGACACACACCCCGTAATACGCGCGATCGGAGTATCACACACAGCTTGTAAAGACGGGTTTTGACAAAATCTTCGATCTCACAGCGGAGTGCATTTTTATTTTTATAATATAATACAATAGGCATATGGCTTTCATCCCTGCGTTTTCCGAGCCCCAACCCCATTGGCCGACGGACCCCGCCTCGCCCCTCCTCGGCCAATCAGGGGGCGAGGTGCGCGCGGCGGGAGTTCCCCCTCGGGGATACCCCCCAGTGCCGCCGCACCGGTTCAGCAACTTCAGTGATTATCATTTCATCATACTCACTAATAGAGTGGATATAGATTCAACTTGCTGAATTCAGCGCAGCTTGACCCTCGAACAGCACAACAAACCTACCGCACAACCACAGCGTTCGGCAGCAAGGAAAGGAAGCAACACACAACACAACAACAGCACCAACACGACCTTCGCTTCCAGTTCGCCGACTAAACACCACCCAAGCAAGTACCGCACGACACACCCACCCACCGACAAAGCCATACACCCACCAACCAACCCACCCACCATGTTACAGCAGTACAGCAGCAAACGGATGCGTTGTTTCGTACTCGAACTTCGCCAGAGCAGGCCGGTTATCGTATTGTCGGACGGCAACATAAAAATGAAAGAAAATCCTAGATAAAGTGCCCCTAACATCGGAGCCATTGATACACCCTCCCGGGGATAAAGTGTCAGCCAATTATACTACTAATACTACCACTACTACGGCTGCTACTACTACTACTACTACTACCACTACTGCTACTATTACTACTACTACTGCTACTACTACTGCCACTACTACTACTACTACTACTACTGCTGCTACTATTGCTGCTACTGCTACCACTACTGCTACTACTGCTACTACTACTACTGCTACTACTACTGCTGCTGCTGCTGCTACTACTACTACTACTGCTACTACTACTGCTACTACTACTGCCACTACTACTACTACTACTACTACTGCTGCTGCTACTACTACTATTGCTGCTACTGCTACCACTACTGCTACTACTGCTACTACTACTACTGCTACTACTACTACTACTGCTGATGCTACTACTACTGCTGCTACTATTACTACTACCACCGCCGGTAGGCGGGTTCTCGCCGAACCAGTTTTCCCCTTTTCCCCTTCCTGCTTTTTAAATCCCTTTTACTCTCTTTCTTCGTCTTTAAATTGTCTTTTCCCCTACTACTATTGCTTTTGCCCCTATAAGTTTCCTTTTGGGTATACATACCCTTGGGGGCTGTTGAGGCGATGATGTCCATACGGCAATATAGACACCGCCGTCGAAGGCACCGTAGTAGTAGTAGTAGTAGTAGTAGTAGTAGTAGTAGTAGTAGTAGTACGTAGAGGACAGACCAGGCAGCAATGCTCATAACCCTCCATGAATAGTAGTAGTAGTGGTTGCATTCGGACCCCAGTTGGGGTGCTGCCCCGATGCCGGCTGGGTGGTGTTGTTCAGGAATTAGTGGGGTATTTGTCCGTTTGGCCACTTGCAAAAGGTTAACCCATTGCTCACCCCAACTAAGCCTGATAACAGTGTCATCCAGTGCGTAAAATAGGTGGTGAAATGTTGCGCTGGCGCACCTTTTTTTTGTCGTAAATCCCGTTTCTTTCACCACGTGCTGAAGGCATTGCCGCGCCACGTTTTTCCTGTGACGCACCTTTTTTTCGCCGCACGTAGGAGGCGAAAAAACAATGTGCGGGTCCTTTTTCGCCGCAAGCGAAAGCAAAAGGTTGGGTCTGTTTCGCCGCAGGCGAAAAACAATGTAGGCTTTTTTTGTGTTGATTTTATCTTAGACGCACACTTTGAGTGTATTGACGCATACACGGTAAAAAAAACGGCCACAGCGGTCCTCCAGGGGGCCTCCGGGGACCCTTGCGGGGGGCCGCCCCACGAGCCGGACGCCTATTTTCTATTTTACGCCCTTGTGTCGTCTATCTGCTGTATTGTTGCTCCGTTTTTGCTTGCTGAAAGAGTAGGCTTCGTTTTTGTATTCGGTACGGGGGCGACGATGACGGTATTGGCACCACCACTACTACTGTCGTCAGAGACAGAGTGAGCAGGTGATAGACTATGCGTCAATGCTCCTACTCCTGTAATCAGGGCATTCGAAACCCAATACAAGTATGGTTGCTGCCCCCGATGTTGGGTGGATGGCGTCACCTGCTGTGTTGCTACTTGCTGGCTGCTTGATGCTATGTTTTGCTTTATGTTCGGGCGTGCCGTCATGTTTCCTTCTTCTTTCCAATTGCCTATTTCTTCATTCATACTTTTCTTGTTCTTTTTAGTGCAAATATATTAGAACGGGTATATAAAGCATACCATAGTAAGTACCGTCCGTACTAGTAATCGTAATACAAGTATACGGAAACCAAGAAGCACTATAAATAGCATTACCGTTAAAACAACATCACGCAAGAACAATTTCCTCCATCCACCTCACAGTTTATCTTTGAATATTCGGCATCTGCATCTACGAAACACGCAGGTGAAATGTCTTCATCACATCCACCTCCGTGTCCCCCCCCCCCCTCCGCCCACCACCACACACACACCCCTCCCCCGCCGCCCTACAAAAAAGCATCCCCCCACACCTCCCATAGGATAAGCAAACCGTTTCTATGTAATATGTGGAAAAAGCGTAATGAGCTCCCCAATGTTGGAGGTGTCTCTATGAGGGGTAGGAAAGGTGCTCCGTCTCGAAAGGGGTGCGTGGTCAAATGACTAAGTAAGGCAAGCAACAAATAAGTACGCCCCCCCCGCCCCCGCGCCCCCCCCCACCCACGCACGGACACAACCCCCCCCCACCCCCTCCTCCGCCGCCCCACCTAAAATCAAAGTCTGCCAGAATACTGGAATAATAAACACTACCCGACAGGTGATATCACCTATTCACCTTTATTTTTAGCCATCCATGTGGTACCTCCAATTCATTTACTATATATATATATATCGTCTTCAAATTCAAATTAACCTCCCCCCCGCCCCCTCCTTCCCCGCCACCCCCATCACCGTCTAGACCTAGCACCACGCCTAAAGCTCCTATACATTTATGCGACCTAAAACTGTAGGAAACCCGCCCTCCCCATTAAAAACTCCGCCCTTCCCTCACCGGTTATCCGACTTATAGGATATGCATGATAAAACTGATGCATTCCTTCCACAACCGTCAGATTTTGTCCCTCTCAAAAACGGGTTTTATACTTTCCGCGCACAGAATGATTTGCCCCCCCCCCCCCTCCTCCTTTTCAAACCCCCCGCCCCCCCCACCCCCTTATCAACCCCGCCCTCCCCTCACCGGTTATACGACTTAGAGGATATACATGATAAACTGATGCATTCCTTCCACGGCCGTCAGATTTTGTCCCCCTCAAAAACGAGTTTTATAGTTTCCGCGCACAGATTGATTAACATCACCCTGCTGACCTTGGTACAAGCTACACTGTAGTTCTAAGGGGAGTCGCCGACCTATGTTCTTAATGAGGACACACACCCAGTAATCCGCGCGATCGGAGTATCACACACAGCTTGCAAAGATGAGTTTCGCATATACGATCTCACGGCTGGAGTGTATTTTTGTTCTTTATTAATAAAAGAGTCTTGTGTGCTGGCTCGAGGCTGGCTTGCACATTTTTTATTTTTGCCCGCGTGCTCATTTATAGTCGGCATTGTGTGTTGTTTACATTAAACTGGCATTTCCACCAATCTACATCGAGCACAAGCAGTGTCCGCGCTGATGCCTCCTCGTAGAGAGACGTGCTCTGTGGTCACAAACTACGAGACAGAGATACACGTTGCAAATACAGCAAGGTAATTTGGCCATGCAAGGCCAACCGCAATGAGCGCGCGGGCAAAAAAACAAACCAAACCATCTACTTGTATACAAGCCAGCACACCAGACTACTTGCACCAAAAAGGAACAAAATAAAGAAAATACTAACGAGAAAAACAAAAAGGGAAATTTAATTGGAAAGAAAGAGGGAAACAGGACGTCACGACAAAATAAATTGAAAACAAAGCACAACAGACAGCCAGCAAATGAATACAGACTAACAGCAGCAGATGACGCCATCCGGTGCATGGCCCAATCACCTTGCTGTAATCGCAATGTGTATACCTGTCTCGTAGGTTGTGGCCACAGAGCTCGTCTCTACTCTTTGAGGCATCAGCAAGGACATTGGATATAGATGGGTGGACGAAAGATCGATTTGATGTGAAGAAAACACACATTGTTTGAGACAAATGGTAAATGTAGTGGTACTCCGAGTGGGGGATGCGTGGTTGGTCGGTGTTGGGAGGCGTGCTCCTCATGGGTTCCGGTGCCCTTGTTTGGTCTCTCCTCATGGCTCGCTGGATGGACTCAATAGCTTATTTTGCATTATTTCCCTATAGAGGATACTAAAAGACAGACATAACAGGCCTAGGCACGGTAGTGCGGGGTAACGCAGGGAAACGCAGGGTAGAGCAGGTAGAGCAGGTAGTGAGATGTGGGGCGTCCTGCTTGTCCCATCATCGTCACCTACATTATCGCCCATCTATGATGGCCTTGACGTGAATGTGACATCTAATGTCACGTGGTTTCACCTCAACCATGACATGGTTTCACGTCGAATCTATAAACTATCTTTCTACGGAGGGCACTCCATCACACTAGGCCACCCTGAATAGTTGTATGTGCAGATCACCTGCCAATCAAAGGATGTCAACCAAACATCCAGAATTGGAAAGAGGATCGAAGATGCGGCTATCCGAAACAAACGAAAATGAGGCTATAGATTCCGCCACACCTCGTGATTATGAGGCTTAAATGCCTCATTGCAAGATATACAACCCTGTGATGGAGCTCACAACCGTGAGGGCTCGAGAAAGTGTATGTACTTGCGGTATACTAGCAATCGGCCTACGAAAACACGAAGGGCGCGGCCACTGAGCGCAAGGATGCGAAGGGAGCCAAAGAGGGAGGTATAGACGCGGAAACCAAGTCAGAAGAGAAGGGAAAACGTGTCACGCTGTGAAGGCCAGACGAGTTTACGGCCTGAAGCGTAGTGCCGAAGGGGCGGGCGGTCAGTCCATTTGCCGGAAGATAAAAGAGAAATCAAGACACACTGCCTAAAAGAGCGTCAGAGCCCGCTACGTTTGACATGGAAAGCTGACGTGGGGCCATCGGTTGGACGGTGACAGAAAAACAATCAAGACGCGAAGAAGTACGCAAACGTCGGGCCATTGGTCGAAAGGCAGAAGAGAAAGAGCCTGAAACGAGAGAGAACAAAGAACACTGCCTAAACTAATGTCAGGGTCCGCAAGGTTGGACCTGGAAGGCTGACGTGGGACCATTGGTCGAAAGGCAAAACTATAAAGAACCAGTACGCTGAGGTGTAACGGAAGCACAGGGGCCGTAATGTGGGACCTAGGAGGCTTGCATAAGGCCTTTGGTCGAACTGTAGAACGGGAAACCGAGGCAACCAAAACAAATCGCGACAACGCAGGGAAAGACAACACCTAAACAATGACACAGACACTTATCAAAAATGGTGGTAGTGGAGGCGTGTGTGATACGCCGGAAGGCTGAATCGGGGGGCAACGGTGGAGTACCCTTAGAAGCTATCTGGGTACAGTACCTGGAAAACGGGAAGAGATAAGTGGTGAGGTTACCTGGCCAAAGCAATACGCAAACAAGGACGAAACTGAAACGTAGACACAGAAAGACGGAAGGTACTATCGGAAGCCGGAAAGAGAGTCGCCATACGACACCCTGAGAGGCTAACTAATAACGGGAACAATGCCAGCAAACGTAGCGAGGCTATTCAGCCATAACAAAGCAAGCCAAAAATGGGGTCAGCAAGAAGATACTCGTTCAGCTCGAAGCAGCGCTGGAAGTGTCTAGCTCCAGAACGAATGCAGGGAACAGTGAAGACAATACGAAGAAAGCCCAGCTAGGTACTATACGTCGGGAACACGGGGTCGTTAACGTGGAGCAACCCTAAAAAGGTAACCGAAAAAAATGCACGGAAAAACAGGAAGTAGGCAAATCGTGTCATAGCAACGTACTGCAGCCTGACCAAAAAAGAGGAGGGTGCATAGCAAGGGACCTTGAAAGGCTACTTTCAGAAAACGAGCAACGCTAGGTACGTAGCGAAGGCATTCCTCCGAAAACGATTTCGCCGAAAACACAACACGTAAGGGGGTCAACATGGAAAACCTAAATGGGCTGCGAAGCCAAACAGGGGTCAAAAGACCGATGCGACAAGTACACCAACAAGCCAAGAGAAAAACGGGGGCCAAGAGGGGACAGCCTGTGGACTGCACAGACAGGACGGGCTGTAAACCCATGATTATGACCGGTGTCGTTAAACCCTATGGGCAGGTATGCCGAAAAAAAACATGAAAAAGTGGTCGATAGAGTCAACAAATACCAAGTACCTCGAGTACCTGGTGGTTTTTTCTAGACGCAGAGAAGGGCAGGCGTCGGATACCACACGGAATGTTTGAACAGAGTTTCGCGCATTGCTTCAAATTAATAACGGAGTAGAATCAATGTCAAGCAAAATTCAACGACCGAACTCAATCCCGCCATACTAAAACTACTAGGAAATTAAGAAGAAAACACCGTATTTTTGCATTTTTTACACTACTACTACCAGTAGTACCATCTATCTCACAAAAGCGGAAACGTACACGCCGTTTCTTCGAGATGGACCCGGACATGTTGCACATACATGTACACGTGTGTTCTCTTAGTGGCCCCTACCGGAAGTGGGACGAACGGTTTTTTTTTTTTTTTTTTTTTCGATTATGTTCGTCGGTAATGAGAGGTCCCAGGGAGGGCTCAAATAAAAACAGACGTGTCCTCCTATTAAAAGGGCAAAACGCCTGGCGGGGAAAAAACTCCAATAAGAAATGATGGTGCGACAGGGGCTCACAGAACGCGTACGTGTGCAATTTTTCAAGGTAAACCTCGAACAAAACGCGTAATCTTCGAGTGGGGGGCAACAACGGGGATTGGACCTAAAACCAGCCTGGTTCTTGGCATGTAGGTATGAATGTATAAAACATGACATTTTTCTTCTCTAGCATGCTGTTCTCCGGCGGCCGAGAGTTTTTTTTCCCGCGCTTGGGGCTGCGGGGTAGGCAAGGTGCCCATCGGTACATTACGACGCATGTCTGGGTCCCAACCGAGCTCCGCGGCGGTACTCCGAGCATTCAACGTCGCTCAGCTGGCTCTTTTCTTTAAGGACTCCCGGAGTTGCGTTCCGCCTCGCTGAGCCGAGGAGGTGGATGGAAAACCACATTTTTTTTCTGTCATTTTGCAATAGCCCGCTCCGCTCTTTTTGTTTTTATCCGCTCCGTGTTAAGGAATTAGTGGGGTATTAGTCCGTTTGACCACTTGCAAAAGGTTAACCAATAGCTTACCCAAACTAAGCCTTTTAACACTCTCCCCCCCTGAAACGGCGGGATAGCAGGTTGGCCGGATATACGGGCGGACCTGTCAATTATGTCCAAGCGGTTCCATTTCCTGGGTATACCGGGGAGAATATTTTTCAAGTTCGACAAGGGGCAAGTCTGAAAATGTTTATTATTGTGGATGGTGGGATTCGAACCCACGACCCCAAAACGCACGGTCTGTCGACGACGCCATTTTTTAAGGTATTAGTGGGGTATTAGTCCGTTTGACCACTTGCAAAAAGATTAGCCAATTGCTTACCCAAACTAAACCTTATAACATCCGCTCTCCCGCCCGCTATACAACACCAGTCCAATTGTTTTTACCCTCTCTGCTGTCTGCTACGACGCAGCTACATACAGCCAGCAGCAGCAGCGCAACTCTCGAACGCCATACGAATATGTCGCACCTAACCCTTCTCTACTAGGTATGTGTGAGCGGAGTGTGTGCTGTCACAAAATCGGTGTACAGCAGCAACACAGCAGTACAACGGCAGCCGTGTTTCAAGCTCTTGCCTTTGTGCCAGTTGTCAGGGCATATGTATGTGTCGTTAGTGCACAGCAGGAGATCGAACCACGACAGCGTTTTCATGTCCCATGCAGCAATCAAACACACATCGATCGCCGGACCTCACACCAGGTGTACGAAGCATATCGCAAAAGCAAAAGCAGAAGCACATACATTAACATGTCATTTGAAAACCTCCGTTCCCCCTTTTCGTCTTGCGACGCCCCGGGACATCAAGTCAACCCCACCCCCAGCGGGAACCTTGTAACACACATCACATGTAGATGCTATGGTATTGCCCTGGGAGCCTAGCAAGACAAGGGATCCACGATGCGGACACGGTATGAAAAGGGTCTCACATGCCCTTGAAGGCATGTGCGTGTAGGAAAAAGGGGGTGATGCAATTGCTTCATGTATTTGCAGCCCGTTCAGCGCTCAGTGCTATCCGTGGCTAGAGGGATTAACCGAAGAGATTATCTAATACAAGTGAGTGACCAACGTGAAACCTGCCTAGTAGAGAGACGTGCAAGAGGTTTGCCTATGTCTGTTACCAGGGCCCTATCTTATAACACATGGCGGCGTCGGTAGGTTAGTTGGTATCGAAGCCACATCTCCATGAAAAAAATGTATCGGGCTAGATTTTTCTTAGAAATGTCCGATGCCCAGCGGTGTGAGAAACGTGTCTGCGGCTGTCCTCGGTAATATTACCTGGAGTAAAGTTGACGAGGTACAACGATGGTGGCAAATGGTAAATAGTAACTACCGAGATGAAACCACGGCAAACGGAAAATGCCGTGGTTTCATAGTTTTTTTTCGAAGTTTACCGTTACCGAGGAGACCGTTACCAAGCAAATAAATGTTGGTTCACCTCGGTACATGGGGACTAGTTCCGGACAAGCCTTGCAAAATACCCCCGCAAACGTATGGGTTTGTTGTGCGCCGTTCAAACATGAGCCGTTAAAGTGTCGGACTGCCGCGGCGGATCATACCACCCGTCCAAACGTGAACCGGGCAATTATGTCTTACCATTATGACAGTCTAAACGTGTTCCATGACGTCGTGTTCCCGTACAAACATTGCCCGTAGAACCGGGTTGTTATCGCAATATATTTGTGCACAGGGCGTCAATGGCACGTGCTGTGCTCGAACTGTACATTGATGTATGCCTGTACACTTCGAGTATCTCAATAGACAGACTTTTGTCGCGTACGCAGGCACGGCTACGTATCGCAAGTGTTGAGTTGGACCAGACCGGTAATAAATTGAAGCCAGCATATACTATTGCTTCAGGTGCAGGCGGTCCGATCGATAATCTGTTACTTGCTGCCGCAATTTTTTCCTCCTTAGGTTTTATCACAAACGTGAGGGCGACGTTTTTCTGTACATAAATGCTCTGACGTCGTTAGCGTGTACGTGGTGCCTGAGAGGCGCTTACGTGGCACGGCAGTGTAAGAAATGTCCAACATTCAGGTTGTTACTATAAAACACGGTCTAAGAACTTGTTCCCAGGAACAATCTCAAGTGCAGTGCCGAGGTTGGAGTTAGCTCGATGGCCAATGTGCATATGATTGTTATATACGCATTCTGGCACGATCCGGTATACCGTATGTCGTACTGGTTGGTGTTACCTTATACGTCGCACCAGGTAAGGCCAAGGTCAAGGCTCGAACGCCACGAAGAAGCACGAACAGTGGACGAAACAGTCGTTCGTATCGTGAGTGCCAAGCAGCATGTCATCACTACCGTGCAATTGGTGCGGTTACCCTATGTATCGTCTCCCTTGGACATGGAAACTAATCAATGACACAAAGTAATAAATAATACCCCCTCCCCCTGTACGTAAGTAGGCACAAGGTGCCAAAGTGCGGCTTACGAGCGGTTCTTGGAAGGATGCAGTTCACCCTTCATGCGACTCGCCGAACACCCCACGGGCGCTTCGCGCTTGGTGCAAGCAAATGTCTGCCTGGTTGGGGAAACCCGACGTGCTTCCGTCCCGGCATAGTAGGGATGCGAGGGTCTATGGTCATACGACTACGGCCATGCAAAGACCGAGTACACCCCCCCCCTGTACATAAGCCTCATCAGGATTACAGAACATGGAGTCGGTGTTACTTGCCACCTTTCGTGACTAGCAGACAGCCAACTGAAAAATGGAAATGGTCAAAGGGGGGTATACCCCTGTTTTTTCGGACGTTTGGAAAGTATGGGGAAAACACACTCGCGGAGCGTGCCCGCGCTTGCCCCAAACTACCTAAAATTCACTTCTGATGCGCTGGCAAGACACCCGCAGCCCATGCCGAGCACCCACACCGTTTGTATTTTTTCGGGCACGGTATTGAGGCTGACGGGGCCGCGGCGAGAGACGGGGCAAAATAATCCCTCCTTTTGACTACAACGAGGGAAGGTATACCCCCCCAAATTTACCAAATTTATCTACTTACCCCAGCTGTTGACGACATTTCTCCCGCTTTTGACAGAAAACCACGCCCCCTTTTGACCAATTCTGACACGCTCAAAAGCGAGTACAGCGAGGACGGCTACACGTCACCGCCCAACAGCACGTATAGACCACGAGCAGAACATCCAGTAGTTGCGAGTAGCTGCGATGGTATATCTACCAAGAAATGAGGGAACTGGAAACAAACGACACAAAACAAGTATTTCGCACGAAAACAAATGGCAGATATGTTTTCTTTTTGAGAAATTCAATGAGATAACCAGAACACATATCCTACTACTAAGGGCAGGTCGTGGGTACGTGCTGCTCGATCGGGGCGCTGTGCTCGGTGCCTCGTTGTCGGGTCGGAGGGAACACGCGCACATGTCGAAGCACAACTAAGGCAACAACCAACGGTGTAGCAAGCCTGTGCCCATGGTTGCCGAAGATCAAACCACCGCCATTATTCTGATCAAACGAATAAATCCTGAGAAAAAAGCGCTTCGTATGAACGTCGTACCACGTCAGCTTCCAGCTTCTGACCATCTGGGTTGTCCAGTAGGGCTTACCACTTTATTATCAAGAAATCCGTTGATTGGTCAAGTACTCATAATTCGGGATGTTTCATTGGTGAACACACAAACACACAATGTTTCGCACCAGCACGCTTATTCCACCAGGACCTGGTCCCGCCCGGGGCTTGATTCCACCCGGGCCGGGTTGGTCCCATTTGGCACGGGCACAATTATAACAGCCCTCTGCACGAGGCGCCGGAGGCCCAGCCGCGCAGCGCGAACCCCCACCCCCCGTGTCAAATCGAAGCAAATCGAGGGTGAACCACACAGCCAGAATCATCAGAACTATCTTCGCGGGTCAAACTATGACAGCGTCCTGTCACATTCAGCCCATAGGATGCTACCCCTGGAAGCTCCTTACTCGTAGCCTGTTGCAGCTGTGGGGCGGTGGGGGCGATTTTTTCTGTACCCCATAGGTTTGCTTCTCGGCACGATCCCACCCAAACCTCGGCACTATCTGGCACAACAACCCAAAGGCGATGATTAGCTGCAGCCTGGGGGGCTTCGCGTCTAACTGTTGTTTTACCGGAATGGCCATGTTCCCGTTGAATGGATACTCTCGGGTTATCGCTTGGTTCGTTCCGTCACAGTTTTATTCGCCAAAATCAGTTGCGCCCGTATGTTGTTATTTCTTATCTCTTTCGTACCAGGTACACCCATGTTTTGCTCACACAGCAGCAGCGGTAGTTCTGCACGTGCTCAAGCAATGGCGTGTGCGGTCTCAATCAGGACGCGTCCGGTCAAGAATCGCCATGAATGCAAACGATGGTAGATTTGAATGTACTTGTAATAATCATGATATTTGCATGATGCCCTATGTTCGTGTACATATTGTATCGCGCGTGGCTAGTTATTGCGTCATTTGAACTAGCCCTCACCCATTGCTTTTGTTTTTAGCATAGGTATGGGCCTTCTAAACCAAAACGCCTACTTCGACCCCTGCCTCAGTACCATATTTTCTTGTGGCAGTGTTCGTATACAATGTGTATTTATATTTTGTTATTTGCTCCGAACGCCTGTATGGCGGTAGATTTTTCTTACTCCGCCGTTTCTTATCTGCGTGGAGAGTTTGAGTACACCATTTCCTACGCGACCTTTCGTTTCGGTTTGGAGAAAACGAGCACAACATATTGCTTGAAACATCTTGTTGTCAGGGGGGGGGGGGCATCTTGGCCTCAAAGTAATTCTGGTGTTGACAAAAGACTGTTCGTGCACCCTCGCGGCACGCCTGCCATAAATTCAAAAGCGAACGTAGGACTGAGGTAGATGGAATGTAGAAGCTCCACCGCAGCTCGGCGAGGCGGAAAGCAATCTCTTGAAAAATAGCCAGCTCGCGGACTACAATGATCCACAGCACCATGCCACGGAGCTCGGCCGGGGCTCAAACGTGCGTTGTAAATTATGACGCTCCCCCTGCGTTCTCCGTAGCCAGAAGCGCGAGAAGAAATCACTAGGCGTTTGAGGAAGCGTGGAAATGTAAACAGACAAAAAAAACAAATTGGGTATAAGTATGTACATACTACGCTACGTAAGTGCATATCGTACCAGGTATGACTCAGCAAGCGAAAAACGAAACAAAACAGCACAAAGGACAACACAACCCATGAACAACACACAAAACACCCCCATGTTTAGTTTATTTTGCTAGTTGGTCCAAACGCTTTATCCGTGCACTCGTGATCTGTGTTCGGGTGTGAGCATACAGGGCGTAGTTGCTGCTGCTGTCGTTCTTGCCGCTGTTGCTTATGTCCACACTAGCAATAATAGCATATTGATGCTCTGCTGCTGCCGAGGTAAGCCCTATTTCTTGGGTCGCCATCAATATGACCACTCCGAAGGAAAGCCTTGTGTAGTGTTATACTTTCGTCTCCCTCGGATGCAGAAGGCAGTAAATTGTTCACCCGTCCGCTGCGAATTTGGAAATCCAATCATTATTTCACCTCCCCGCCATGGCTGTGAAATATAAAAGTAATTTTAGATCCCAATCGTCTATACTTGTGTTTGTGCCACCGCCGCCACCGCCACTGCCGCAGATTCCCTTGTTCAACACTTTGTTCAAGGCGGCCAATGTTTGCGCCGGTGCCTTTCCTTTCCGATGGCAGCACATCGGGATCGCCTACATCTTGTGTGAGTCATTAAACCATCACATGTTTTCTGTTATTTTCCGGGGTTCTGCTGCATTGGACTGCACTCGTTCGCGTGAACGGCCACACCCGACCCCCCCCCCCCCCCCGCTAACCCCCTCCCCCCTAAAAAATATATATGTGTGTATATATAATAGTTGGCCTCGGTTGGTACTGACGCTGTAAAGCATTTATGTATGTTGGGGTTGGCGTTGGTTGGCAACAACGCTGTAAAACATGCCAACCATTGCGTGTGGCCTAGAAAACTAGTGTATCGCTTTGTGCTTTTGTTCTGGCGGTCACTACGATGGTTGTCGCGTTGGATCATATTGTGCGGCGTGGAGAACCCTAACTCCGCACAAGAGAAATGATCGCATCACGTAGTGTGAGTATGGTAAGGCACCCACGAGGCAGTTACATAGTAATACCCATTGCTGTCTCTGGAGTGGCCACACCAGAAAACAAAGTAACTCATTGACGCTGTCATCCATAAGCAAGAACGTAGGCACAAGATGCCGAAGTCCGTCATACGAGCGGTTCTTGGAAGAATGCAGTTCACCCTTCATGCGACTCGCCGAACACCTCTCGGCGCTTCGCGCTTGGTGCAAGCAATGTCTGCCTCGTTGATGAAAACCCGACGTGCTCCGGCCCGGCATAGTATGGATGCGAGGGTCTATGGTCATACGACTACGGCCATGCATAAACTGAGTACACCCCCCCCTCCCCCTCCCCCGTCCCCTCCTCAACCCCTCGCCGCCACTACCACCCTAACCCCCCCAAACTCTCGTGTCTCTTCCCCCCTCATCGCGTCACCTCTTTAGACGTATCGATCGACATTTGGCTCTACCTGTGCGGGTCCACCTTCAGCTACGACGGCAAAATCGTCTATTTTTTCCTGGACTGGGGCAACACACCGGGCAAAGCAATCTGTACGACCGCTATGTCGATGCTGGCGGCGCTTCCGTTCGCGTACGTTTTTTTTTTGCTCACTTCTCGCGGAAGGCAACGCTTCCCAATGATCTTCCCTGACTGCAGATGGCAGGTGGGCAAGCACGATATGGCAAGGTCGGGTAGTCTTACACCACCTCCCTCATCTGTTGGGTATGTTCGGAGATAGATGGTGGCCACCAAGGGCGAAACGGGAAGGGGATCAGGTACGTATTGAAAACGTTTTATTGTAATATATGGCGAAAGTGGATTGGGCGTCCTACCGCTGGAGGTTTCTCTATTAGGAGTGGGAACTGTGCTCCGTCTCGAAAGGGATGTGTAGCCATTGGTAACATGATGTAATGCGAGCGACAAATCACCCCCGCCCCCCCTGTTAGACATGTAGTAATACCATGCCCACTGAGTGCTGCGATAGGGATATAACTCTTTCGGCGTAATAAACCTGACCTACGGAGCGCCTCAACTAGGAAAGTGCCTAATGTCCTTGGTATCCCAATATTCTACCGTATGTGTTATATAGACCTAGGCCATGGAATTGTTCATTAGGTTAACCGTATTTTTTTTCTCACAGGCAGCTTTTGTGCGGTGACTGCGGTTGTCGGTTGGGGTTTATCGACCGAAGGGGGTCGCCGTGCGTTCCCACTGCTACTCTGGGCTAATGCTCCGAGTTCCGGGGGCTCCCGTCACTGCTCAGCGTCAAAATTGGTTACCGTGGTCGCCTGTTACCGTCTGGACATGTACCGCAGTGGCTCATCATCGGTTACCATGCAAAGTTGGTTGACGGCGGTGGTCCACTACGGCACAGGTTAACTTTATGATTGAAGCGTAAGTGTTGTGGAATGAGGGCTCTCTTGACTGTTTCAGCCAGTTGTTATTGACTCTTAGCGGCAATCCTTGGTCGTCTTTTGTCGTAACTCAAATTATCCGGGAGGGAACCCTGTGTATCTTCCAGTGAATACATCGAAAACATCACGTGTTGTTTTCTTGAGGAATTTTACCCTATACAGTTGTGTTTTTCGATACAATCGAAGTGCACACTCATTAGTTGATGTTGGAAGCAGCTGGTTCGTGCAACCATACAGAGGCTTCGTGATCGCTAAGGCAGACGTACGGCAAAGCTCGGACGGGAACAATTTAAGTGGTATGTCTACAATCAGTACAGTACAGGACACCTAATCAGAAACAGGAATGCTGACTCTGGATAGGTTTCTCAATGTTGAAAGGTGTCTTTTCACTGACTTCTGCATAACGTCTTCTGAATTTCTTGTGTGTCTGTAAGTGTCAGCTTGGCCTTCTTGTTAGCCTGTTTTTATTTCGTATGTGTTCCGTACTGTATGCCTCAGCATTGACCAATAGAATGACTTACAAACGCCGCCCATCTCCTTCCGATCCCCTTCCGACATGCTCACCTCCCGCACGAAACCACGACATCGCAAACTCGCAGCTGCTGGGTGTGCTGGGAACGTGTGTATACCTCGTGCGTTCTGCAGTCTCCCGGATCGCACAGCACAAGTTTTCGCAACCTACGCCCAACCTGGCATTAGCTGGCGTCACCGTCGAAGCAAGACTTGCACGCTGATGCGACGCAAGACGCAAACCCGGGCTCATGGATGCTCTGGGAAGCGGACCTTTGAATCGACTTGCGATGTCCCCAGCCCAATCATGAGTCCGGGTTAGAGCGTACACTCGTCTTGTATCGCACTAGCGCGCAGGCCTCGCTTCGACGGTAATATACCAGCTTGAGCACGTGTTGCGAAAACTTGTGCTGCGTGATCCGAGATACTGCAGAACGCACGCGATTTGCACACGTACCCAGAACACCCAGCAGCTGCCAGTTTGTGATCCAGATAAATGAAACATGCTGCATTCATCAGTCGCATAATAACGCATCAGCACAGGGGGGAGTGTTCGTAGCTGCTGGCAACCCCTGCCCTGCAACTGTTGATCACGGCTATGTTCGGTCGTTACTAACAGCGGCGTGATATTTTCCACCTGGTTTTCGGTGGGTAGCGAACTGCGATATATGTTGTTCCCAGTATCCCTATCCCCTTACGCGCCGACGTTCGCTCAGGACGATCCAGCTCCGACGCGGAGGAGATGTATAAATGAAGTGGCCTTGCTTATGTCTTCGCCCGTCGCTCCGACCATCTACTGGGGGTCGCCAGTCCCGTTTCAATGCGTGCTATGGCGAGGCGCGCAACTGCGCCATGCTTGCAGTATAAGGCCAACGATAGCTGGACTACTCCTCGTCCGCTGTTTTGTAGCCACTCATCGTCGGCGTGTTGAGGACAAGGCGGGCGTGATCCTGCACGCGCTAGCTCGTGGGGCCGCGGCACGTCGCCGTCGTCGTTGCCTGGCGGGGCATGCTCACGCCGTTGAGACGCGCGCTTTGCCATTCATCCGAGACGACCCTGCTGCGGGGACCACCGCCCCCGGCGAGACGAACGAGACGAGCATATCTCCTCCGCCCGAAGAGATAACGTCAGCATCAAAAGGGGCAGCTCCGACCGATGTTCCGACCAACATTGAGCGTGGTGACGCTGACTTATCTTTCATTGGCGAACCAGTGGGGTCTTCTTCCCCCACGAAAACGTCCATGGAGGATGGAACTGTGAGCGTCAACAGCACGACGAGTCACGGCGAATCAGTGGGGTCTTCTTCCCCAAAGAAAAAGCGTCTGTCGGCAGCAGAGCGATTTAAACGAAGGAAGGAGCGCAACATAAGCAAACGGGAATCCAGAAAGAATGAGAGCGGTGGTGCGAGGAGAGCCGGCTACAAGTTGGAGCCATACAGCTCTGATATCTGGGACGACGAGATGGTCGGGGCAGGTCGGGGATGCGCACCGGGCGGAATCTCCGTTAGTGACGAAGTCTCACAGGAGACAACGACGAGGGACAAGTGCATGGTTGAACCCATCGAACCCATTGTTGCGCCGCCGGAGACGTCAGATGCTGTGCTGGCCACGGTGGAATCAAAACCAGGACGGGGAAAGAAGGTGCGATCAAGGAAACTCGACCGATTTCGGTGTACTATACAGGAATGTTAATCAGAAGCAGAGAAAGGCAGGCTGGTATTTACATGGAAAGAAGTACGGGGGCCGATAGACTGAAGTTCGTGTATAGCACGCTCTCTCCCAAATGCTTGCTAGGTATCTCGTACCGGCCGTACACTAAAAGAACGAAGGCGAGTTCTTGTAAGAAAATGTACCAGAAAACGGCAGTTCAGGCCTCTTGGCAGAGGGCAAACAGATTGAAGTTGGTATACGACGAACGTCCTACGCGTGAACACTCTCGCTTCATCCGTGATTTCATGGAAACGCCATGCGATATTACGGACACGCGAGAAACTGCCACTTGGTCGGTGCCTGAAAAGCTTCTTCCCCCGCAGTAGTTCAGCCTTTCACGCAGCATGAATGCCACAGAAATTGGGTGACACATGTTGCGTCAACAGGGCCAAAGCAATGAGACGAGCACCACAGCATGGGTGCATCACATCAAGTGTCACACGGCGTGTGCATAAAGATTCTCACGTATGTACATAGAGGGTTTTGCTACATGGGATGTGGGATATAAGTCTGGACGGCACAATATGCCTGTGGCAGACGTGAGCATGTCTCCCGACATATTGACTTGTAAGAGGTTAACTCGTCTTTTGGTGCTCATGTTGTAGTGTCTGAACCAATTTTCAATCGTTCCGACCCTTCCTGGATACCTGTGCCTCGTTGTTTTGTCGTGGGTGTGGCATGTCCAGTCCAAGCGATTCAGGGGGGTCAAGAGCCCTGACCTCGTGTGCTGTAGGATCGGGCCGCACAAAGATGCTAGATCTGTATCGGTCGGGTCCTCGATCCAAGGGCTCCCGGTAAGCAAAGAGACAAAAGTCGACCATGCAGCGGTCACAATCTCGCGAAAAATGTAATTATATTTTCGTGGCACGTATTCCGACGCATGCTACGACAAGAGCAGCACGTTTAGGAGCTATCCAAGGTCGTTGTCTTTTACAATACCAGGCGGCATTTAACTTTAAACCTAGGCCGTCGGGTTGTTCATCGCGTTGTCCTTTCATTTTTCCTACAGTAATTTTTGGGGCGAGGCTGTATAACAAGATTAAGGGGCTGTTGCAGACACAGGCCACCCTTTGCAGGTTTCTCTACTTGGGAGGTTCCACGTTGGTCACTCACTTGTACCGGATAAGCTCTTGTATTTGTTCCACACTCGCCACGGACGAACTGAAAAGCGTTCAATTCCGCGAGGCAAAAGCATCATCCCCCTTTTTCCTATACGCACATGCCTTCAAAGGCATGTGAAACCCTTTTATATCCAGCCGTATTCCATATATTACGCCTTGTTAGGCTCCCAGGGGAATAACATAACACTAGCCCACCCTGAGAATCCGTATATGCAGAAATATGGAAGATTCGGGGAAGCACCGGTTCCACAGTCTAGAACATGACTCGAAGATGCGGCTCTTCACAACCTACTCCCACACCTCTACCTTGCGGGGGCTACGAAGCCTCAAGGAAAATGCGAAGGAGAATACCATAACACGAGTTATAGGGCTCCTCAAGCGAGGAGCCCTTCGTAGCATGCGTCTGCGCCCGAAATCACATGTCCGGGCAACGCCATCATACAATACGGGTGTTGGTGTTGCACGACGGTGCTTGACCCTCCAGCCTTTGGCCGGCGCATACGTTGCGCTTGTCCATGCTCTATTTTGCGACGGCCTAGGAAATACCAATATCGACGGAAATGTAAGGATCGTATCAATGTTAGCATGAGGTCCAACCGTTCCTTACTTTTACGTCCAGAGTATACGTTATTTCACGGTATATCCTCCTTACCTGCTCGTGTATGCATTCGGTGTGACCACCGACGGCCTAAATGTTGCAGGGGGGGGCACCGCGGTCGGGGCCTAGCGGAGGTAGCAGATCAACGGCGCCGGGAAACATGAGCCCGGACGTCAAGGCAGGCACAGCTGCGGTGAAGGTGAGATTGTTGACTTGGTTGAATATCATGTGGTGCAGAAGAGGATATTGTGCTCTCTGTGGTACGGATATTAATTGAGCCCGACTAGGAGGGACTGATCCCAGCTTTAAATCCAAATTTAACGGTGTCGTTTCTTGGCACATGACGCCGCTAGCATGGTGAACTATTGTCGTAGTCTGTTTATCGATAATTGTGCCTCGTCTTTGAGCCATTTGTCGAATAGTCCGCGTTGATTTGTTTCCCTCCGGATGCTCTATTTATGTGTTGCTACGTAGCCTAAACAAGATAGTGTTTCGACGGATGTCACTACTCGACACGGTACCCGCAGGGGTTGCCGGTATATCGCGATGCCGGTCGAATCTGCAGATGAACACCCGTATATCTTGACGGCGAGAAAATTCGTCGGATGTGATAATGCCACTCGCATCGCAAAAGGGGAGACGATGTTTGCTTTTGGTCACACAATACATGACGCGCTTGCTGTTCGCCGACTTCCGCCGAGTCTCTCTTCCTTCGGCCGAAGCAACACCAGTCACTCCCAGTAGCAGGATAATGTAACGTAAACGTCGCCGGGGCCCATTTTCGTACATTATTTTTAAGCGTGTCATGCTTGAAGTCCCACAAGCATGACCAAGTGTATTTTACGTGTTCAGCTAGTGTTCAGCGTGTTGATCATCAGATTCCAAAGGAAGTTCAGGGTTGGTAGAGCTTACGCGCTTGGCCGACCATTTCCTTTTGGGTTCGTTGTTTTCGTGTTCCGCTCACGGTTTGTATGCATTCGCCGTGGCCACCGTGGGCGCAAATATTGCAGGAGCAGGCACCACGGTTGGAATTCAGCGGCGACATTACACTTCCATGGTATCAGTCAAACTCTGACCCGGGAGCCAGGGCATGTTATCGTTGGCATATATACCATACCGGGCAGCCGAGAAAGGTGCCCTCTCCGCGATACGCAAGAGACGGCACGATATTTGGTTTTGGTCGCACACTATAGAGCGCGTCTGCATTCCCCGGAGTCTGTCTCCATTTTTTTTTATTCGATGAAAACAGCACCGACCACCTTCCGCAGCAGGATCGTCTAGCGCAGGCGACGCCGGCGCTCATTTTGGTACAGTATCTTTGAGTGTAACTTGCACGAAACGTCAAGAATACAACCAATAATATTTGGATTGGCGCATTTGGCTTGTTGATCTTTAGGGTCAAGACGTGCTCAGGGCTAGTAGCGGTCACGCGCTCGCCCGATCATCCCATTTGATTTCGTTTTTCTCGTGTTCTTCCCACTGTCCAAATGATGATTCATCAGGTCGAAACGCCCAAAGGCGTGATGTCGTCCGCTACTCCGGGAACCAGCGTGAAGGAAGTTACCGCAAAGCGTCCTCAGGTGCGACGACCGTGAAGTGGTGGAGAGCAGATGACATGTTTTTACGGTTTCTCGAGGGGTCGTTAACCTCGATTTGTCCTCTTCGGAAGTTTCTGGGGCACTGAAATATCGCCAAACACGTACCAGATTATTGTATTGTGCACACGATTTTCCCTCACGCCGAGTAGCGTGCATGTTTTCTGTGCCTTGTGGGTTTCGGTTCTTAGTACATGCAAATATCCCGTTTTTTGCTTGTTCGGACACATATTGTCCCCCCCCGCCACAATCCAAGTACCTGCGCACTATATCTCAAGTAGCATTCCGGGATTGCCGGAGGACTTGATCCGCCTCGTGTGTGTTTTTTCTCAAATGTATCTCTCGCGTCGCGGAGGCCGTTCGAACGTTCCTAGAGTAGTAAACACCTTGGAAAAATGACCAAACCTGGCCGCTTAAAGTCAAGCATTCGTACGGTGCACTGCAAAGTCCGTGGTTACCCATAACTCCGCCACGGGCTCGTGATGCCGGCTTCCGCCCTTTCCCCCACCCGATTGTCTACAGCCCCCCCTCACCAATATCAAAAGCCTTTTCCAAGCACGGGCCCCGAAACCTGCCATCCGTGGGGTGGAGCGATGGTCAGACGGCTGCTGCATTGAGATAGACCCCGACGGCAACTGTTTCGGGGCCTCATGGTTGATTTCCGCCTTGCTCTCGGCTGTGCAAGCTCCGAACTCCCTGAATAGCTTGATCGTTACGCTGAAGGAAGCGGACCGTCCAGGCGGGGCCTTTGGCACCCTTGGCAACAAATGCAGGGTGAGTTGACGTCCATATTTTTCTTCTGCTGCGGACCTGGTATGCAGCATTTTGGTCGATGTAAGCTGTCTTTTCTCCTTTGCTGTGCCGTACATGCTGCAGACGCTGCTGGTACTGTACTACCCACATTGCCTCTACGAGAATGACATGGCCAGACAGGCAGCAGAGTGTGCATTCGTCAGCGACATCGGCGCGTACACTGTTTCAGCACCAAAACGTTAGCGATAATCGCATAACTTACCCTCGCCCCCATGTCCAGAGGTACACCTCTGCATTAATCGCCTACGTGGACAGCCTGAAGGTCTCCTGGAATGGAGTCAAGGAAGAAAGAGCGACGGCACACGGCGTTTCTCTCGCAGTCGGCGTCGTCCGAACGTTCCTTGGGCCCTTGGACACTAGGTATAGCCCGGAAAAGGAGAAGGGCGACGAGCCACTGTGGCTCTCATTAAAGTGGGGCGCAACGCTTGCTTCAAGAGCCCTGGATGTCTCGT